>KK116227.1:569832-606199 GCA_000611955.2 Stegodyphus mimosarum | reverse complement strand
TATGTTGCCACTCTGTTACCCAGCTTGGTGAGCTCAGTTTTTGTTAAGTATAATAAATATTTAAGAAAGTGGTGAATGCATTTAATTTTAACCTTACAGTTTAATTACCGCGGAGAACACCGAGACAACTGATGCGGGACAAATAAATTAAAATAAATTATCTATTCTATCTGAAATCTTGAGACTGGTGATCGCAATTAAGCTAAAACGCATAAATTTTCAACTTTGTAAAATAAATTATATTACTTCAAAGCTCAAATTCTTTAGTTATTCTCAAGCGACTTTTCATTCGTGGCCGGGAAAGCTGTGAAGAAATTCGACAATCAACATCTTTTCCCCCGAGAAAGCTAGACTCACAGACAGTGGCTGGCCCCAGGGCCGCCGGGGTTCGGTCGAAACCTTAATTCACTCTCTCTCTTTTTTTTTCTGTAATTTTCAATATGGTTGAAAAGTTTGCTCCTACCTCTTGTGCGTGCAACAACATTTAAAACCTCGGTATCTCTAAACTACGGACCGCCACTATATTCACTATTAGTTCAAATTAATTGTTAATTAATATTTATCCAATCAAATACTTATCTTGAACTCTCTTGAACCAACGAGAAAAAGGGTAATAATTTACCTCCAAATTTCCAATAACGTCTAACCCCCTTTCAAAAGTGACATATCCTTTTCTCATGCTAAACTTATGAGTTGGTAAATTGTGCATTTTTTGTTTTGAAAGTGATTGAACTGTGTTATTCTCATGTTCCGGTTAAGGTTTTTATGCCTTTAGTTAATCTGCATGCAACAGTTGTAGTATTAAACAATTAAAAACAATTTAAACAATTTAAAAAAGATGCTGCTAAGCCTAAAGAGGTCACCATTTCTTTACATTTGAAGCTTTTTCGTAGACTAGTTAATTAAGTCAGTTGGTGCACCCACTCTGTGTCTTTTTGCCCAGTGTGACGGAATGGTAACTTTCAGTTGTGTGTATCGAAAATTTTGTCTTCCTGCCCTCTGGCCGAATTGCTTCTTTCGGCTAAGAAACTCTAATTTTAATCGTAAAATGGCTTTTTCTTAATTATTTTAACTGTATTTGGTGTTTTAGATTTTACTGTATTTTACAATTTTTAATGAAGTTTGATTTTTTATGTATTAAATATATCTCTAAACATATTCGAAAAAATAAGTTTAAATGAAGAACAGCAAGAAATGTGCATAATTTAATAAGCCGTACAAAGAAGTATTGTGGTCTCCACATCAGATATTTTTTTACTTTACATTTTGAATGCAGCTAAATTTCTCACCTATAATGCATTACGATACATTACGACACGAGAAGCTGCAAAATAATCGTGAGTTTTCCTGGAATTCTTCGGTGCTTTTTTAGCTTATTTTCCTTTCTGCCTTGATAATCCCTAGCGAATCTTGATTTCGCACAGTGATAATCCTAATAATACCAAGCATCTCCGAAACGCCTCTATATCGTAGTCTTGTTAATCTTATATAAATAAATAAGGTTTTTTTTACGATTCTATTTGAATTATCATGCGCTTCGTGAAAATATTTAAATACAAAACTGCATTTAAAAAACGTATTGCACACAGCAGATTGTCAAATTGAATTTGCACCAAAGCTGCAACGCTGCTAATGGGCTTTGTATTATATGCAAGATAGAATTTCGAAAGCAGAATGGCTTATTACACAATAGGCATTTCCTTCTGAATCTAAAAGAAGCCCATTATCCTGTATTATCAGATTTCACTTACAGCTCTTTTATTTATACATTTTTGTATTCAGTTCTCGTTTATTAGCTTACTTCTTGTGCCATACTACTCTCATTTCTAACAAAGTTACAGATACAATATCCATGAAATTGATGGGTTTTATTAGAGTATTCATATACATTAAAAAAGTATTTATTTTTTGTAGCAAATTTTTATATAATATGACATTTATTTATCCCCAGAGATTTTTTAGTGAACATGCCCTTTAGGTTGATAATATAAATGCCAAATAGATTTCAGGTCTATTTTCTAATTTACTTCTTTTCAATTCTCTTCACATGTACTTTTTACGAGTAATTAAGTTTATTCTATTTCGAATGCTTTCGTATGAAAATGTTTTGCAATTTAATGCGAAAATTATTTTGATCTCGCTGTAGTTTGAATACGTTCAGAAAATATCCAGAATAATTTTAATAGAAGGCGAAATTTAATATGAGAGAAAATAACATAAGAACAAAAACAAGGTACAAATAAACAATGATATTTTGCGTTTAATTTTCTTTAAGCATAAGTGCTTTCAGCCATTGCACATTAACAATAATATGCAATTAGCTGCAATTAAATTAAAGACGAATACCACTAATAGAAAGAGTATTTAGATATGTGAAGGTACACGAGCGTTATCTGCTGAAAGAGAGGGATGCCTTCATTGCGGACGTTCTAATAGGAACTAGTTCGTATCCACTATGAATATATGAAAGTACCCACCTTATGAATGTATGAAGGATATATGAAAACTCTCACGCAGCGAGCCGGTTCACCTCGAATCAAACCCAGATCGAACTGTCCAGCAACTTTATCGCTCGGCCACTTGTGAGATACGGAAAGAGTAACGAATGAATTTCAAAAATTCTTTCCAGAACTGTCTGCAGTACTAGCGCTTTCAACTCTTTTGTTCTCTTCTCCTTCAGCTGTAGATGCGTCAGCAGCTAGTTCTCGAAAACTTCTTCAAAATCCGTCAGATTCCCCTTTTTTTCGCGGTATTCGTCTTTCATTTAGTTGCATATAAAGAAGGCTGTATTGTTCGATCCTTGAACACGTCTAAAGTCAAACTGAATGCAAATTATTTTCGTTATTTTATAAGGTATTTATTTCTCCAGCCTTCTTGGCATGCCTTCGTGGTGTAGTGGTCCACACATTCGACGCGTATTCGAGAGGTCCGTGGTTCCAGCTTCGGCGAGG
Source organism: Stegodyphus mimosarum (assembly GCA_000611955.2). Classification (NCBI taxonomy): domain Eukaryota; kingdom Metazoa; phylum Arthropoda; class Arachnida; order Araneae; family Eresidae; genus Stegodyphus; species Stegodyphus mimosarum. The sequence continues at coordinate 603,248 of KK116227.1, read as the reverse complement.
GCATTGCTCATTTTTCAAGTTTCTCCTGCTTTCAAAAATTACCTAATGTCTCTAAACTGGCACCCGAACTAAAAGGTGCTGAATGATCATTCTTCACCCCCAGGATCTGGCGACTGGGTCTCCTAATCCCCATTCGCCCTTTCAAAGGGGAAGTATATGAGGTTATTTCTCCCGCCTTCTTTGTGTGCCTTCTAAGTTTAGTGGTCAGCACACTCAACGTGTACTCGAGAGGTCCATGGTTCGAGTCCCGGCGAGGGCATTGTTTATTCTTCATGGTTACTGCTTCTAAATAATGTCTCTACAATCTATACTCGCAAATTTCTATAGCTTTAATTTTGCTTTTAATTATGATTAAAAACATGCATTAAGTTTTGACAAATATTCAAATCGTACCTATTATTACGTATGTAAGCTTTCGTAATAAATTGGATGTTTGGATGCACACAGAACTGATGATAGCTTGATAATATTTTTTCAAAAAAAAATACTTCACAGTTCTAAAAGTTTCCACAAAAATACTCTCTTTACAGTATGACAAAGCACAATCAGTAATTACACTTCAGAAGACCGAGAACGTTAAACAAAATGTAATATAAAGCACATTAAAGAGCGAAACTCACGCAAAGATATCTCAATACTCCGAACTAACGCTGAACTAAACAACGAATGCTCTGAACTAGCAATTACTGAGAGCAGATGCTTTATCCGGTCTTATATGTGTCTCGACCATCCGCCGAGAAAAATCTAGAAAATTCCATTTCTGGAAATTAGTGGAAGGCATATGCAGTTAAAGATCTATCTAAAGTCCGGGTACGCTTACAGTTGCATAATTGGACCAATTAGACTTATTCTATTACAATAACCATTACAGTTACTAAGGGACCGGACCAAAATGTCACATAATAGTCGCCACGTTTGGACACGTTTGGCATTTCTCGCCGAATATGGAGACACAATTAATCGCTAAACCATCAAGCTATCTCGCCAATGTAGCGAGATAGCCGTCTACTCATTGTTAAATAAACTTGCCCCAATATTCTTACTTTTCCAGCAAAACTTCCCTTCTTTATATTTTCATATTGCACTATATATTTAATAAAAAAACTATAATTTAACTAATATTATTTACATGTGTACAAAATTCGTAACACAATGCTTAACTTTCTCTCTAAGCGATGTTACTGAAGTATCAGGTAATGACTAAACCGCAAAGGTCAATCTGTGATTTTAATTTGTCTTAGCTGTCCCGTTCAGGTATAATAAAAATGAGAGAACTCTTTTAGGAGTGCAGAATATGTATACACTGAAACAATACTCAAAGCACTTTTGTTAAGATGGATAGAAATCCATGGTTTATATTCGTGAGCTTTTATTCAGTCACCATTTTGAAAATAAAATGGAAGTTTTAGACATTTGATCTCAATGTAAAACTCAACCTGAAATTTAATATTAAAAACAAACTTATAAATTAAAACCGATTTTCCCTCTTTTCTGAATCACAATATAGTTTTTAATGGTGAAAATATTTTCTTCTTCTTGTAAACGATTAAATTTTTCAGAGATGAATGTATTCAGGGCCTGATTTACAGAGGCGAGCAAGTGACCAGAGCTTCGAACTTCAAAGACATCTCCAAATTGTTCTACAATACATAAAGTATGTAAAATTTTAAATCTATTTTAAATTCTAGGTTTTAAAATTATAGCAACGGAGAGAGATACCATCAGGCGAAATTATTTCTTTCATTTCTTTCCCGTATGAAAGAAACTGAACTTTTAATTGTATAATTTATTCTAGCACCTGATTACTGCATTAAAAAAACTTAACTACATCAATTTGGTCATATCATTATAATTTAAATAAACTTTACAGTAAAATCTATAAAATTTCCAAGCTCTAGCGATTTTACAGCTTTGTTCACAGGAATTAAAATTTGGATTTTGATTGTGCATGTTTATATTTTATGTAATACATAGTAAAATCGTGAAAGCAAAACGTATACTCTTAATAAAAAAAGGAAAATGGGACAACCCTATATCTCCCGTTCTACTGGGCCGATTGAGGAATTTAATTTGTGGTTTTCATGTCACTAAAGCGCGACTTTTAGGATATTTATCAGATTTATATAAAGCATTGTACTATATATTTAATATACATTGTACTATATATTTATACTCACAAAATCGGACATACTCACAAAATCGGACATACTCACATTTCGGACATTCTCAGAAAATCGGAGATTTTTTAAATGACATACCGTGGTTTTCCATTATTTCGATTTTGCGAATTAAATTATGTCTAAATATTAAATTTTATAAAATTTGGTGAGAAACTTACTGAGAAATTTAAAAATTTATCTTGGCGCACTTTTTTAATTTTCACTAAGAATAATTGATCGGATGAATTCTTAATTTATGGTAACCTATTCCCCATTCTATTTTATTGTGCACATTAGGAAAAAAGATCCATCATTCATTGTTTCAAATAATTTTAACAAAGTGCCTAAGCCACATTTGACGTTATTAACACTTACAAATACGCCAAATCTCAAAATGCGCTAACGTATAAATTTACGTATATCTTATGAATTTTTGAAGAAAATACTGTAATATTTTGTAGTATTATAGAAACACCTCAACTTTAAGTTGATTGTAAGAGTTTTGTAATTCAAACAACTTTCAAAAAAATTATAAAAATTACTAAAAAATACAAATTTAAAACATAAATCAGAAAATATACTCGAATTGTACTTGGATTGAACTTAAATTTCGAATTGTGAAGGAAGGAATGATGCAAGTTTAACAAAAAAGGAAGAGCTATTAATAAATATATACCAAATTCAATTAACAATGAGAAATTTCAGTTTTGAGAGCTAATTTTTAAGAAATACTTTTGCGAATTTACGAAACTTGACACTTGACGTAGTTGCAGTCACAGAATCAAAATATGGAATAATATCAGTATGACTTATCAGAAAAAGATCGGTTTTGGATTAAAATCCCTAATTTATAACAATGCTATTTATAAATCTAATATATATCCAAGTACGTTTTCGAGACATGAGAAATGCAAGTTAAATTTCGGCAATCGGCTCAGCAGAACAGGAGATATAGAACTGTGATATATGTTTTTTCTTTTTTTATGCGGATTGTACAAGAAAAATGTAATGTTCTTTTTGGGTTAAGAATGAATCAGGAATATTAAGTTATAATATTATTTCGTGAAATAACGTGATACTTTAAATAAAATATCCTTTACACCATATAATCTGCATCAGCTGCATCTACTACTGCATCGGAAAACTAAAGACGGATGCCCTTAATTTTGTGGTATTTCATTTTAATTGTAACGGTTTGCTGTCTGGTCTTTATTTTGTAAGTCGGGTTCATTAACTGTTGACCATTACAAATATAAAGGCTCTCAGATGAACATCTTTTTCAAATATACGTTCCTGATACATAGTATCAGATTGTATACGTGGATAAATTAAGCATTTTCGTTTCTATTAAATTTCTTTCATTGCTTATAAATGACTGACGAATTGATAAATATATCTCTCCTTTAGCCATTCAGATGTAAATGAAAGAAGATTCTCTTTTCTAAAATTTGTAGTCTAATATTATTTCCATTTCTATGTTGCCGTCAAACGTCTGAAGATTATATTGGGGCTAAAATATACAGTTAACGGATTTGATTTGTAAGGTCTACTTGTCAATCTTTTGTGTGAAATCTGGAGAGTAGTGACTGCACAGAAGAAGGGTTAAAACTACCCTTTATTACACTCTTTAAATTATTTACAATGCGTCAACTCGTGCTAACAAACTGCGCCTCTGCTTGGGGGTAATTGAAACAGTAAAAGCTGAACTCAAAATTTGAAGATATTAACAATTAGTAGAATTACGCTACAGGGCTCAGACTATCCTGTTTCCTAACAGAGCGTTGGTAAATTTAGCGGCAGCAAAGTGACAGCTGTTACGCCACTTTTAACTAGCAATAACTGCTAAGCCGAAGCTCACGCTACAATACGCACAGAGTTTCGCCAGACTCTCTAACTTTTCCTTCTAGAACTTGATACTTAAACCTTACACCCCACTAGTAGAATTTGCCTTAATTCGCGCCCGCTAACAAATTTAAATATTGTGGCACTGACAATTAGGGGAATGAAGGCTTATAGGAAAAGACTTCAAATTAAATTTAACTGGTTACTTAAAATAAATATATATCCCTACAGATTTCATTGGACTCACTGTAGCGGATGTGGATTCAACTACTCTGAAACGAATTTTTAACTATTAGACTAGAACTGTTGTTGTTGATCACTGTTTCATTTGCTCCGACGCCTGTCGTGTCATTTATAATATTTTTCATTTTATAAATATATATATACATTTTTTCAGTATTTTAAAAAACTGATATTTTTAAAGTTAATTGTGATATGTAAGATTATATTCTTTTTTTAGAATATAAAATTTGAAAATCCGAAACTATATCTCGCATAAAATTTGAAAATTTCAAAAGTTATAAAAAAATTCTTCTCCCACTTCTAAAATAAGAATGACAAAAAACTATCAATTAAACGATTTCCCAGACTATTCCTAAACTAGCCGTTTGATAGGTCAGAATTTAATCTGGTATCCTAATAAACGCTACACCAAAGGCTGGCTGCGTTAGGGGCTAGCTATTCTGTAGGGTTACAGTCTTTCTGAATCCTTAAGTCCCTTGTCCCAGCTTGTTGTCTAACTCCTTCTTAGATATTACACAGCTCACAAGCTACAGTTATTACTAATTTTAGGAAACAAAAGTAGAAAAATGGCTTTCATATCACATTGAATGGGAGAAATGCATAAAACTATCATTCTTTTTTTTCTGACCATAAATTGTTAGATATGTAAACGTTAAAAAAGGTATATAAAAGTTCCTTAAACCTTTAAACCTTTCCGTGTTGACTACCTCGCAAATGACCATCTGTGAATATGAATTTCTAAGAATATAAAAAACCATTTTTATCGAACTACAGCTCTCAAAAAGCAACCATCACAGAAAGTCATCTGAGATTGTGAATGATTGTCTTAATGTGGGTTCATTATATATCAATGTTACGTGTACGTCACCTGGCAAATGAAACGAATATTGTTATTAGCCCAAAAGGAATGTTAGTACTAAACAGGATATTAGTCTTGAAACCACATTTTGCGTCGAAGCACTTGAATGCATTATTGCCCTGTTTTATATTTAAAGAAATTAAATAATGAAGAATCTGCATGCACGTATGCATGCTTCTCGCTTTGTGAAGAAAGCGCCATATCTACAGCCATCAAAATTTGAGTAATTTAGACTTCCACCCGAACATGAGCTCCTGGAAGTCCACATTTTGAATTTCGAATTTATTTCATTATCTATTTCATATTTTTGTAAAACTTCAATAAATTTTTGATTAACAAACTCAGCGATTTCAAAGAAATCAGTGGCAATAGTGTACAGATAACAAAAACATTTTTATCCCTAGCCCACGATAATTTTTATCTCTAGAACACGAATCTCTAAAACAAAAAACACTTTTGAAAATTCTAGAGATATGCTGTTTTTAAATATTTTGTGATTTTGCTGTTGAATCAAATTTTATGTAGCGTAAACACTAAAAACGTCGTGTTTAATAAATAGAGTAAACACAAGAAACGTTAATAATAAAAAGACAAAGTTTTGCAAGCCATATTACTAAGAAAACTGTACATTGATATGCGGAATTGAGAAAAGACTGAAAAAGAAAACAGAAAAATGTTTTATGGCAACATTTAACAATGCATCGGGAATTCTAAACGTATACTGCTGTGCTACTACATATTAGAAATAGTCGTCTCAAAAGAATATTTATTACAGTTTAAATGATTTTTATTTTCTTTAAATTGTTTATCTGAAACCCTGCCCTTCTGAAAAAGAAGGTATTTCAAAAGCATTGAGAATGTTGCCTTACTTTTACATGGAAAATTAGAAAACAAATTCATTTTTTCCGATTTTCTGAATTTTACACATTTAAAGTAAGAACGAAAAACAAAAATAAAAACACTACTATTCCTTTCATTATTTTAGAATGTTTAATTTTCGCTGTATATAAAATTCGATAACACTTTCGACTTTTGACTTATGAGACGTTTAAATGCACTGCTTGCATGTCCAAATGTTCCGCAGAAAATAGATTGAGGAACAGTACTGTAGAGCAGTGGTTCTCAAACAACCTTTTTGCTCCATGCCTCCTTTCACTATTTCTATACAATCATTTCTCTCTGTCCAAAACTCTAAAAATGTATACACATTAACTTAAATAAAGGTTATTTTTAATGTGTTTCATGAATTAAAACAGAAAATGTATCGAGACTGTTGATAAGTGTCATAACCTAAATAAAAGAGTTTTTTATTCATAAACTAAAACTAAATAGTTAAAAGATAAATAAATTTCTCTCCTTGCAACCAGGAAATTCCCTCCTCAGGAGGGAAAGCTTCCCTGGTTGAGAATCCCTGCTATAGAACGTCCATTTGATAAACAGTTATTCGAACTGTGTGCCAGAGAATTAAACTTATTCTAGAGGTAACATGCAATTCATTGAGTTTCCTGTAGGATTGTACCTAATGGTAATTAGAGATGGAAGGGATTAAGATGCACATACAATATGACAGAAGCCTGTCAATGCCCTGTACAGACAGCTTTTCTGGGTAACCAGATTGTTCTGAGTAACCAGAATAATGTCAGTACCTCAGAAATGAATGAGTTGCTGTCGTCAGGCTTGATGCATGGAATAATCTGTGAATCAGTTAGCTGCTCCTGTATGGTGTACCGAAATTTACCTTGTAGCAATTTTAAACCATTTACCGCCTTTTATTCCTTAACTATCAATTTCTGGACACGCATTTTCGACAAAGAATTCTCAGAAACGAATAATTTAAAAATTTCAGCATTATAGGTGAAGCTTTTAGTAAACCAACACATTTTATGCTGTTTCCGTACAGCAAAGTTTCCAACTAGTAAACGTATGACTTAAAATATTTGTCATGCTTTAATAGGACACATGCAAACAATTACAAATTTTATTTGCAAAATTTGCAAATATAAGTAATTAATACGTTCATGAGCCACCATCGTATGTTTAAAATAAATCTGGTGTGCAATACTACATGACTTCTTGTATTGTCTATTAAATTATACTAGTATATAATAATTATTATAATAATTATTTTATACTATAATAATTATTATATACTAATTATTATAATAATTAGTATTATTATATTATACTATTATTATTTTTGTTGCATTACATTTAAACTTAATTCCTCGAATTATTCTAACTTAATTAACCAATCTCTTACAACAAGTTGAAAATGACACAAAAAATTGCAAATTTTGAAATTAAAATATCCCTACGGGAAACAAATTTCTCATTTTTATAACGAATGTAAAACTTCCACGAATATAAGAACTGGGAGACGGCATTCAATGTTAGATTTCATTATTTGTCGAAAATTAATTTTTTTTAAATTCGATAATACCAAAATACAAATATTTTCATCATTTAAAACATTTCTATAACTGGAAGTATATGACTGCGAGCAACGATTGCAAACAAGAAGGCCAGGTGAAAACTTTTAAGACGCGTAAAGAAGTAGGTGTACATACTGTAACGTATTTTGCTGTTTTTAACGAAATAACACATGAGCTTCTTAGTAAAACATAAATTTTATTCTCAAATCGCGAAGGTAGATAATTTAAATACAATTCTATCTGTTACAGTTTCTCACTCCAACTTACTATTACAGTTTCCTCGTCTATGAATTTTTCATACATTACTACTCGTAAAACTTTCAGAATAATAATTTTTAACATCTCTATCAGCTCAGCAACGGTTATACGAAACAAATATGGCGTTGCCACTCCAATTTCAAATAAAATATGTATAATTATTTGTTAGATAATAAAATATCACAATCTCTCCCCCTCCAGATAAACTTTAATTGATAGTTTTATAAATTAAAGTTTACATTTTTTTTTTCAAAACAACATAATACATAATAACGTATAATATGATAACGTACAGTCAGAAGGAAAGGAAGGAACAAAATAAATTCTATCTAAATGCAAAAACAAAAAAGTATTCTTTAATCAGACCAAGGAGTACCCCTTAATGCATCTACATTTTTATGGTTTTTACCACTTCGATAAACGACAGTGTAATTATAAGGTTGCAATACCAGTGCCCATCTCATAAGTCGTGGATTTAGACTCATATTATTTTTGAGACAAACTAAGAGATTGGTCATGATGAGGAATTTAGTATGCCCGTCTAAATAACACTGCAGTTTCTTTACAGCGAATAATATCGCGGCGTATTTCTTTTCTGTGAAGGAGAATTTTTTTTAAGTTTATGTAAACTTCTTACTGAGGTATAATACTGGATGTTTATTGTCTCGTTCGTCTTTCTGAGCTAAAATAACACCCATACCAGAGTTTGAAGCATCAGTTTGCAAAATAAACTCCTTATTGAAATCAGGTGTATGTAATTTAGCCTTTTCAGGCAGTTTTTCTTTTAGCTTTTCAAATGCTTTTGCGCACTCTTCTATCCAATTTATTTTCTCTTTCTTTAAGTTTCCTTTCAAAATTTAGGCTAAAGGTGCTGCTATAGATGAGAACATGGGAATGTAATGATTATAATATGACGTTAATCCTAAAAATGCTGACTTGACTTTTTGTGGATACCACGGGAAAATCAAGAATAGCTTTTACCTTGACTTCACTTGGCATTATTATACCCAACCCACAATATGTCCTAGATACTTTACTCTATCTTGAGCAAATTTTCCTTTTATAAGTTTAATGGTTAAACCAGCGTCCTTTATTTTTGTCAAAACGGCTTTCAGATGACTTAGACGTTCTTCCCAGGTGTTTGAAAAGATTACCACGTCATATAAATATGGAACAGCAAAGTGTTCACAACCGTGAAGGTTTTTTGCCATCATGAAATGATGTCGGTTAAATGAAAATGGTGCATTTTTAAGTTCGAAAGGCATCCGTAGGGATCTAAATATGCCAAAACTTGTAATAAAAGTGGCTAATCTTTGGGCATTAGGTGTTAATTGTATTTGCCAGTATCCCTTTGTTAAATCCTAAAGGGTTACATATTTTGCGCTTGCTACAGCTTCTACTCGTCGTTCGATATTAGGCAAGGGGAAGAATTGTGTTCGATACAAGGTCTAGGATCTCTTCCTGTTGCTTCCACTAAAATCATAGGAGAAGTGTAATCTGAATCTTCTGTTTCAATTATTTTATGTTGAAGCATTTTATCAATTTCTGTTTTTAGTATATCAGTTTGTCTGAGAGAAATTCTGTATGGTTTACAGTGGATCGGTGTGTTTTCTGTCAACTGAATATCATGCGTTATTAAATGAGTTTTTCTAGGCTTATTAGAAAAGATTTTTGAAAATGTCAATAGCAGATCATGCAATTCTTGAATTTGCTGTTCATTTAGCTTATCGTTTAAGTAACTGTTTTCTTTAATTTCCTCAATACCGAACAATATTGGTTCAGAGTCAATTGTTGGGAAATTTTCCTCCATACCATCAGTTTCAAACTGATCTTCTGTAACCATAAGATTAACCGATTCTGCTTGCCTATGATAAGGTTTTAACATGTTAACATGCTAGACTTGATTATGGTCTTTTTTTCTTCGAAACTCACAACATAATTAGTTTAATTTCTTCTCAATCTTCCCAGGACCTTTTCATTCAACTGCAAGTCTATTTGGTTTACTCGTTGATACAACTAATATCAAATCTCCTTCAGAGAATTCCCTTTTGATAGCTTTACGATCGTACCATACTTTTCTTTTGGTTTGCATTTCCAGCAATTTATCTGTAGCCAGCTCTTTGCATCTTTTTAACCGATTTATCAATTGGAAAACGTATTCAACAACATTATTTCCTTCGTCTTCAGGATTCATCCATTCTTCATATAATAATGCTACAAGTGTTCCAAGTTTTCGGCCATATACTAATTCTGCAGGTGTAAATCCAGTACTCTCGTGTGTTATTGTTCTTAAATCAAATAGAGTTGCGGGAACTTGCTTCTCCCACTCAGGGGCTGCTTCATTACATAAGACTTTTAAAATTCGTCTGACTGTTCGGTGAAATCTTTCAACAGGGTTACTTTGCGGATGGTGAACTGAACTTCTAGTTACTTTTATTCCAAATTTTTCTATAAATTCAATGGCTAGATTGCTCATAAAAGAAGTACCTTGATCAGTTTGTATTTCTTTCGGTAAACCCATTTTACTAAATATTTGTAACATGACTTCAATTACTGACGTTTGTGCCAATGTTAGGAACAGGTACAGCATCCGGATATTTTGAAGCTAAACAAATAGATGTAATTAATTATCTATTACCGTTTGGTGTTATCGGTAAAGGGTCGCATGTGTCGAAGTTAATCTTTGAAAATACTTCTGCAATAATTGGTACTAAAGTCAAAGATGCTTTGGCTTTATCATTAGATTTTCACACTCTTTGACATGGATCGCAAGTTTTAACATATTCTTCTATTTCTTTATAGCAATTAGACCAGTAGAAGTAGCTTGTTAATCTATCTTTTGTTTTGATGACGCCTAAATATACAGATATGCTATCATGATATAATGACTTTATTTCATCCCTATAATTTTCAGGAATAACAATAAATTCCCTTTCATTTTCATTTTTATCTATTTTTGTTTTCACCAACAACGCATTTTCTTTTAATTTGAAATCATTTTATTGCTAGAATTTTCATTTTTAGCTTCGTTAAGCAATGAGGCTAGATCTCTGCTTTGATGTTGATATTCAATTAATTCTTTAGAATTAACATAAATTACTTTCTTAATTTCCTTGTCTCCCTCATTAACTTGCGGTAAAATGTCTTCTCCAGTCTCAATAAATGACAGTTCTTCTAGTTTCTCCATTTCGGTCTCTCTATTTCGATCTTCTTCACGAGATCTTTTTACTTGAGATCGTGTCAAAACCGCATGTACCTTTTCTAAATTAAGGAATGGTTTATCTTTGAGCAATTGAACACTTCTGTTACCCAATACATATCTGCCGGGATCATTTGTAACAACAGCTGCCTTTGTCTTTATATGACCAAGTTCACAATTAATTTCAACTTCCGCTAATGGTAGACATACTAAATGGCCATTTAAAAGAGACTGTACCTAAACATTTTCTCCAGTCATTTCAGCATTGTCTATGTATTTTCGAGAAATAACATCTACTGTGGCTCCTGTGTCTCGAAGAATAGGCAATTTGATACTCATTAACTAAACCTGTAATTGTTTATGTCTCTAATAAATCATAATTCGAAGATACGCAATTTATCTTTTCATTTGGTTTTAAGCGAGGGCATTGAGGCTTAAACTGTTCGTATGATACGCACTCGAAACAACGTGGTCGATATCTTTTGTCATATAGATTTTCTTGGTTCTTGTTTTGGAACTAACTACTTTGTCGGTGATCTTTCTGGTGTTTTGAATCATCCCATATATCAGAATACTTAAAATTAGGCGAATGCTCTATTTTTTCCCAAATTATCGTAACGTGATTTAAATGATCCTTTGTTAATTCTCTCAGTTTGACTGGCAAAAAAATTTGGCTTTATTGTTTTTCTCACATCCTCAAAATTTTCTGAACCATTTCAGTAGGTGAAATGATGGTAGTCAATTCATCCATAAAATGTTCTTTGAAATCAGGAGAAGTACGCTTTTTAATTTGATCAACCAGCATGAGATCTTTTAGCTGTTCAAATTTTTAATGTTTAATCCAATAAGCCATCCTTCTGAATAATTCTTTAATTCATTGTAGAAATCATATCAAGTACTTTCAGTAGATTTTTGGTGCTTATTAAATAGTTATTGAAATTTTTCTGCACTCGCTTTGAATTACATATTCATACTTTTTCGCGTCCTCTTCTGGTTCTTTAACAATAAGTTGAACAATATCAAGAGGCAGGAACGAAATAAGTTGAGTCACTTGATTTGCATCAGGTATATTCATTATTTTAGCTTGACGCTCAAATAACACCAGAAATAAATTTATTTCATCTTCTTTAGGGTTAAAACGTGGCATGACATCGTGAATTCTGATTTTCAAAGGCTGCTCAGGTAACTGCGTATTTCCTATCGGCTGTGCTCTTGCAGCCATTGCTTCCAGTTGAAGTTTCTGTAGCTCAAAAGCTCTAATTTGCTCTTCTCTTTCGCGTTCTTCTTTTCTTTCTCTTTTTTCTCTTTCGCGTTCTTTTCCCCTTTCTTCTCTTTCGCGTTCTTTTTCCTTTTCTTCTCTTTCGCTTTCTTCTTTTCTTTCTCTTTCTTCTCTTTCGAGTTCTTCTTCTCTTTCTTCCCTCTCGCGTTCCTTTTCTCTTTCTACTCTTTCAAACGTTCTTCTTTTCTCTTTCTACTCTTTCACGTTCTTCTCTTTTCCTTTCTCCTCTTTCGCGTTCTTTTCCCCTTTCTTCGATTTCGCGTTCTTCCTTTCTTCCTCTTTCTTCTCTAATCGCAACGAGTGGTTCTCGAGTAAATTCCTCATCATAACCGGGACTTTCAGTAATCTATTTATGCAACTGAGCAATCTTAAATTCAGGTCTCACGGTTAAACCTAACTCTTCTGCCAGTACTTTTAAATCCTGTTTTCTAGTCCTATCTAAGAATGACATGTTGAACAAGTTAGTTTTTTTAGCCGCTTTCTTTTAAAATTTAATCTTAAAAATCGTACTTTTATTAAAAATATCTAACTTTTGGCGAGACTTCACTTGTCAAATATGAAATTCACTCTACCCAATTGGAGAGAATTGTTTAAACAGCTTTGCCAGTTTGACACAAAATAAAATAATACTACGCAGGGTTGACGTTTTAACTCACCATTCACAAGCCTCGTTGGTGATAACTGTATAAACACTTCTGCCAATGTAATTTTTCCCTTCTGCCCTTCTGGGCAATGCAATGGAATTTTTCCTACGTCAGTTTGACGATTTTACTATGTATCTCCACGCCTGAAGCGATAACAAAAACAATTTTCGCCAGTTCGGCAGTTTAATTTAGCTGCAATACGTCTGGATGACGTTACTATCTGCCACACGCCTGGATGGCGAGAACTAAGAAAAGACTTAATTTGTGATTTGATTGTACTGCTTTTTTTTTGCCAGTTTGGCAGTACAATCAAATCACACTTCGTCAGTTTGACGATACTACGCATTTTCCATGCGTCTGCTTGGCAAGAAATTCAAAAACACAGTTACCAGTTCTTTTTTTATAAATGCCGGGCTGGCTTACACATATTAATTATCAACATAAAAATTCAATACAAATAACAGTAAAGCCTAAATATTAATTTTTAAATACTTCTTAACCACAAATATCAATTATAATTTTGGACTGAATATTTTTAATATCAGTGATTTCAAACAAAAACTTACGCCATTTAAATATAATTCTGAAATGAAATATTAAAACTCAATAAACAGTTTTTTAAGAAAACCAAAAGTTAATCTTATCTTGAGATCAGCAATATTCTGTTCTGAGAAATCTTCGCTCAGACGCAAGTTACAGAAACACAGAAGATAACCTTTGAATGAGCCCCTTCAAAAAACTGGCTTTAAAACGGCAGATTTTTGAAATCCGATTCTCCTTGACATAAACGAACTCGGGAATCGCTACTAGCAAACTTGTTCTCAAAATTTCAGCAATTTTCTGGGATTAGGAGACCAGCACCAACGAAATTGATAATTGCACTGCTAACTTCCAGTGTCTCGGTGGAACCTTCAATTTAATAAGACTGTAACGTATTTTGCTCTTTTTATCGAAATAATAGATGAGCTTCTTAGTAAGACATAAATTTTATTCTCAATTCACAAAGATAGGTAATTTAAATACAATTCTATCTATTACAGTTTCTCACTTCAGCTTACTATTACACTTTCTTCGTCTATGAATTTTTTATACATCTACTACTCGTAAAACTTTCAGAATAATAATATTTAACATTTCTGTTGTTGCACAGCAACGGTTACACGAAACAAATATGGCATTGCCACTCCAATATTAAGTAAAATAAGTATAATTATTTATTAGATAGTAAAATATTACAATATATATATATATATATATAGATATAGATCATATAGACAGATATTGTTACGGATTTCATATTTATTTAGCTGTTTATTTAGAATTGTAATTAAAATTGCTTTATTTTCCTGTGCAAAGCATACCATTTTTGAAGTGAAAGCTACGTCGGAAAAGTAAAAATAAAAGAGGGTGTGCATTTAATATTTAATAAATATCTCGTAATTGCTGTTGCCATCCACAAAAATCGAGGTTTTACCAGAATGTTCTAGTAAATAATTAAAAAAGCTTATAAAAGCCGACTTGAGACACCTCAGTTCAGTTATAGTTGTAGCTGTTTTAAGCGAACTCTTTATTTACTTAATGCTGTTATTGATTTCAGCGATTTGGCTGTGAGATAGAATTACTTTATCTGTTTTGAAGTGAATTCTGTTTAACGTTTGAGATATTGTGATATTGTACTAATATCTCTGAGGAAATATTTCAGTGTTTTATTTTATTTCTTGTGAAAAGAATAGATTTTGTTAACTTTTTAACGACTGGTACATTCAATCCATTACGAATCCGTACGCACGCAACAATATTTATGCAGATGTATGTACATACTAAATATGTAGATACATACTAGATAGTTCATAGATAGATAGATAAACGTTTGGTTCTGCCAATCGCAATAAAAAAGGAAAGTACGCGCAACTAGATATTGTTGCGTACGTTAAACAGAACTCCGTTCAAAACAGATAAACTAATTCTATCTCACAGAGAAATCGCTACAATCAATAACAGCATTAAGTAATCAAACAGTTCGCTTAAGACAGCTACAACTGAGATGAGGTGTTTTAATACGGCTTTTTGTGCTACTTTGGTAGACGGTTGCACGGATATTTGGCGATTTTTTTTTTGGCGAGCGGTAAACCCATTGCTGCACAAGTTATTTACGGTAATCGATACTTAGTTGTCACTTTATTTTTAAAATAACGCGTTTTATTATGCATAAATTCCGTGTTTTAAACATTATTTATGGCTGTTAAATGTTAAACTACAATTTAATTATCATTCCGATTTTGTTTTGTGGTACTTAACAATATACGACAGGTTAAATACTCAAAAAAATCTAAGTACATATTTTCCTTTATAATTGTATACTTCAATTTTTATTAAAAATTTAATACGCTGTTTTAAAAAATTGCTGAGATATTTATTGCCGCATATGTTCTAATGTTAAATAATTATATCCTATAATACTTATTTTAAAGTATTTGAATTTAAGTAGTATTTTAATTCTTTTAAACGTTGGTATTATGTTTTTAATTCGACACTCAATTTAAGTAATATTTTAATCCAATCAAACGTTGGATGTTTTTATAGCTGTGTTTTTATTCTATTTCTTTGCTATATGAAAGTAATAATTTAACCTTAATTTAGTATTTTATACTCTTAGTAAATGTACATATTGCGTGCCATCTTAAAAAACTACGTTTTCAACAAAAAATTAATCCATTATTTTTAACGATATTAATTTTAAAAGTTTGAATACTTTACTATGCGTAAAATACGTAAAAACAGCGTTTTTTAAGATGGCTGACGATTGTAAAAACCGTGCCAACAATTGCGACAAAAAATCGCCAAAAATCCGTGCAATCGTCTACCAAAGTAGCAGTTGTTCAGCCACATCTTTTCGAATGATGGTTACATTGGCTCCTGTATCGATGGTTATATTACAAAAAACTCCATTGATATGTCCCATGATGAAAAGTCAGTTACTGTAGCCACTCACTGCAGAAATCTGAAGCGCTTTAAACTGGGGCTTTTCATTATCTGGCAACTTACCTCCGCCCCGCGAGATGGCCACAAATTAGCTTCCGTACTTCTTGATAGGCACAGTTTTAACATCCGTGCCCTGCGGTGTCCTGCATTTTCTTCGTATGCGCCATGTATCCCCTCATTTCCAGCACTTTACGGTCGGTTTCTTGTCACCAATATTCTGTTGCAATGCATTCAGTTGTCTTGTTAAATCATCTAGGCGAACAGGCATTTGATCTACTGGCTCTTGGACTTTCGCCACTCTCATTGGGTGTCGGTCTTTGACATTTGCTTGCTGGGCTGCCTCGAATTTTTTGGCGTATACCAGAGCACATTTTAATCCATCAGCCATTCGCAGTGCGTTCTGTAGTTCAGGATCCCGGATGCCGTCGATGAAGTATTGCAGGGACAAGATTTCCCTTGTTTCTCTCGAGTACTCCGTAAACACGAGAAAGGACAGCCTTTCAACATCCGTAGCGAGCTTTTTTAGTGTTTCGGTGGGCTTCTGTTTACAGGATTTTAATTGAAGCCTACTGTAGTTTTTCAAACATTTCTCCCCGAAGCACAGCTCCAAGGCGCCGGATAGAGTTTCGAAGTCTACTCTCTGGCTTTCTGGAAGAGTCTGCAGGATATCCGCTGCGTTTGCTCTCAGTGAAGCAGCGAGATGACAGACCTTAGGTTAGGAACCCCATCTACTCGTATCTGCAACTGTAGAAAATTGTGTCTTATACACTTGCCAGGAGGTCTTCCCATCATACGTCGGGAACTCCAAGGAAGGACGAGTAGGCATGGGTAAAAATTTAAACCCATCAGCATTGCTTCCTGCTGTCTCTACGAATTTCTTTAAGGCATCAACTTCCTTGCCGACCCCAGAAACCCTGTCATTAATTTGTTGTTGAACGGCACAAACTGTTCCTTCGATTTCTTCTTTGATAGAAGAAACTCTGTAACCTATTTGTTGTTCCACGGCTGAAACTCTCTCTTCTATTTGCTCTTTCACAGAAGGAACTCTGTAACCTATTTCTTATTCCAAGGCCGAAACTCTCTCTTCTATTTTCTCTTTCATGGAAGAAACGTTTTCTTCAGTTCGTACAACTTTATATTTTCCACCGCATCTACTCTGCTTTCCATGCAGTCAAATTTGTTTTCTATTATACAGGAAATTCTCTTTTCATTTCCTCTTGACCTGCTTCAATCGTTTCTTGACCAGCTCCCATCTTTTCTTCACCCGCTTTCATCTCATCTTTAACAGATTCCTTAATAGCCTTCATTTCATCCTTAACAGATTCCTGAATAGCCTCCATTTCATCTTTAACAGATGCTTGACCATGCAGCAAAGTTATAATAAATTGCCTTAATTGTTCTTCCATTGCGTTGAACAGAATTGAATTCAAAACAGATAAACTAATTCTATCTCACAGCGAAATCGCTACAATCAGTAACAGCATTAAGTGAACAAAGAGTTCGCTGAAAACAGCTACAACTGAGATGAGGTATTTTTTTTTTGGCTTTTTAAAACTTTTTAATTATTCACTAGAATCATTCTGGTAAAACCTCGATTTTTCTCGATTTTTGTGGATGGCAACAGCAATTACGAGGTATTTATTCATTAAATATTAAATACACGCGTTCTTTTAGTTTTACTTTTCCGACGTAGCTTTCTCTTCAAAAATCGTCTGCATTGCACGGGAAAATAAAGCAATTTTAATTACATTTCTAAATAAATACGAAATCTGTAATATGTTATGAAAAAACTCGTTTTTAATCTGCTTTAAGTCCTTTTTACAATTCGCTTTGTAAGAGAGAGTCTTTTGCTTCGTCAGATGTCACGAGTCCATCAGGAAGTGATGTCAAGCAAAAATATTGGCCAAATGGATTCGGGAACGTCAAAGTGGATATTTCTGTTGAAATGTGATACCCGAACATTATCGCGATTGCAATACTTCCCTTACTTGGTAAAAAATAAAAAAATGTAGTTTTATCCCAGGAATGATGGTTTGTAATTTGTAAAATAAATGTTATATCTATGAAATATTTACCTTCGTTGCTTAAATCAAATACTTATAACTGTTATACGGTATAAAGAGAATACTTTAATGAGACTTTCCTTCGTTCTTGATTAAACTCTAATTCAGTAGAACCCACCAGTGGCCGAGCGGAAAAGTCGTTGAAAACTGGTAGTTCGGTTCGAGGTTCAAATCGTGGAGAATGAGCTTGTTGCATGCGCGATTTCGTGGTTTTCTTTATGTGTAACTTGTTACTAGTTTCCTTTAGAACATCATCCCCGAAGTTATCCCTTCCCTTAGGGAGATAGTCCTCGAGTGTTTTGCAGTAGTTAAATAAAAGCAAAATCTAATTCCGCAATTTAAATAGTATACAAATTGCTCATCAGTTTTCTGTGTAGCACATTAATGTCTCAAGAGCTTCATAAAAACTCTAATTCATTAGACAAGTAGTTGTGGAGTTTTTTCTAGGTTTTATGAGTAAAATCCAGGGAGATACTGGAGAATGAATTTATTTTCTTGATTTATTATTAAGTACACGTTACTATTCCAAAATCAAAGTTTCAGAGAAAATTTAGGACTGCAAATTAAACTATATCTTTTTTATAATTGAATATTTCATCTTGAAAAACAGTATTTGTCATTAAATGTATAACTGTAATATTTGTATTTGTGTATCTATCAGTTAAACTAAAGTTAATTTTAAATAAAATACTGCTAGCCCTGTAAAAAATGATGATAATGCTTATTGTTAATTGGACTTTTTGTTCCATGAAAGTCATGCATACAGTTATCTATTTTTCTTCCTACAGTATATGCTTATTTCATTACCTTCTAAGATCTTGAAAATAAAAAGAAAACTTGAAAATAAAAAGCTTTATGCAGGGAATTTTATAGCGAAAACGTAATGCATGTCTGAAAATTTTGGAATGATTATCAGGAAGAAACATTAATCATAAAAAAGAAAAAATAGATAAATTAAATTAATTTTAAAATGGGCAATTAGAGACGAGTCTTAGGGTTTTCTAAAATATAACTCAGAAATGGTTCTTCACAAGATTTATTATTTTAATTTTAGAACTATGATATTCAAGTATCGCCGATAAAGATATTTCTAACATGACAAAGGGAAATAAAAATATTTATTTTAATGTTATGTCTATAAAGAACCTTATTTTAATACATTATTGCTTTTAATGATATCTTAATTAGGTCGTTGTGTTTCTTAAATAAAATAATCTGAAATTCTAAAATTACCAAATAAAACATTTGTAGACAAACTGATGTTGAAGTCGCCAAAATATCGATAAGTAGCCAAACATAGTAAAGCAGGACAGTAAATTGCGAAAACATTTGTGAAAGCTGATAAGCACGTACATGAGCATTTTGTATTGGGTTTTAAGTAATTTCGGTTTTGCTAGTATATGCTAATAGTACTGTGTATGACTTCGTACCTTAAGCACTCATATATCTCTCTACTTCATGTTCGCACCTTCAGCAGCTTTATGTCTATTATCTGATACGAATACTTCAATAGTTGATGTCTGCGGTAGGCATCGAATTTCTTATATCGTCCTTAAATAGTTTTTACAGGTATTTTCCTATGTTCTATATACACTGAAAAGCCAAATCATTATGACCACTTTCTTAATAATGCATTGCGCGACCTTTGGCCGACAAAATGCCTGCAACTCGCCTTGGCATGAATGCCATTATTTCTTGGTAGATGTCTGGGGACTGGTTGTGCAAAATGGATAAGCCGCGGTCACGCAAAGTCGAGATACTGCGACATGGAGTATCTCGACTTTGCGTTGTGCACTTTACGATTTCGCGTTCCGTTTAAGCTGTATGCTGCCGCTCGATGACATCCCAAACATGCTTTATCGGTTTAAAATCAGGTGAGGTAGGTGGCGAGGATATTAGCTGGAATGGATCCTTATGTTCCTCGAACCACTCAACTCAATTCGAGCCTTGTAACATTGGGCGTTGTTCTGCTGGAAGATTCCATTTCCATTAGGAAAGACAGATAATATATAAGGGTGCAACTGATCCGCAGTTATGTTCAATTAGTCGGCAGCTTCCATGGTCTATTCCACCACAACTAAGGGTCCCGGAGCCGCTAATAAGACGTCCCCCAAAGCACCATACCGCCAATATAAGACTGTGTATGACCTGCTGAAAGGGAGGGAGCAACTGTTCGCCTGGAATATGGCGTACCCTGACTCGACCGTCGACGTGATGAATGAGAATTTAGCTACAGAAATAAATGAACACTAATATGAACCTTAATTATCATTCGTTAACAATAACGTACCTAAGTGAAGCGATTTCTTCTCTCTTCGAAATCATTGGGCAGTTTCACCCATTGTTTGCAGTCTTCCCTTAGGACAGGATTGAAGCTGCTAGCATCAATAGCTAAGCATTCAAATATTAGAGCTACTTTTAATCGTTTCAAAGAATAATTGGCTTATCATTTGATAACTCCGGAAACCAATAAGCCATGTACTAATATGATGGGGGAAATCACCGGGTAGAAAATGTATTGAGGCGTTCGGACGACCTGCCGATGTCAGAATGTTTGGGCGTTTCGGGCGACTTCACTGTGAAAAATTTTATCAACTTCATTACAGAAGGTTATGTTCTCTTCGTTAAGATATGAGGCAAATCAAATAGCTTATTTACCCTTTACAATATTAATTTTCCATTAAACTCTGTTATGTTTGCTTCTGTATCATACTTTTATTGCATTTTTTATTTTCCTTTCGCTTTGAGCTTACTTAATCAGTTAATAAAACGTTTCATTCGTTGAAATGCAAATGTACAGAAACCAATTAAGATAATCAAAATTTATTAAATAAATTGAGTAAATATTAATTTTAAACTATGTAGTAACAACAATGGGATTAATATATCTATTTCTCTAATATATTATTTCCAAATTATTAAAGGAAAATTAGTTCCAAATTATAATTAGACTATTAGGCTCTACGAAGCAATCCAAACATTAGAAAATCCTTGCTGTTTTAAGACAGGAGGACGACATATCATTTCACAGTATCTCATTAGTAAGCAAGCGTCTTTCCATCAAGTTTCACTAAAAGGCTCTCCGTATGCTTCTTAATGGTCGTTCCGTAGGAGTCCATTCCCAAATCTTGTCACGTTGCGCAGTAGTTTACACGGTTCCACAACGTCCACATTTCTAAAATTTTGAAGATAATTTCCACCCTCCCATCAGTTTCTAACTTGATCGGAATTACGAGGCACACATAATTGGAGTAGCGAGCGTTCTTCGACGTTAAGGCCCCAATTCTAATTAATTCCGCTCCAAGACGTGAAAAGGCTTTCGTTGTAATTTAAATTCATTCAAACGGCTTTAAATTACTTACTCGCTGTGAGGTTATTAAGTTACGTCTTCGTCATGGTTATAAATGTTGCCAATGATGAGACATCAATTGGGGTGGCAGCTGCAAACGACGAAGACAAATATATAATTTAGTGGTTTTAATGAGTTACATTCGCTTTTAAGCTGCATTTAGTTTTAATGATTACTTTTTTTAGCTCTTAAAGAGGTAATTTAAAGCATGGAACAATTTCAGCACGTTGATTGCAGAGTTGCAAAGGGGTAAATTGCTTGAGTGGTACAACTGCATGACCTGAGTTTATTTTTAATTAATAAAATGTTTGAAAATAAAATAACTCCAGTTATTATGTATAAAACTTATCATGGTACTTTATATCAATTTTATTTACTTTTGAACATTACTTTGTACTTTCAAGAACATTGCAGCACAAATTCATATACTTTGAACACAGTTCTGTAAGGAAACAAAATTAATATTCTTACCAAAATATTTTAGAATCGTACATTTTTGCGAGTAATAAATATATTTATGATATTACATAGGTTTGAAATTTGGAACCAATTTGCGCAAACTAAGTTGGAAGCTGAAGAAATTATATTCCCATATAGAACTACAGAAAAGGTGATTCTCCAGTGGTACATCTTGCCGCAAACGTGAACGTTGCTGTGGACCCCAGGTGGATCACGGAGCTCAAAAACGAGCCTTTTATTATCCATCGGTGGGTCACGAGGCAGTGTTAAATAAATAAAACAGTTGAATTTTGCATTAAATCGTCATAACTTTGCATTTACCTATAAATCTAGGAGCGAAGAAAAGCTTATTAAAGCACTTAACATTTAACTTTCTTTTAACTACTTTTTGAGTCACATGAAAGCAATTAAAACTGCAGTGTTTTATGTGGTTTATCTGGAAGTTTCATTATGCGCAATAGACACAATTTACTATTTTTGTGTGATGAAAAATATTGCTTGACAAATAATTTAAGAAAAAAATGTAAGAAATCAATTCTTATTTGTGTAGACCATAAGAACTAAGTGCACGATATTTTAAAAATTATTTACTATCTTATTAAGTGATATTTAAGAAATAATTTGTAGAAAGAAAGATTGTTACGAATTTTGTACATATGTAAATAAGAAATGCCTGAAAGAGAAAATTCTGTACCGGAGAAACAAGAATACCGGGGCTATTCTGATAGAGTTAATGGTTAGGTTAGGTTAGGTTACTCAATTATGGCAAAGCACACGAGGGCTATCTGCCTAAGGGGAGGGATGCCTTCGTGGAGGACTTTCTAAGGGAAACTGGCTCGTATACACGTTACACATGGGGAAAACCACGAAAACGCCCATGCAGCCAGCCCGTTCGCGGGATTCGAACGTCGGACCGAACTACCAGTGTTCAGCGTCTTTACCGCTCGGCCGCTGGTGGGCGATAGAGTTAATGGCTACCTCGCTAAATTAGCAAAATATCACCAAGATGGCGACTCTTTTTGTTGTCAAATTTGGCGAGAAAAGGCCAAAAGTTGCCAAACGTGCGAGCATTTGACAACATTTTGGTCCGATTCCTGTATATAGTATGTGTATTGTGCTATTGTTTATAAGTTACGAGTAAGAGTTGCATTCCGTGTATTATATCTGACAGCTATATTAACATCTGTATAATATGCAACCTATTAAGCTAATATTAATAATATCGCTACTGTACTGTGCTACTGTATGATGAAATATCTTACTGTAATACTGCATAATGAAGTAATCATGTCACGGTATTGTGCTACTGTTCAATCATATAACTGCTGTAATTGTACTACAGCTCTTCCATAGTTTTGAACTGTACTTCATCATATCTTCGTCTCTGATTGTATATAAATATATATCTGATACATATCTGATCACATATATATCTTATGACGCTGCAAGTTAAGAGTGTCAGCGTATTTGTAAGCATACGCAATTGTCAGCGTTTGTGTATTTGCTTTTTAATGTATTTGCGTATTTTCTCATGTGTATTTCACATGTCTGCGTTTGTACCGTGTAACTGTCTTTGTTAGTATCTGTAAATATTACTGTTTGTACCTGTAAATATTAGTGCCAGCGTATTTGCAAATATTGTATATTTTCCGCAGCATTGTCCATATGTAAGCGTTGTACTGCAAGCACCTGTGTCGGTGGACTGCCAAGTATAACATTATTAATGTATCAATATCCTCAGCATTTCTATAACAGCATATCATATACTTAGTCATTTTTAAAATTAGCAATATTTTCATAGTAGGAAAACATGCATAGCTGTAGGATTTAAGTGTAATCTCTTAATCTTCTTGCTAAACATACGCTGTGAAACCTTATGTGGAGGACAGTGAGCAAATCTAAGCTATGTCCTTTAGTGTTGAAGAACTACAAAGTCAGGAGGAGGGTTTAAAGGACCCTTTCATTAAAATAATTACAACTCTCCGACTTGAGAGTAAGCCACTACTTGGGCTGAACTAAAATATTATGAAATTAGGTGTGTTAACAATTGAAATACCTAAGTTTAACCTTAAGTAGGACGGCGAGGGAAGCCTAACTCTCAGGGAAATGCAATAATGCGAATTTCACGAGTAAGAACTAGTAAATGCAATTTGCCTATGAAGGCGAACTTTCACTAGACAGAGGAAATCTTTGCGCGCACAGCCTTACGACGATAAATCCAAGACTCTGTCTGTTCTCCTCATTAACTCCTGCCTTTTAAACTGCTATCAGATATATGCGATTTGCATAAATATCTCGCTCGCGCTAAATTCGGGCAGCAACTGAAACTTTGAGATATCGATAGGAAAGTTCAAACTAAAAATAACTTGGTTAGTTAAAATAATGAATGCTACATAGGTGTTGCCCTCCTGTTCTGGATTTTATACAATAATATATTTGATGTAATTTTAAACACAAAAGTGTCAACGTTTTTGTAAGCATAGGCATCTGTCAGCACTTGCGGCTTTGCTTTTTAATGCGTATGCGTATTTGCATATGTGTAACTGCATATTTGCGTTTGTAATGCGAATCTGCTTTTGTACGTATCATGCACCTGTAGGTATTAGTGACAGTGCATTTGTAAATATCATGTATTTGCGTATTTGCGCATGTGTATTCGAGTATTTGCGATTGTATTGTGTACTTGTTGTTGTAGGAATCGTGTACCTATAAGTATTGTTATCAGCGTATCTGTAAATATCGTGTATTTACTCCAGTTTTGTGCATCCGTATTGTATTGCAAGAAAAACGCTATTATTTTATCAACATCACCAGCATTCCTATAATAACATAGCATTATTTACGTAACAGGAATTTATCTACCAATTTATATATCAACATTTATAGCTATTGTCATCCTGTTCCCTATTTTATACAATAATATATTCGATGCAACAGTAAACACAACTGTGTCAGCGTTTTTGTCAGCATTCGCGCATATGATTTTTAATGTATATGTGCATTTGGGTTTTGTGTATGCATAATTGCGTATTTGCGTTTGTATTGCAAATCTTCTTTTGTAAATATCATGCACCTGTAAGTTATAGTGTCAGCATATTTGTAAATATCATGTATTTGCGCATGTGTACTTGCATGTTTGCGACTGTATAGCGTATTTGATTTTGTAGGAATTGTGTACTTATAGGTATTAATATTAGCGTATCTGTAAATATCATGTATCTGCTCCAATCTTGTGCATTTGTAAGTGCTGTACTGCAAGTACCGCGTCGGTGTATTTCAAAAATTTCTATAGTAACTTGTTCTATATATTAGCATTATATAAGCTTCTGTAAGTAAATCGCATGTATGTAATGCACTAACATTTGCCTCCGTAAAGTGTATTATTCACATAATTAGATATCAAGGGCATGTCTCCCAAATCAGTATGTGTTGTTTATGTATATTATGTTTGCGTAACTGTTATTGCGTTTGCTAGTGTATGTCCACCTGTTCTTTCTTAACGTGTCCTCTCTCTTCTACTCTTCCTCACTTTCATTGCTCTCAAACTTTTCTCCTTTTTTCTCTTCTGTTTCTCAACTCCCTTCTTTTCCTTCTCTTGTTTGCTTATGTTTATATGTATTTATAAACAATCACAGCATTATGTAATTCTATCACCTATGTAAAGCTGAAACCGCGCCTGTACATCACTGTAAACTCCATGTTTTAAATCATAAGGAACTCCCGGTGCAGCCTCTTTGGGGCTCCAGGGAGTTGTCGCTTCTAGATAGGGGAGGACGCGGGACACATGCCTGCTTACCTGTGTTAGACACCAGACATCCCCGTCCTCCGTAACCTGCCACCTGTATATAGTATGTAATGGGTATAGTAAATGAATAACCATAATTGATCCTCTGCGTACATTTAACCGTGCCCAGCTCTCATACGCCTTCCAGTAATTTCGAGAATTGGAAACGTTTTAAACTTTACCTGTAATGCATGTAGTTTCAATTTTGCTAATGTAAATTAAATCAAAGTTCAAAACAAGAATACACTTCAAAACCGGAAACATAATACCTTTGTTTGTATTACTCTTGAATTTCGATAGGATTCAAGAAGAAACAGAAGATTAACGTAAATGTAATTAATTTATTTTTACAATTTACTGCTTTGGTATATAATTAAACAATACTCAGGAATAATGAATGAATTCAACAATGTCTATATATTCAAGATGATGTGCAAATCAATTAAGTACTGTTAAACAATTACAATACAAATGATATTATAAAATACAATTATATAATGCAGTTATAAAAGCAATTCCTAAATATTGTCAATTCAATCTGCTATCATGTCTGTTTTCAATGTAATTTCTTCTTTTTTCTCGTAAAATGTTTCTTTATTCTGCTAATTCGTGATAATGACTTTTTCTATCGTTTCATAATAAACAAAACTAAACTTTTTTAAACAAGACTTTTTTAAACTTTTTTTTGTGTTGCAGTTAATCTGCAACATAGTTAATTAATTCCCGTTAAGAAGGAGTTGACTGTACTATAAATTACAACAAATTAATGTGTTATTTAATAAAGAGATGATTTTAAGAATTACGCATATTTTTTTAATCTTTCAGGTTACTAAGAAATACATAACTATACTTTTCAATTAAAGTTAAATTAAAGACATCATACTACATAATTTACAATACTTTTCAGGACCAGAAAGACCACTTTCCAGACCTGACCGCATGACGTTAGCAGCATATTTTTCATACAATAGAACTTCCGACAAATTCTTCATAATGTTAATAAATTAAATTAATTTAATTAAAATTTTAAAAAATGTTTTATTTGTCGTGTTTCCTAAAGTATTGGACATATGCTGCTCATTATAGGCATTTGAAACCTCAGTAAAACACTATCGAAATTTGACACTAAATTTTAATTCATTGTCATAAAAACAATTAAAAAGATACAAAAAAGATTAAAATAGCTATAAAAATAGTGAATGTTTAAACTTTTGTTTTACATCCCAAAGTAAAAGAATATCAAGTGCCATTAAAATGACTCTAAAAAGGTGAAAATAATATCGCTACGAATTTTGCACATACACAGATGCTTTTAGTGCATTTATATGTGAAACTGTTGCGTTTTTTACGTAATGCAATATGAAAATCTAAAGAGGTAAGCTGTGCCGGAAAACTAAGAATATGGGGGCGACTCCATTTAACATTAAGTAAAAGGGTATCTCGGTAATTTGAAGAGATACACCAAGTTCACAACGGGATTTCAATCTGTGATACTGCGAAAACTTTGTACGAGTATTTCTGGAGAAAATTACAGAACTTTGTAGTGTTTCTTTTGATAAAATAAATTTTATAAACCTATCATCGCACTTTTGTGTATCCAAGCGATTACGAATATGTGCGCACGTAACAATTTGGATTTCAAAAGTGTAATTTAATCCCGGTGAAGAAAAGATGAAGTCGGGCCAAGAATTCGTTAATGAAAAGATGAAAGCTGTTTAAGAAATGATGGAAGCTTGTCAAGAAAAGATTGAAGGAGAAAAGAAGAAAAGAAAAGAGAAATTATCTGTATAATAGAAAACAAAGTTGAGGCTAAGGAAGGCAGAATAGAGGTGATTGAAAATAATGTCAGGAAGAACGAATTGATTACAGAGTTTCTACTTTTACCAAAACCTTTGTCACATTAAAGAAATTCACACCGACAGCATGAAGCAATTGCGATGGTTTTAAATTTTTACTATGTCTTTTCCTCTCATTCTAAAGCTATCCATATATGGTGGTAAGTAATCCTGGCACTTGTATGGAACACAATTTTCTATAGTGTCGGAAGCGAATGGCTGGGATTCCCAAGCTAAGGCCTGTTATCTTGCCGCTTATTTGAGAGCAGACGCAGCGGATTTCCTTCAAATTCTTCCCGAAAGCCAGAAGCTGGACTTCGGATATTTATCCGGCGCGTTGGAGCTGCGACTTGGGAGAAGTGTTTAAAAGATTAGAGCAGGCTTCAACAAAAATCTTGTCCACAGAAACTCGGAGAAACAATTAGAAACTTATGCTGTGCTTATATATAACAACTTTAAAGGCTTTCTCGTCTCGCCTTTTTGGAATGCCCGACAGAAACAAGGTAATTTCTGTCCTTTCAGTACTTGATCAGGGCATCCGGGGTCATGAAATACAGAAAGTTCTGTGAATGGTTAATGTCAAGGATTTAAAAAGCGCTCTAGTGTATGCTATGAAATTCGAGGCACCCGAGCAAACAGCTCGTAGATATCGCCACCCAATCAGAGCTGCTGAAGTCTAGGAACCAGTGGATAAGCTGAATGCTCGTTTAATGATTTAACCAGATAAGTCAATACCTTGATATGGAATATGAGTGAGAAGAAACCGATTCTAAAATGTTAGAAATATGATGCTGAAGGCCACATACGAAAGAAATGCAGGACACTCCAGATCACGGAAAATAAGACAAACAAAAGTCCATACTTTGAGACGGAATAGGAGTGACGGGAAACCATCACCAAAAGTGCTGGAACTGCGTTGCTGAACGTCATATTGATCACTCCCAGCATTACTTTGCAAGGGACAGAAAATAATATCACTGTCCAGCAAAGACGGACAAAACAAATTACTTGCTATATCACAGAGTGGAGTTTGAAAGGTAAAAGCCCCATTTTAAACCGCTTAAGATTTCTGCAGTGAGTTGCGACAGTAATGGACTCTTCATCATGGAGCATATCAATGGAGTTCCTTGCAATATGACCATCGATGTGGGTGCCAATTTTACCATCATTCGCAAACATTTAGCTCGAGAATTTAAAGATGAACTCATTTGAACGCCATCCTGTTTTACTCTCCAGAATGCATTTGATGATAAAATCGAAATTCTTGCGAATTTAAACAAAAAATCACGCCTTGAAGTGTCGCCTGTTAACACAATGGCATATGTGGCAGTTATTACAGATCCTTGCATATTCGGATTGGATTTTTCTAAGGAAATATAACTTTTCCTTGGACTTTAAAAATAACGAACTGCATTCAGCCTCTGACGACAAAACTATATGTTATTGGAAGGGATCCTCACGTAGAAAAGCCGATGCCTCGTCTGAAAGATCCTGGTCAGAATGCTGTTGATCTTGTGCCAGGGTCGAAGAGAAACACTAGGAGATGTTATTTATGAAAAATTATAAATTTAACAGAATTAGTGTAACTGCTAAATTAGGTCGCAGGACAAGTTACGACTTCAACACCGGCCAATTGAGACCCAATGAATGATGAAGGAGTCGTGAAAGACTAGTTGGAAGACGACGCATTAAATTCAAATTTGATTTAATGCAGTCTTCAAACAGGAAACCTACCTGGCAGGATACAATATAGCAACACTATAACAAAACAATGTTCTGCTCTTTAGAAATAACTCCATACATGAAACGGCGTCTGATACCAGAAGTTTGAATCGGATGCTGGAAAGGCATTCCGATGGCAGCTGATACTTCCAAGATCCGAAATTCCGAACATGCTAGAAGAATTACTTAGCAGTTCAACAGGGGGCAACTTTGGAATAACGAAGACGACGCATGGAGTTCGAAAACGCTTCTGCCTGAGAACTCCAAGAAATAACGTACAAAAGTGCTGCCAATCTTGCGATGCCTGTGCGGTTCGGAAAGGGCCGAGAAACTCAGGCGAGAGAAGCTGCAACATTGTGTTGCACGAGCACCTTTAAACACATTACCTTTGACATCCTAGGACTTCTGCCACGAACTGCTGATTGGAAGAATACATCCTCGTTGTCATTATTACTTCCACAAGAGGCCTAAAGGGTATCCTATTCCTGACCAAGATCTACAGAAAGCAAGAGCAATGGCAAAAGATATTTCCTTTGTTTTTCTGGCTTATCGCAGCGCTGGCCACGAGACTAGCAGCTGTTCTCCATCCCAGATGCTCTTCAGTCGTGACCTTCATCTATCTTGTGATCTTTTGTTTGGTCACCCTCCGGATACACCTTCATCGAGTGAGGGGTATATCCTAGATTTCCAGGCAAAGTTTGAAGTTTTGAACAAGAGCGAGTTAATTTGGCGACGGAGAAGATGAAGATCCGTTACGACGTGAGAGTTACAGGACGTCGTTTCAACGAATGTGACAAGTTCTCGTTATGTAATCCGATTCGACGCAAAGGACTCTCCTAAACTACAGTCACCTTCGGATGTTCATTACATTGTCATAACCAAGCTGAATGACGTCGTAGTTCGAACCCCAAGTCTTCAAATTCTAAGTCTAAAGCCATTCATTATGACAAGCTAGCTCCATAATATGACCATAGTACGTAATTCCCATAGTGTATGCAATGTAAATAGTATATTAAGACCATGGTCGTATTTGTAAATACATTTGTTATTTTACGCATTTGTTTGTTCATTTAGCATTTGATTTGTTTCATGCCTTTTACTAAATTATTGTTTAAGTATTGCGTTGATTCTTGGTTGTAAGATGGCTTCCTGTCCAGGGATTGTACTGCTCGGATGTGCAGTCCTTGTGAAGGGGGCAATGCCATGAATTCGTACACAGATAGATGATTTTAGTGCAATTATATATGAAATTGTTGTGTTTCTGCTATGTAATGTAACGTGAAAATTCTAGAGAAACAAGGTATGCCCGGAAAAGTAAGAATACAGGCCCAAGTCCATTTAATATTGAGTAAAAGGGTTTTATTAAATGTGTTTCATACTTTTACGCCAACGCCTATTACAAGAATTGCTGGACTGTGATTTATTACTCTTCAAATCTGATTTGCCATAAAAAATTGCACAAGAAACTTAAATATTCTATACCACGCTTATATTAAATCTCATCTTGTAATGCAACAGTTTAATATGAACTCTATATTGTATTTTCGTCTCTGCAAGTTCACGTTCATTGACAATCACCTGATTTAATTAACACCAAAATCTGAAATGTAAAGTTAGTGATCCTAACGCATTCTAGTACTGTTAATAGTTCATTATTGTGATGTGTAATTGTATGTTCATCTCAGAACTTTGCCAGTAGAACTCTTCGCCTTCGGGTGATGGTGCAATGCATATTACTTTACAACACCATAATAGGCCCTAGAGAATAACTCTGTGCAATTAAACTGGTTAAAACTCTGTGCAGTTGTACACAGCAGTAACGAAATGATCCGTAATCCGCGATCCATCTGCTCTCAGTTAGTTGCTTTTGGCAGTTGCAAAATCAGCTTGAGATCGGAGTACTGCCATATCTCTTTGGGTTAGCTTTCTCTTTATATGAGCTTTGCATTGCCTTGTTTTTAACGTTACTAGTAGAAATGTAACTACTGATTATTCTGTTTGATTTGCGAAGATCTGTACAAGTATTTCAGTGGAACATTCCAGAATTTTAAAGTATTTATTTTGATAAAATAAATTTTATTAACCTATCATCGGGCCTGTGTGCATTCAATATATTATGAACACGTACGCATTCAACAATATGCATTTTGTAAATAATTCAAAAGATTTGAATAATATATAAAAATTACAATGTAATCAAAGTTTTTATCCTTTTTAACCGCAGGGAGCTATCAAACCAGACGAATTAGAAATTTGAAAAATATTAGATTATGAAAGAATATTGTATATTATTCCGAAGCATTCATTAAGCCCTGAAAATATTTAAAATTAAAATTTTTCATCATATTTTATACACAACTAAAGTAATTATAAAAATTAGGGATCTTCAAATTTAATCTCTCTTTAATACAACGTATTTAAAATTGTTTTTGTCCATCGGCGGGAGGTTTAGTTTGCTAATATTTCTCAGAAGTTTAACAACGATATAAATTCTTTTGAGTATCATGTAAAATTCCTGACCCTTACTATTTAATAACTTCCTTTTCTTTCTTTTCAATTAATTCAGTAATTGTTAGAAAGTTCTGCTATAATACTTTTCAGTGTCATCAGATTCATACAGATTATTGCAAAATTAGATTAAAGAGTAAATGTTTTTTACGATTTCTTTTATTTGTGAAACTTAAAGTTCTAATATCACGTAATGATTTATCCATTTATTTACAACTAGTTTTAGAAATAGAACACCTAGCCAATTAATCCCAATGAAATCTATTATGAAATTTTTCTGTAAGTTCTGATAATTTCTGATGGAAAGAAATAGCACTCCAGTCAACTACATTTTTCTATGAATTCTGATAATTCTTGATTTTCAGAAATATATTGCCAGTTAACCATATCTTGCAATTTTTCTATAAATTATTCTGGTAATTGTTTCCCTAGCATAATGTAATCTAACATGACTCGAAAATACTATCCGCAGAGAATATTTATAAAGTTCAAAAGAATAATATGAACACTTGAATTACTAGAATACCGGAATATAATCAAGATTTCATGAGCGTGGAGTGGTGAATGGATATGAAATGCTAGACTTGTCTGCTAGTTATTTCTGTTTGGAAAAGGAAGTGATTTGAACCTGAAAGCAGAGAAAGTTTTATTTGCTTTACTGTAGTTAACCTTTTCTAGTTACTTTATTTGAAAAATAAGCAGGAAGAAGCTCTCTTTTGAGTCTTTCCTTATCTGTTTTCTTTTATTTCCTTTTGGAACTTTAGATCCTTAGCTTGTTCAGACAAACAATTTTTTTATATGAAATTTTCTTTACTCTTCCTCTACCTTTGTCTCTTTCCTCACAAATGTATTAACTCGCCTCCTTATTGCTGATATATATCAGTAGGAGCATCAAATAAGGATTTTCTTCTTAACAATTTGCTTAGTTACCAGGAAGTTGGCAAAAATTCAGGATATATCAGATTTACTTCTTTTCTAAAGAATGTTTTCACTTGTTTCCTAAATAATTCTATTATATTTTAAAACTTTAATCTTTATCACGCTCTTTGAACTCATATGCTTCATCCGCTTCCCAACAACGAAAAGAGCTCTGTCAAGAACCATCGCAGTCTCAATATGTCTTCCCAAATGGTTTACATGTGCATGATTCGATATCTCCTCCAAGACACCATTGATTTTGCTTAGTTCTAAGTTCGAAATATCTTATCCGTGTTACACTAGCACTCAAATTAAAATATCAAGTGTGAAATTCGACCAATTTCAGTTCACGAACTGAATTTAGCCGACTGATTTCCGTGCTTTTCCTCATTCGTCCGTTAACGAAAGTAAAGTTTCCCTAACTTAAAATTAGCAAAGCAATAACCTTGTGTATATGATATATTATAGTCGAGATTCTATCGATTTCAAAGGCAAATAGGTGAAAGTCCCTCTTTGTCAGGAACAAAGCAATCTGCAACGAAGCGAAAGCCACGGTTGTATTTATACCCAAAAGAAGTAAACTGAACGAGAAGTTAGCGCCATTTGTCCACAGGAATAGTAACAAAAACTGAAAAGTGAAGTTAAAAGAATTTTCAAAGCGTTAGTAAGGATTGGATTGGAGTTAAAATCATTAACTTAACAAGATAAACCTTTGTGAATGTGAAAAGCCTCAAAAAAATCCAATCCACCATTGGAAAACGTCTTGGACTCTTTTTGCAGATCCAAAGTCAAAATTATGATTTAAACATCCAACTATGATTGCTATTGAAAGCTTGCTGATTTCGTATTTTCGTACACAAGATTCGTGTTCCTTGATGCGA
>KK116227.1:553119-569802 GCA_000611955.2 Stegodyphus mimosarum | reverse complement strand
CGATACATCTCAACACGCACTGACAAGATATTTTATAAATTTTCCAAGAATTAAAGTCAGAGACGGAATCTTTAAAAATCGAATCATGGCTTTTAAATTTCTATTAACTCAATTTTTCAGTTGTTTTTAAAACTGTATTAACTTAACTTTTCCCTTTTTATTAATCTTTCTGACGTCAGATGGCGCTCCTTCTCGTTCGCGTTACTCCTTTTGGGTACAAACACAACCGTGGCTTTCCCTTCGCTGCAGATTTCTTTGTTCCTGGTGAAGAAGGACTTGCATCTGTTTTCCCTGTCATGGAATTTTGACTAAAATCTATGCTAAACACAAGGTTGTTGCTTCGCTAATTTTATGTTTTAGTTTGGTGTGTTTCTCTTCTGTCTTGACTTTTGCTGCCAACAAAGATTCTGTGTTTATGCTCTCATGAAGTAAGTGGCTTCCATGTCCATGTAGCATGAAGAAGGTGTAAGGTTCGAATTTTTATGAGAGAATTGTTGATGTGTCACGATTTCTTCTTTCAAGAATCTAAATAATTCTATAGTATGACTATGTAAATAAGTGTTAAATAAGGCAGGTAAATGAGTTTATTTTGGTGAAGCACTCTGCCGGTTGACAGTAAATGAATATGACAGAAAATGATTACTTGAATTAAACTGGATAGTTAGTGGATTAGATTTGTGTCGTCAAGGCTTAGGATAATGTCCAAATTTGTTTCAGTCTCAGCGCTACATTCCTTTCTAAAAGCAATATTTTCTACGCAGAGCAAGAACACTATTCTAGGCCCGAATCCTGGTGAAGATAAGAGTCGTGTGTTTACTACTCCTACTTCAGGAAAACCTAAATAGTTTTACAGTATGTGAGCATAAATATAAAATGTACCTCAAATGAAAACTAAAAACGTGGGAGTTCTTAAGTGACAAATCCATTTGAAGAAAATAAACCTGACAGTTAATTACTAAGGATTACTTGAAGTAAATTTGATAATTGGTGGATCTGACTTTTGTCTTCAGGGCTTAAGGTTATGTTCGATTAAGTTTCAGTCTGAATCCGAGATTTCTTTCTAAAAGAAGTATTTTTCTTTTCCGGACGAATTTCTCGTTAAATTACCCAACTAACAATATACGAATGACACCAATCTTGCTTTTGAGCCTCCACATAACAAGTTCTGTATATCGCATTTTTTGAACACCTGTTGGTTCCTAGAATCATATGAAAGCAGGAGCCTGATTTTCAGAAATGGATGACTGGCTTTCGTGGGCTTGTGACAACGTACTGCATTAAACACTGCTTCAGAAATGGTCTTCTTTAAGATCATTTTCTAGAAACGTTCGTCTTATTGCAATGTAAAGCTTCCTACAGTAGAACACACAAGGAAAGTAACATCTTCTGGAGCACAGCAGCGACCCTCTGAGCATCCGAACTGACAGCTTCTTCTTTCGTCACAGCGGGTGACACAGCTGATTGCACATGTGATCTTAACGTTATCAAACCATTCTCTATTCCCTTTGAAGCCTTCTTCGTTTTCTGTTGACCCACATGGCAGTTTTCTAACAAGACTGGCGAAGACGACTTTTTCTTTCTCTCATAAAAAATTCCCTGTCATAGTATCACCTAATATATTGCTTTCCGTTTATCAGTATAAGGTGTAATGTTTTATAATTTCTAGAGCATATGACCATTGCTTTAATAGCATCATGACTCCTTTCATTTCAGCTCTATTTCTTCTTTAATATTACGGAAATCATCGGCATAGGCTTGTTTTAAAATATTGCGATGTTCGCCATGCGCATACGATGTTTATGCTTCCGTTACTCACTATTCTAAAGCACAAATTAAAAAAAAAATATTCTCCGCTCATATATATTTTCACATTTTCGCAATGTGAAACAGAATACACATGTACGGTTATTAAGCCCAACAGTGGCCGAGTGATGAGATATCCGAACACTATTATTTCGATATCGGAAAGTGGGCTGGTTGCATGACAGTTTTTGAGATTTTTTTCCTATATGTAGCTTAGACGCAGCAAATTACCTTTAGACCTTCTTCCACGAAGGCAACCCTTCCCGTAGGTAACTAGCCCTCAAGCTTGTTTGCCTTAATAAATTAACTCAGTCTAAATCCGTAAGGATGTTCACTATTCAAGTGAAGGAGAGTGACTGACACAGCATGGGAAAACATTATCCACAGTTCCACAGTAAGAAAGAGAAGATTGCCTGATTTTCAATAATGTGAGGCTCAGGAGAAAGTGTACATGTACTATTTGTACTAAAAGTTGTTGGGAAATTAACTCCGGCATCACATGTTGTAAATTAGAAGAGAACTGGAAGTTCAAAACTGGTCTATTTAAAGGCTTTTTAGCCAGCGCCCGTTGCCACAGTGGAAATGGAATTCGAACTAAAATGTGACAGCTTGCCTTCAAAAAGCTATCCCTCGAATACCCAGTTAAAACTTCTTAAAACATTTTTGTTAGTCTTGCGAAACATTTGAAAGCCAAGTAAATACCAATCCCAAATTTTACCGTATTTGTAGCTCAGAATAGAATTATTACATTTTAGTATGCATGTTATCCTGGTGTAAGCGGTTAGCATGACCAATTAGCGAACGGGAAATCCGTGTCTCCATTTCCGGCAAAGGCACATTACCTTTTTTGTATACTGGCTCTGAATAACATAATAATCTCTCCAATGGTACTTTTAACTACACTGTGGCGGACCACAATTCGTCACGATTTGGATTTAATGGACTCAGTCTCCTTCCCCAGTTCCCCTTTAGATGAAGTTGAATTTAATTAATTATCTCCGTCTCTCGTGCTGATATACGTCCACCTACCAATTAAAATGATCCGTGGTTCGATTCTTGGTGAGGGCATGGTTGATTTTTCGTGTGTCCTGTCTTTTAGAATCTTAAAACATAACATTTTGAAATTGATAGATTTTGCATTTCTTGTTACACTTACATTTATATTTGAAATAGAACCTCGTGATTAATAGACTTGAATTTCTCTCATTTAGGTTGCAGAGTTGTAGAGACATTAAGTTATTTAGAAGCAGGAAAGATGAAAAATTATTGCCCTCGCCGGAACTCGAACCACGGACCTCTCGAATACGCATTGAGTTTACTGTTCATTACTCCACGAAGGCATGCGAAGAAGGTGTGAGAAATTAAGTCGTTAGTTTTTTCTTTTTCTTTTTAAATCAGAAGAAGTGAAAATGTGCAATCCCTCGCCAGGACTCGGGCCCTGGACCTCTCGAATATGTGGCGAGTATGCTTCCAATTAAACCACGAAGACATGCTGCGGAAAGGAGCGAAAAATTACCTTATATACACCTTCTTTCGAAAGGCGACTGGGGATTAGAATACCCAATTGCCAAGTCCTGGTGGTGGTGAATTATCGTCCATTACAACAGGAGAGTTGAGAAAAATGAGCAGTTTCTCTACGGGAATCGAACCATGGAGCACTCAAAATACGCGTCGCGCAGGTTTTGAATTACATCACGAAGGTATGCGAAAAAGAGGGAGAAAATACATTATACGGTGTTACTTTCAAATTTTTTCTTGCCACTATACGATAACTTCCGCAACCTGAAAGAAGTTTCAAGGGAGTCAAATTTCTTAAGTCCAATATCAGTTTCGATTAGTTTTAAAAAGCACACGTTACCCAATTCAATGTCTCGAAAGTTCAGGTAGTCGAAAATTCTCTACGTGTGATTAATTTTTTTTGTGGAGTATCAATTTATTCAACAATTTCCGTTCATGATAACTAACTAGATTTCTTTCCAGGTTAAAAAAAAATTATGATTAATGACTCCATCTCAAAGAAATTTTAACGGAAACCTTTCAGTCTTTCAAAAGCATTCCCATGTTGTCAGAAAGTAAAAAAATAAAGAATGCTTCATTGGATTGAAAAAATACCCATGAATAATTGATTATTCTTAAAAATTGTATAGATAAATCTACGAGCCGATGAACTCATATTTAGAAAAGAAGCACATAAGAAATATCAACGTAACAAATGGAATGTTATAAAGATTAAATACTAACGAAATTAATGGCCACCAAAACCAGGAATAACAATGAATTTTAGGTTGTAATTTTAAAATGTTTATTTAAACTACTGCTTTGTCAATCTTCTCAAACTGATTTCTCACTAATGAGTTTTAAAATTTGCTTTTTACATTGTGATGTTTGAGTTGCTTTTTGGAATTCGTGAAAAGAGTTGCTTCATTATTAATGATTTTACTTAAATAATGAGGAACTCTGCGCTCATCGAAGGAATAAATAAATTTATGATTCCAATTCCTGTACTTAAAAAAAATTCGCCCTCCAAAACATTTTAGAGTCTAATACGTAGAAACACTGTTCTAAAAATTTCAGAATAAATATATGAAGTCCTTACAAAGGATTTAACAAATTCTAAAATGAATCTGTGATAAATTTAAGGCATTAAGATTGGTAGAACTGTAAATAATTGTATAAGTTTTATTTTAATTATCAAGTTCATTAATTTTGTTTACTATACATCTGTTTCTTCTCGCAGCCTTCAACGGAATGGAAATCAAGTAGAGTTTAAACTGCAAGCAATTAATTTACTTACAGTAATATTTTTACGGTATTGTGACCGGCATTCGTGAGATGCCTCTCTAACTGACCTATATTTTGGCGAATAGTCAAAGATCAGAACTAGAATCTCCACTATCTTAGCCGAGTTGACAGATAAAAGCCTGATTTTATGTTTTACTTTTTTCACAGTCATGAGCAAAATATTGAAGATTTTTTTTATCATGATTTGTATAGTTCAATATGTTTCTTATCAACAATCAAGGTTTTGTTTCAGAAAACAAATTTTGAAATTATTAAATTTGTTACATCTAGTTTAATGCCGCCTAACCGGTGTAGTGGCTAACGTTGTTAACTGACGTGCCGAAGGGCCCGGGTTCAAATCCCGAGAAAGGCATTTAAATTTAACATTTTTTTTTATTCGTTTGAATTTGGTGATGCTTCTTTAAATTTTGTTTATTTGCTTTATAATTTATATTACCTACATTTGCATCATTTTATTAAATTTAATAACTGAAATAGGTAAAAGAAAGAAGAAAGACAAAGTTAAAAAGACAAATCGAAATAAAAGAAAAAGTACTGATCGGGATTAGAACAATGTTTGCAGAACACTAAAAGTTTTCTTTAGATTTGAAAGTTAAAATATTTGAAATCTAAAAACGTTAGTAAAAAAATTGAAATATGTGACTGAAACGTTTGGATTTTGGGCTTTGAGCCAGAAAACATATAAAAATGAACATGAAAAATTAGGTTATCACTCACAGAAATGAAACAGATGTGAAAATACACTCGTGTGCAAAATTAAGAGAATTTGCACATTATGTCGAATTTGTGAAAACTTAATGGACAAATTTTAATGAAACTTGATCTGATACATTTATAACACGGAAAAGTCATACTATTCAAAAGTTATTTTATATACGCATGATCATCTGTAAAGCTCATAGTGTAAGAATGTCCAAAGTCCACATTGTGATATCGAACTTAAAATGAGTCTAACATGGGATATGGCCTCCTCTCACAGTCAGCTACATTTCGTAGCGTGACGGCATTCTGGGCAGGCGGCAAGTGAGGAGTCCCTGTGGCAGTCGATCCCATTTCTACACTAAAGCATTTTTCAATTCCGGATGGTTCTTGGAGGGTGATGGCCAGATAAAATTGTCTTCCCAGGAGCGTAATAAACATGATCTTTAGGTTCAAGTTACAATTTCTAGATAGCTAATTCATGCGGCGAATGTCCTCACATCCCAGGGAATTGTCGATCAGGTTTCGTTGGTTTAGTAATGGGTTTCCTCACGCAAAACACTTAAAGTTATATGCCCCGAAAACATGTCAGAAACATCCACATTAAACACGCTACAAGCACAACATAGAAACAAGAACAAGTTTAAAACAAGAGCACACTTATAAAATCGACAGCTTATGGCAGTCAGGGAGCCTGACTGCTATGAAGTATAGAGAGGCGATCACATGCAGGATTAGGCTGTGGGGCTACATATTGCCTGCCCAAGTCATTACACCTCAACCACCGTAATGATCCTTTTCTCTGATGAG
The DNA here is from genome assembly GCA_000611955.2 of Stegodyphus mimosarum. Taxonomy (NCBI): domain Eukaryota; kingdom Metazoa; phylum Arthropoda; class Arachnida; order Araneae; family Eresidae; genus Stegodyphus; species Stegodyphus mimosarum. The sequence goes on along the minus strand of KK116227.1, from coordinate 563,688 downwards.
GAAAGAATGATATCGTGTTCCAAGTTCTCTCGATAGAGGTACCCCGAGAATTAGCAACCAAGCTGAATCTCGAGTCATCTGTAAAATCTGTCCTTTTCTGAAATCTGGTCCAAGACGCATATCGTTTGCATCATGCTGTACATGCTGTCTTCTGTGCCACAGTGAGAACGAAACAAACTGCGACTGTTCTGGCATACAGCCCTGTCTCATCAAGTCTTCAGGCAAGATAGAGCGTATCCGGATCTTCTCTATATGTATCTAGTGTTCTGAAACTCTTTCCACAAATTGCAGACGACACTGGACATTGCATTCAACACTGCAGCCAAATGCGCTTGAGACTGGCCAAGTATTTTCCATCTTATTCCATCATCTATACATTCGTGGCTATTTATTTTATCGAGCATACAAACTGCCAAAAATACCTCATGCTCTTATATCCTCTCCACAATCACAGATCCGCAGACATGCACATGTACGCTTATGCATTCGACCTTGAATATTTGCACAATTTTTCGGCTGCATAAGTAGGTGCAATAAGGTGCTATTGGTGCAATAAGTTTCCTAAAAATAGATATAATTTGCAAAATCCTCTTAATTTTGCGCCGAAGTGTATGATGATATTAGCCAGGACCAGTATTGTAAGAAAATGTGTTCTGAAAGTTCGTTTAAAATCTCGTAGACCAGGTAAAAAACTTAAGCTCACAATTTCTATGTTACGAAAAGGATTTTATTGGCCCCAGATTAATGACACATGGATATTTAGAATATAATTTGGAATTGGAGTGATGTATCTATTTAAAATTTCATTATTTTTCTTTCTCAAACTAATATTACGCATTTGTAATCTCTCAAAGATTCTTATACAATTTCTTACTAATTGAAGAATATTTCTTTCCTTATTCCTGATATTGTTTTTAAATATTTTTCTTTTTCCGCTGAGATTTCATTTCAAATGCTTAATGATATATTCGTAGAGTTCAACATTTTCGTAGAGGGAAGAGGCAAACAAAAAATGTTATATCTTAACTAAGGTTAACCATCTTACAGCTTTTATGATTTGGAGCTTGCATATTACTTTATGAAACCGGGAACATTAAAATAATTAAAGGAAATGTAAGTTCACAAATATCCAAAGAAATCTTAGCTTAATATGTGGTTAATCAAGGAAGTGCAGTTTCTCGCTAGTTTAATACCCCTTGCTATACGTCTGGGATCTAAAACATTATTATGTTACTTCATAGAGTTTTAATTCCAAACTTGGTCTGAAAATAAATATAATATAAACTCCATTGTAAGAATATGAAAATTTTCAAAAATGTAATCCGTGAAAAAGAAATAACAAAGATGGATAAACTAGTTCACAGAACTAATAGAATATGTTATTACGACAAAGACCTGGCGCAGCACTCCAGAGGCTTTGTAGACGAAATGCTATAAAAATGCAGACAATATTAAAAGCGAAATGGCGTCATACAAAATAATGAAAAGTATTAATATTTTTTAAATGTTATTCATTATACATATTTTGTTTAGATTATGCGATTGAAATTCATTAATATTGAAGTCTTAATCACAGCAATGTATACCTTATCGGCACATTCAGTTCAACAGCAAAATTGTAAAATAATTTTAAAATGAGCATATCTTTAGAATTTCCGATACACAGTTCCGCGCACTGAAGATAAAAAGGTTTTATTTTTCCCGTACAGTGTTGCCATTGCTCGCTTTTAAATCGTTTGAGTTTGTTCATAAAAATTCATTAAAGTTTTACAAAATATGAAATAGATAATAAAACAAATTCGAAATTACAAATTTGGGCTTCCAGATGCACATATTCGGGTGGAAACGTACGTTACTCAAAATTGGATGGCTCTAGGTACCGTTGTTTTATCACATTTGGAGAAATATACATACATTTATACAGATTCTTCCTTATTTAATTTCTTTAAATATAATACAGGGCTGCAAGATTTTGTGGCAACAGTTTGAAAAGTGATTCAGGCTTTTAATGTTTCCAACGCAAAATCGCAAAACGAAAGCAATAGTCCTTCAGGGACTAATAATTTATTTTTAAAACTTTTATATAATAAAAGTGATTAAAAGAAGAATTCGTCATCATCGCTCATATTGAATTCATACTCATCATCATCTTGCTGTAGTAATGTATGTTTGAAGTTATGTATATTTCCTTTTTCTTGCTTAACATTATTAATGTAATACAATAAGTAACTTTTTTCCACCTGACATAGATCCATCTTAAAGATTCGATCAAATAATATATTTTTTATGTGATAATATTTGCTTTCCCCTGAAATAATATAAGAGCACTTACTTATGCATGTTAGAAATGAGAGTTGCAGAAGTGCAACAAATTTTATTCATAAGAAAGTACATACGTATTTTCAAAGTAGTAGTTTTCATTTGCTCAAACAATCCATAAAAGTATGCTAATTTTGTTTCGGGATGCGTTTTGATACCATTATTTATTCCAGCGAAACGTGAAAGGAAAGAATTGTTTATTCTTTGAATTTCGCACAAACAAAATTATTTTTGATCGTTGTAACTTTATTTTCTTCCCTTAAGGAGCATAATTATTAAAAACATTGCCCCAAAATATCATATTTCTAAAATATTTCTGTGAAGTACTTCTGGAATAACTATTTTATAGATAAAAAATATTTTAAGTGATTTTTCATATACATATTTATATAAGGTGTTTAATTTACTAATCGTTATGAAATGTAATAATGTACTTTGTAAAATAATGTTCCAGTTAATAATCGTTAACAAAACTAATAAAAGAGCAATCCAGGGGAGAAAGAGATGAAAAAACATATCATAATTCGTAAAAAGGAGGAGCATAATTTGTTTTAACTTGTTGGCAACTGCTCCAGTAAAAAGAAAGAGACGAAAACAGTTATTGATTCGAGTTTTCTTGGCAACAGCTAAAAACCAGATAATAACTGTAGAACTAGCATTATTATTTTTAGAACCTAAAAAAAAACCAGATTTTGGGAATTTTGAATTGGCTGTAATATAATATTGTTGTTAAAATGATTATCCTTAAAACTAAAAATGTAAATAATATTATGTCAATACAAAACTAAGAAAAGATAAGTCATGTCTATGATTATTTCTTCGTGATGAACGATTTATTAAAAAAGACGATAATTTTTCCTAGCAGCTATCCGGAATATAATGCAGTATCAAGAATATCATCAAAGGGATGTCTTGAAATTCATTGAGCCCTTATAAGAGATTTAACACAAATTGGAGTATTTACTATTTTATTTAAAGACCCGCAATAATTTGTAACCTTTTGCTACAATTGCCGCAATATTATTGGTGAACCGGACGATACGTGATAATATTTTGTCTTGCCATGGACGATCATAACACTGCCATAACATATAATGTTAAATTATTTGGTCGCCCAATTAGAATCTAGATTTATTGAGAACATCTGGGATATCATAAAAGACTTTACGAGCAGCAAATATTCGGCTGCTAAGGAACGATTACTCAACACTTTTAAGGAAAGTGAAAATCACCTCATTAAACGTCTGCTCACCAGGTTGGAACTCGGTGACATGAACCCCATCCAGCTCCTTCTCAGAATGAAATCTCTAGGGGTAGACATGTCGTAGAATATTTTGCGATCTCTTTGGCTGGAAAAAATGCCAGAAGCTGTAAAAAACATTCCAGTGGTTAGTGACGAAAATCTGGACAAGTCGGTCACAATGGCTGATAGAATTGCGGAACTAAACTCACGCTAGGAATCGGCTGCCGTCAGCAAAAATACAGTGGTGGAAGAGCTAGAGCAGAAAATTGCCTCATTAGAGCTTCAAATTGCCAGCATGACTGCCCGGAACTCCAGACCACGGACTCGCAACTTCAATAGGAACCGCAGTAGCCGTTCGAGGTCAAGACAGAAATTTGATGAAAAAGGTAAATATTGTTATTACCATTTTAAATTTGGCACTAAATGTTATCCTGAAAAATGTAAACAACCTTGTGAATGGAAACAGTCGAGAAACGTAAATCGGCAGTAAACTCCGCGGGCAGTTCTACTGCAAGCAATTGCCGCAAATTCCGACTATATGTCACCGACAAAAAATCGGGTTTACGCCTTTTAGTGGACAGTGGATCCGACGTATCCATAATCCCGGCAACTTCAGCAGGAACTCTGCCATGCTCCTATACATTATATGCTGCCCATGACACAGAGGTCCCAACTTATGGTGAAAGAACTTTCAATCTTGATTTGGGATTCAGACGGCAATTTTAATGGGCATTTATCGTCGCGAAGGTTAATAAAGGTATCATTGGGGACGATTTTCTAAATCATTTTCGACTACTTATTGATATTTATAATAGAAAATTGATCGATGGTATTACTAAGTTATCTGTAAAAGCTGCAGTTAGGTCTATCTCAGATGAACGCATCATCAGCACACTGAATAATAACCATAAATCAAAGTTTTACGAATAATCTAAATCTTACCCCGACTTAACTAAGCCATATATTTCCAGCACCCCAAGTAAACATGATGTGAAGCACCAGAAAACAACCAAAGAGGTGCCTGTGCATTCACGACTCGTTCACTCTATCCTGAAAAACTCGCCTTAGCCAAGCACGAATTCCAGTTCATGTTGGAGAAGGGGTCGTTCTACCATCAAAATCTCAATGGGCTAGTCCCAACATTTAGTCAGTAAAAAGGATGGAGCAGTTACAGCCTGCGGGAACTATAGACTATTAAATGACTAAACCATATCTGACTGTTATCCGATTCCCAGAATCGAAGATTTTCATTTTATCTTGCAGGGGAAAAATATATCTTCAAAGATTGATCTCGTAAAAGCATACTTTCAGAGACCAATCGCTGACGAAGACAAACCACAGACCACTGTAAATACCCCTTTCGGTTTATTTGAATTCAATGTTATGAGTTTCGGACTCAGAAATTAAAGAAGGTTTATTAGGGTTTCATTAAAGAAGTTTTCTTCGGCTAGGATTTTATATTCCCATATTTAGACGATATACTTATAGCATCATCATCTGAGGATGAACACAAACAGCATATGCAGATAGTGTTTGAGAGATTGAGTAAACTTATCTTTATGTATCGAAATCTATTCTAGGAGTAGATCAAATTGTTTCTGGGTTATCTGATTACTACTAAAGGATCATGTCGTCTGCCTAGCAAGGTTCAAGTCATCTTAGAATACCCACTGCCTGTGAATCTACAAGACTTGCATACCTTCTTGGGTATGATAAATTTCTATCTCAGATATTTCAGAAATGCTGCTCAAACACAAGCACCACTGCATGAGTTTCTAAAAGCTGCAAAAAAAAGGACAAAGAAAAGTCCCCTGGAATGAGTAGGCAATACAACAATTTGAAAAAATGCAAGCATGATTTATCTAATGCTGCCCTTTTATGTTTCCCCTCACCTGAACTTCCGTTATCATTATGCACTGATGCATACGACTGGGCTATTGTCTCGGTACTACAATAGTTTGAAGCAGGAAACTGGAGGCCAGTTGCTTTCTATTAAAAGAAATTGAATAAAGCTCAGAAATCTTACAGCATCTAGGACTGTGAACTCTTGGGTATACATCTTTCAGTAAACATTTCAAGTATATGCTAAAAGATAGAGAATTTTAATTGTAACGGATTACAAGCCATCGACCTTTGCTTTTAAGCAAAAAATTGAGAAAGTGTCTCCGAGACAACTGCGTCAAATACAATACATTTCGCAGTCCAATACAGATGTTCCGCATATTAGTGGACAAAAAATTCTATCACGAATTTCTGTTATTGATTATGAACAAATTGCCGTAGAACAAAGTACAGATCCAGAATTGAAAAATCTACCATTAAACAGATGACTGCTAGTTTTGTGTGGCCCGGAATGAAAAAACAAATAAAAGACTGGACCCAAGCACGTATCAGATGCCAGAAATGTAAAGTTACTGGGCATGCCAAATCTAAATTTGCAGAATATCCAGAACCAGATACCCGTTTCAGTATAATGCATAACAATCTCATTGGCCCATTACCCCCTTCAAATGGGTATGTGTGTTGTTTAACCAGCATCGACCGATTTACAGGCTGGCTGGAAGTCATCCCATTAACATACAACACTGCCGAAGTTGTAAGCAAAGCCTTCTATGAACATTGGTTTGCAGATTTGGCGTCCCATATAAAATTATTACGGATCAAGGAACACAGTTTCAGTGACAGTTGTTCAGGAATTTGGCTGCAATATATGGGGCTAAAGTCCTTCACACTACAGCGTACCATCCCCAATGCAATGAAAAAATTGAGAGGCTTCATAGGACGTTGAAGACTGCTATGAAAGTGCATAATAATGCTCAGTGGACTGAAATATTACCAACAGTTCTGTTGGGTCTTAGATCTGCTTTACGATGTGACACAAATCACTCGATAGCCCAAATGGTAAGTGGAACAAACATTAAACCACCTGATGAATTTTTTGATCCGCCCGATTTTAAAGTTGATTCTGCTACCTTTCTAGGTAAGCTGATAAACTTAAAACCGATAAAACCATGGTGTGCTACGCATCAGAAAGTTTTATCCATAAAGAGTTAAAGTCATGCTCGCATGTTTTCGTGAGAACAGACAAAGTGAAAACGCCAGTTGAACCCATTTATACAGGACCATTTCAAGTATCTGACAGAAATAAGAAATATTTTTCTGTGCTCGTTAACGGCAAAACAGTTAATATTTCTGTTGACAGACTAAAGCCCGCATACATGCTAACTACTGATTCTGATGCTGTTCCAAACAAAGTCATTGCGGATAACAAAACTAACCCAAATTCAAGCAAAAAGTTTTTCCAAGCTGTAGACGACAGCAAAACTCCTACAGCCTAAACCCGTTCCGGTAGACAGGTAAGATTGCCTGATCGGTTTCGAGATCGAAATTAAGCCAACAAGCGTCTCTTCGTTCCTCACCACTTGTACTTAGTGTCGTAACTTGGTTACTGGTGAGGGAGTGATGTTGGTAACTGCTTCGGTAAAAAGAAAAAGAAGAAAACAGTTATTCATTCGAGCTCTCTTGGCAACAGCTAGAAACCAAACGATAACTGTAGAACTAGCATTATTATTTTTAGAACTTAAAAACTAGAATTTGGGAACTTTTGAATCGGCTCTAATTGAATGTTGTTGTTAAAATGATTATCCTTAAAATTAAAAATGTAAATGATATTATGTCAACACAAAACTAAGAAAAGCTAAGTCATGTCTATGATTATTTCTTCGTGATGAATAACTTATTAAAAAAAGACGATAATATTTCCTAGCAGCTCTCCGGAATATACTACAGTATCGAGAATATCATCAAAAAGGAAAGTCTTGAAATTTATTAAGCCTATATATTTAAAGATTTAACACAAATTTGAGTATTTACTATTTTATTTAAAGACCCGCAATAATTTGTAACCTTCTGATATAATTGCCGCAATAAAGTTATCACATTTATAATATTGCACGTATTCCCATTTTCTTAACTAACAGGAGTTTTTTCTCATGATATTTGAACAGCTCTGAAAGCCCATCAGCGACGATCGGTAAAATCGCTGATTACTGATAGTTCAGACCTGGTTTCGATTCCAGGTAAACGGGGTAGCTGCATGGGCGTTTTCGTAGTTTTACTCTTATGTAGCGTGTATACAAGTCAGTTTACCATAGAAAGTTCTCCATGAAGACATTCCTCCTCTTACACAGATGGTCTTAATACGCTTTGCCATAGTCAATTAAATCGAAGCCGAATAGCTTTGAATATATTGTGAGCTCCTATCAGGAATGGTAACTGTGGCGAGTGTAAATTATTATCTTTAAACACTTTACAGAAAATTACATTTTAATTATAAATCAATGATAAAAATGCGTTCATTGTAGCCGTTTCATTTCTAGTATGCATAAGCAAGAGATTTACGAAATTTTCTTCCCTTCTTGTCCAGAAATGGCCGAACGGAAAATCATGAAATGTCATTCTTATAATGATATCACTGAACCAAACTTTAATAACTTTATACAACGCGACTCGATAATGATCGTAATAAAATGTTAAAGGAAAACAAGAGCCATTTATATGCATTATATAACGCAGACGTAGACGGCACAGCAGTTAGTGGAGGCTGAATACTAGCCCGAAAGAGTAGCCGAGCCCTAACATCGCTGAACACCTGTAGTTCGGTCCGAGGTTCGAATCCCTCAAATAGACTGGCTTTGTGGGCGTTTTCGTGGTCCCCCCCAGTGTAACTTGTATACGAGGTAGCTTCTTTAGAAAGTCCCTCACAAAGGCTAGAAAGTCCTTCACAAAGCTAGCAAGTTCTTCACAGGGGCTTTCCTCCCCTTAGGCAGATAGCTCCCGAGTGCTTTGCCGTAATCAAATGAACCAAACCAAAGCAAACCTACCCGAAAGCAAAGAGTATGGGCTTGGCTCTCGAGAAACGATTGACTATGGCTGTGTTGTCTACCTTTCCTCCTCTTCGTGGGAATAGTATCGATCAACTCCTGTAATGTGCTTTAGGCAGAGTTGTTGATGATGAGAAAGTTAATAACAGATGGACATCTAGACAAATGCTTGATGAACAAGTTTCCATCACTTAAAAAAACATGACATGCGTAAGTATTTGATTAAAAACAAACAATTTGCTGCCATAGCTATAATTTGTTTTTCTTTCCTTTTAACGCTTACAATGTGCTAGCGTAAACAGCAGTAGCAATAAACTCAAGTGTAAAACCAAGTGCAAACTGGGTTACATTAATCCAGCAAAACGGGTCAGAAACCTGCAGATGCATCAAAAGGAAAAGTCAGATTTAATTTTTCATGTTAATTCTTCAGTCAGAGCGGTTAAAATTTTAGAAGCAAATTCTACAAACATCTGAGTTTCTATGTTTAGTATATTACAAACATGAGTTTGCTCGAAAATTGGACACATTTCCCCAAATATAATCTCCACTATAATATTCATAATTTAGAAAATCAGACGCTATTTATTTTATATTTTCGTCATATTCGTAAGCAATTTGCAGTGAACAAAGTTGACATTGTTTCTTTATCTTTTCCTTTAATGTTTATTAACTAAGGGAAGTGAATAAAAAACACAATTTTTTCTACATTTCATGATAATGTTATAGAGGCTATTAACATCCAAAATAGGCAGCATGAAAAGTGTGTCTTCCCCTGGATTCAAACTACGAATCTCGAAGTTTACATCTGAAGGTGGTAAGAAAATAGCTTATAAGAGGAATTAATTAACAAGGAATTAATCCCTTATATTCTCCCCCACTTAAAGAGACTGACACTGTTCGAGTCCCAAACAACCAATTCCAGATAATAAAGAGAATTTGACTGATTCCAGATATTTTTCACCACATTTTACCCCAACCGTAAAGATTATTCAGTTTTTTTTTTTTAAGGAAGCTATGCAAACAAATAACAGTACTTTTTTTGAGATCTGAATCACAGATCTTGCAAATTCAAGCTGGACTAATGTGGAAAGGCGATGATTCATAAAATTAACATAAAATAAACGACATTTTCAAAAATCGAAATAAAACCGTTATACAAAATGGTAAAATCGAAGCAAAGTAACATAAGAAAACTTGAGCTCATTTCACTCATTAAATAAATAAAAAAGCACAGGTAAATAACACGTACACACACACACACACACACACACATATATATATATAATTTTTTAAAGAAAAATTTATAATCTTTCCAAGAATTTTCTCGCATTGTGCCCTAAAAATCGATCAGTAAATATATAAAGAAAGAAATTTAGAAAATTGTGAAAAACTGGTTCAAAATTTCTTTCTTTGTATATATGGTGCATTTTTAAAGATATTTACACGTATAATATATTTTGGAATTTCAATATACTGTTTTCTTAAATACCGTATAATTCCGGTGTATAACTCGCACCTATAATTTCAAACTATATTTTCTTCATAACGAGCAGTCTTTTCTTTACGAAGAAACCTGAAAGATACATGTCAAACGGTATAACCCAACTGCGCGAATTAAAGTCCCCTCTCCTTTGTCGGCCCATAGCCCAACTGCACGAATAAAGTTTTTTGCTCCTAAGAAGACACATACACACACTCTTCAAAAAGTTGAAGGTTATTATCTAGTTTTATTTTTCGAAGACAAAAGCAGCCAACAGGAAAAGAAAACTGGAGAAATAGGATTATATATCACGAGAACAAGTAAAGAATATTTAATAAGAAATAATTATTCTAATTAGATATTCTTTACTTGTTTTTATTAAATATCCTTTACTAATATTACTTCTTTACTCTTTTTTCTAATTATTCGTATAAGATATTCTTTACTTGTAATTAAGATTAATTACTATCTAATAAAATTAGATAAGGAATATCTAATCTTAAACAGGCTAACTACTTGAATAATAGTCAGGGGTTAATTTCTAAAAGTAGAAGAGCCGAAGCCCTGTGGAAGACCAGAGGAACAAAAGTAAATAAATAAATAAAATTACTATTAAAATCATTAATAATTTAAAAATTAAATAA
>KK116227.1:540082-553073 GCA_000611955.2 Stegodyphus mimosarum | reverse complement strand
ATTATTTCACTAATTCATAAATTATTTATTATTATTTACTAAAATAATTAAAGTAATTAAATTATTAAAATTAGGTAAAATGTAAAGAGATAAATTAAAATTTAATAAGCGATTTTTTATATAAATTTTTTGCTAAAAATAAAATTTTCGAGATCAAATTTCTACTGAAATAATTGTTCAGTTACACAAGAAAAGTGTCGAAGCCTTCTTGTTTTGGGCTGCGTTGCACTCCGGCTAGAGTTAGAATATGTCCCAAAAAATAAGAACTACCGGCGCAAATTATGCTCTGATAATAGTGATAAATGCAAGAGCTAACAGAGAAAATGAAAGGGATTAGTAAACACACATATTAGCATTGGAAACACATTTCATTAATTACAGTACTAGAGAGAATAGTGTTATAATAGCATTATAAATTAGATAAATGTAAAGAATACGAATTACTTTTCTTATAAATTAAATCTGCTAATGCTATTATCGATTTAATATCTTTCTTCGGTAATAATATTTATGGTGTCTGAACTAGACCGGAAAATTTAATATAGTTAACTGGCGTTCGAACGATTATTCGGTACTAAAGTATACTTCCGAAATAAACATGTTAAAGGATAGTACTTAGTACTTTCAGGAAAATTCCGGAATAAACATGTTAAACAAATTTGATGGAGAAATAATCCATAATTTATTGATATCCGTATAAAGTCTGTGTTTTTAGAAAAACATGCGTATAATTTGCGCCAAGGTATCGGCTATAGAAACCGAGTTTATTTCTTTACATACAATTTTCTTATTAACGAGATTTGCAAAACGACATGCTAAAAGTGAAAATTGCCAATGAAAAAAAGGTTTAGTATTTTTAAAGATTAAATTTTAAAACTATTTTTACTTCGTAAACTGAAGTTTTTATAGTGCAATTTTCCATATTAAATATCTACAGAGAAAGAAAGAGCTGGAGTATCGTTAGGAGTTAAAATTCCTGTTGAAATGCCAATGTTTAGTGATTTTACCGCCTGGTTGTACGACCTCTTAAAATTAGGCTCATCAGATGCTAATATTTTGAAAAATATATTAAAGGAAAGAGAAGATACAAAATTCGTGAACATAAAAAGCATGTGGAATTATAGATTTACATGTTTGATAAATGAGTTAAACTTATCTGTATGCCATTATGAAATATTAGGAATATAACATAAAAGCATCAGTGAAGAAGGAAATGACAATTTAAATCTTTGTAATCTAAATGTATAGCATTAGGAGTATTTATTGCTCATTCCTATACTGCAGCAAAATTTTATAAAAATTACAAATGAGGTATATTATAAATCTAAAAACAATGTGCTTTAGCGATCATCATTTTTACAAATAGTTTGATATAAATAATTTTAAAAATAATTAAACCTGAAGATATTAATTTTATAAATAATTAAACCTGAACTTAGATTGGAAACTAAGCTGCATATTCAAGATTGATCTGTACCAAGATGTTAAAACATCTTCTGTTAACTGGAATTATGATGCAAGAGTTTATGAATATTATCATTTAAATACAAGCTGACATAATACAATACAACAATATACAAATTATACATGAAATATATACTTTGAAATATATACATGTTATAATAATTAAAAAACGGAAGAAATAAATATTTAAACGTTTCTGCTATTAAAATATGGAATTTGTAAGAAAATTAAATAACTTGCAATAACTTCAGTGATAAAAACTGGAAAGCTTAATAAGGCATCTATTACAATAATACTGGTGTGAATTTAGAATCGCTTAACAAATCTAATTTTTGGATTTTATCAAGAGAATTTTTTTAATTAAATTAGAATTATTTTCCTAAAATGGTAAATTTGAAAGTTAAAACTTTTGTATACTGTCTAAGAAGATTTGTTAACATTTAGACTAGAAAACTGATTTAAGGTGCCCTGCAAATCCGATATATGATAGGTTGATTTATATACATATATGTACATAATAAACAAATATATTACATGTATATATATATATGTCACTAATTTATGGGTTTTCTGTAGGTTAAAACTGATGTATATATATATATATTCTACTATTTGGAAATTTTTGAATTAATGTGGAGAATAAACACGATTTGGCTCATTTGTCTTTTAAGAATTATAAAACTATAATTTAATTATAAAGGAAATTCCTTTTGTACTTTACCACATACCAGATTTTTAATTTAATATTTGTTTTGTATGCACAATTTTTACAACATCTGATAAAAGAAAATAGAGTCTCAATGGAATATCCCAATAATATGTATAAATGACTTTTTGTAGCACCCATCTTCTTGCCAAGAAAAGCAAAATCCAAAATCGGGCAGTTGTTTTGTTTTCTTTGTTCTGTTTCAGCCTTCGTATATAAGATGGGGCTGCTATTGTCCGTTGTGTGGAAGTTAGCACTAAGAAGAGGGTCTTTTGGTTAGATAAGAAGGGGTTCTTCAATTACATTTCGCGTAGTTCGTATCCTACCATGTGGAATGCTCTCATCTTCTGAAATCTGTAGAGACATTAGGTTTTTCTGAAGCAGGAAACCTGAAAAATGAGCAATGCCCTTCACGGGACTCTAACCTGGTTCTCTCGAATACGCACCTAGTGTGCTAACCCTTACACCACGAAAGCATGTTGAAAGGAGAGAGAAAATACCTAGTGAGTCACTGATTGGCAGACTTTTCAGAGGTTTTCGAACAATGGTATACTGAATTGACAAAGCGATAAGGGGAACAATATGCATGTGGGACAAACACTGGAGAGATAAATAGTTATGTAAAGAGGGTGCATTATATTCAATGCAGATGTGCACAGAATGGTATTCTAGCGTTTCGGAAAAAAGGGAACAATTTTTGAGGTAATAACGCACTTTCAATCCAAATAAATACGCGAAATTAGCAGTTTGATGTTTTCTCTTTTTGTAGTCATTTAAAGTCATGATTTTTGACGTGAACATCGAAGGCAAGGAAGAAAAAGGATGCCAAATGCATCATACAGGATAGAAAAAGTGTGTGCGTAGATAATAAAAACATGCAATGAAGTTAAACCCGACATAATTCTAAAGTCAGGTAAAATTCCAAACAATCTGGTAGATGGAAGGGAAGATGATTTTTATTTATGGATCAGAGTAACAGTGACGGCGAAGGTGAAAGAAAATTCGACGATATATGTGAATATAGATGAATATAACGAATTTTTAATGTTATCAGATAATGAAATTTTTTAATTCTATAAGGAATATCATTTGTTTTAAACAATAGCACTTACGTAAATGTAGAAAACTATTTTGTACGCACATCTTTTCCTTATTTTAAATCTGTCATTTTACATGCGACGTATTATGCGCAGCCATAAATTTCGATCTTATATTTTGTATTAAAAATGCGCATTATATGCCAAATTATACTGTATCTGCGTATTTTGTTTGTCGTTAAACGCATTCTCTTTCGTATTCACTAACCAGTGATGAACTATCTCATAATTTGGTAAAATGTAATCTTTATCAGAAAGCAATTGGAAAGCTTATATGTGAAATAAAATTATAAATTTAAGGAAAACTTTCCTTAGTAGCATTAAACAAGTTACGGATAAATTAATAAGGCAACATTTGTACTGGAAGCCATGTTTTGTCGAGTAAGTTATACATGTCTTTTTAAAGAAATGTTTTGCTACAACGCTTTTAGCCTCGTTAATCACGCATTTGGAATACTTTCTTGAAGTAATTAGCTCTGAATGTCATTTAGTCGTTGCTCAAACTTTTGCGGACAAGTTTTGGTCCATTCAAACATGCAAATGTGCGTTTTCCTCGCGACGGGGGGATCATTTAGAACTGCACTGAGGTTCCTTCATCTAAAGAGTTGTTTGCCACGCCCTGCGTTTCCTGAAGCCGCACTGGTTTGTCTTATATGCTAGAAATCTTTTTTCGTTGTTTATCTAACATATATGTACACATGCAATAATTTTAGAACTAAATCTTATTCATGACGGCCATGATGTAAACAATTAAACATACTTAATTGTAAGCAAGTATTTCTGTGTATAAAAGGAGACTTATAGCTCATTTTCTACCACTGAAATTTGGGGTCGCGTTATATATCAGTTCAAAATGATTTATGAAACACTGGATCACGAAAAATAATACTGTTACGAGTTTTGTACATATGTAAATAATTTTTGTTAAATTGCATGTGAACTTGTATTTTTTGCTTATGTAACATGAAATGCTTGAAAGAGAAGTTACTCTTTCGGAATAATAAATTATGGCGGCAAGTCTATTAAACATTCAGTAAATGGCTATCTCTCTAATTTGGCCAGACATCGCCAAGCCGGCGGCTGTTTTGGCGACTAATTTTTGTCTCAAAATTTGGTGAGAAATCTCTAAAAGTTACCAAGTTTGGTTACTTTTTAACATTAACAGTTTACATATATGTAAATTAATGTAATTCTAAAAATAATTCAAAGCCTTTAAAATTAAGTTCTAAAGCTGTTTAAGATTTAATTTTATCAAACACATAAATTAATAATTTAGTAGAAATATGTTAAATCATCCCAGGAAGATACTAAATTCGTAAACAAAAAACCTATTACATTTAAATTCAGTTTTAATATATTACGTATAAAAATTTTCAAAAATAGTAAGGGATCGTCTTTAATTTTAATTCGCAATTTTAAAATGCTATTGGTTTTCTTGCAATTTTAACAGCAACTTCCTGGGATAGTATTGTAGAGACATTAGGTTATTTGGATGCAGGAGACATGAAAAATATGCATTGCCTTCGCCGGGGATCGAACCACGGACCTCTGAATTACCGGCTCAGTGTGCTGACCATTACACCACGAAGACACGCTAAGAATGGGGGGGAGATATACCTTATAGTATAATCTGCTTCTACTACATTATTAATGTAAGTTTCTGATATATATATATATATATATATATGTATATATCACTACCACATTCGTTAGTCATAGTCAGATACTTTCATTTCAAGTATTCATATTTTTTCAGCAAGTAACAAAATCTAACTTTAAAGGAGGTCTCCCGGTTCCTATACTTATTCCTGCGAAAGTTTCATACTCGTTATGAAAATATTAAACTTTAAGAAGTTTGACTCCCGTACGACAAAAATTGACCGGGATATTTAATTAAAAAATTTGGAATTTTTGATACCATTTTTAACTAGCCTCGAGTGATTTGTTAAGTTAGAATAATTCAATGAAAAATGTTTAAATGAAGTTCAGCAAAAAATGTGTACAATTTACTATGTCGTACAAAAAAGCCATATGATGTCCACATCAGATTTTTTTCATTAGTTGGAAGGTTACTCGAATATGGGAAAGCACTCAAGAGCTATTTGCCTAGGGAAAGGGATGCCTTTGTGGAGAGCTTTTTAAAGGAAACTGACTCCTATACACTCTACACTTTAGAAAAAGTAACATGCAGCCAGCCAGTTTGCCTCGGATTGAGCACAGATCGATCAGTATTCAATGATTTTAATTACACGACCACTGGTCAGCCTTTTCATTACTTGAAGGAGATTGTTTATCACGGTGTGTTTCATTTAAAAGAAGCCTTTGTTTTCCAAAAAAATTTTGTTTTTTGAAAGGGATTTCCTGAGAGTGTCTTTTGGAAATTTTCAGATATGTAGTAGAAGAAATTACATTGCGAAAATTAAATTAAATTGATAAGTTAAATAAAATTAAACGGTTAACAAAGTTAAACATAATTAAACGGAAAATAAAATTAAACAGCCAGTTACTTTCCACTTTCGGAAATAACGAAAACAGACATTTTTATTCATAAGAAACGAATTTATTTACGTAAAATAAACGGAAACAATGTACGGATTCTTGTAAGATACCGCATAGTCGTAACAACGTCTGAAAAAGGCCTTTGCATCCACTATCTTCCACGTGAATAGTTTAAACAAATCATTTCCAATATCTTTTAATCACAACGGTGTTCTCTTAACATGTAGAAAATCTTCGACAGATCATTCTGAAAATAGTAAAACAAAATTTTAAATGGAAAATGTCATCAGTTTAAAAGTAAGTGGAATGTTTTATTTGCATAGGTCAGAATCGTCGTTATTACAAAATCAGGGGTTTCAGAATCTCACTTCGAAACTTACTAAATATACCTAAACTAATTGAACTTTCGTTTGACATTTCTTTGCAATTAATCAAAGTCCGACAGCGTCCGGTACAAGCTGATGGTCCTGCCTTCTCAACACAATTCCGTATCGATTAGGCAATTGCCACGCATTTTAAAAGGGATGATTAATGTCTTTAGTTGCTCCCATCTCCGTGCTTTAAAAAATGCTCTTTTGAGGCTGCATTGAGATGAGATACTCTTTAATAGGATATATGAATCTCTGATTAATGACTGCATCCCGGCTAGCATTCATTGTGCTCTATAGGCGGATTTTACTTCTTTGCTTGTGACTATAATTTACAAATTATAGTAATACGGCAAAGAGCCTACACTTAAAATTAATAATGGATTTTGAAATAAGTTGGGGGCAATTCTAAAGGAAGTTGTTAGAAAAATTTAGAGTTTAAAAATAGACTGAAGGGTAATTTATTGATGTACTGCTATAAATACAATATATTTCCGATAATTTGGCAGTTCTGAATTATAAAAGTTATGTTGCACGTACTGCGTACTGAAAACCCTTTAATAATCATCAAAGTCGCACATATATTCACAATTTGCACATTGCTAAAGAAAATTAATAATTCTTTCATTACTGTTGTTCCATGCATATGGTTGGGCTCGTCAGCGGCCGAGCGGTAATATCTCTCATCACTGGTGGTTCGAATTTCGACAAACGGGCATTTTTGTGGTTTTCTCATGCGTAACGTTTGTACGACCCAGTTTCCCTCAGAAAGTGTTACACGAAGGAATCCCTCTCCTGTAGGCAGATAGTTCTCATATGGTTTCCTGTAATCAAATAAACCGAAACCAAAGCATGTAATCTACTTTCAACTTTGTATTTTGATTCTAGAACTACACAAGAACTGCTTTAATTGGTAAAACTACTGTGAACCTTCTTAGTCAATAAAATCTGCAAATACACTCAGGTCCATAAATTAAGGATAATGCAAAATCAGGCAAAGGAAGAGTTAGAAGCAAAAAAAAATTTCACTTATTTGTAAAGCTTATTTATTAAACAAAATGTAAAGAGCAAAAAAAAGATGCTATATGTTTGATATTATTAAAAAAATTAGCGATTTTCCTCCCTGGAGCAAATTACAAAAAAACCTATTTACAAAAAAGAGATATTACATGGTTGGTATGATTGTTAAGTACATTGTATGTCTCCCAGACGATGCAATACAGTCCGTACAACGCCTAGGTATGCTGAGTATCAAATTATCGATCTGATCTTGGAGCATATTACACCACTCAAAAAGCAATGGTTGACGGGCTGCAACTCGTCGACCAAGCATGTCCCACACGTGCTCTACTGGATTCAAGTCCGGTGAGAATGTTGGGCAGTCCAAACGGGTGATATCCTCCGATTGAAGGCATTCGATTACGATGTTTGCACGGTGAGGACGGGCGTTGTCATCCATAAACACAAATTGTGCGCCCATGGCGCCCCGAAACAAACGTACGTGTTGTTCCAGAATGACGTCCCGATAGATTTGGCTTGTCATGGTTCCAATTTGAACATGCAGGTCAGTTCTGGAATCCAGAATAATTTCACCCCAAACGAGCTTTCCTGCACCACCGTATCGGTGTCGTTAAACGATGTTTTCTTGGTGGTAACGGGTACCTGGAGCTCTCCTTATGAGAGTCCGGCGAGAATCAGACTGCAAGCTAAACCTGGACTCGTCAGAAAACATCACACAAGCCCACTGTTGCGGTATCCACAATGCATGTTCTCTACTCCAGGCTAACCGCAGGCGACAGTGAGTTGCAGTAAGTGGAACGCATCTGACAGGTCTACGAGCATATAGACTAATCTCCCCTAAGTGTCTGTACACGGTCTGCCTTGAAATTATCGTACCAGTGGCTGAAGAGAGCTGACGAGACAGGTCTGAGGCTGTGCTCCGCCTGTTTCTTTTGGCAGTAACTGCCAAATACCGTCCTAATTCGGCGTTGTAACTCTGGGACGACTTGTGCTGTAACGTCTACTCACATTACCATCATCTTGGAATCGTTGCCAAAGCCTGGAGATGACACTCTAGGCAATTCCGTCTGATACTTCCAGTTACGTACGCCCACATTCCAGACGGCCAATAATTCTACCACGTAAAAAATCATCTAAATGCGTCCTTTGTGTCATAACTATTCGGTTATTGCACAGAAATGCTTATAAAGCACCTGCGAACAATTTTACTTCTTTGCCTGTATTCCTTATATATCACTCTCCTACACTCTCGTCATTGTGATGTACCATCGGTGTCATCTGGTTTCTTCCTGAAATTTGCATATGATTCTTGAAGATCCGTGTAGTGATTTTACAGGTGATATATTTATTTTAGAGTTCGATTTCCGCGTGACTCCGAATTATCCTTAATTTATGTAACAATGTAAGAACATCATCAGATATGTATGATATCATACATATCTGATGAATGATATGTATATGAATCAGAATGTATGATATCCTTAATTTATGAGCGATGTAAGAATTTTAATTATAATCTTAATAGTAATTTAAACCTTTTCCCAAAATTTCGCATTTCCCACTTCCTTTTTTTCCTTTTCCCTGTTTTACACAGCAGTGGACACTATATATTTCTTACATTTAAAATGAAGTAACTCGTGACAAAGGTCAGAAAACGGCCTTTTGAAGAAGATAAATATTGTGAGAAAGTTGTGGCATTTCTTTGTTATTAACATAAAGGGCGATTTCAGTACTTTCAAACTGAGTTAGTAATCTTCGTAGTCAAATTAAATCCCTTTTTTAGAAGAGATTTAAAAATGATGGTTGCATACTCCTGAATAAGGTAACGAAATTCATGTAATCTTACAAGAAAATCAAGTTAATTCCACTAATGAGTTTAGCATTAATTATTTGATAATCAAAACGGTTCCACGTTTCCCAGATTTTTTATTTTAAAACTGCGCGTTTCTACGCTCTAGTGATTAAATCTACTGTTAAGCATACTTATTTATAATTGTTTAAGATTTATGGAAATTAGTCATTTAAAACATTGCAAAGTGAGCTCAAAATGATGGGACCAAATTCAATTATTCCTTTTTGTTTTCGCTACGAAGTAAAACTATGAATAGAAGGTCCGTTCGGAAAATATTTCCAAATCTGAAGGTGATGTAGGAAAAGAAAAGTGTGGTCGAATGTGATTCCAAACATTTTCATTTGGTGATGAAGTTTCCTGTTCAGGTACTACTGATACCCACTCTATCGAGTCTGTTTCACGTCAGAATTGTCCAGGAGGTAAAAGCCAATTAAATAGTATTATACAAGCAAACATATCATCTGCAGCCCTTTTTACTGCTTTCGACATTGTCCGTTTAGGTGAAAATATGAGCAATGAAGTTACTTGTACCCATCTCAGTTCTCTTTCAAAGCGAGTAATCCTGAGCAAATTGGTTCCTCGAAAATTTCAATTCAATAAACAAGTATCAATAAGTTCGAGTGGTTAACTATTCGCTTTTTCTTCTGGTAACTCCATTAAAACAAACATTTAATGAAATGAAATGATATAAGAGGAAAAATGAAAGCAAAATATTTCACTGAAGCATTCTAACACAAGTTCTCTAAAGTTTTAAACTCATAACAAAATTAAGTGCTCACTATCAAAAGGCATCGCTTAGCATTTACTACTTTAGTTACTACGCTCGGCCATACCTTAGGCCCTTGCTTGGATTCGCCGATTAAATTAATATTTAGGGGCCAACTATTTAGATTTCTGATAGCTTCGACTATACCTTTCAGATAGCTTAGTTAAGCTAGTTTCGTTTATTTAAATTCATTATTATTTAAGTTCAAGCCCGAGTGGAGGCATTGTGTAAAGTTCCAAGTAGAAACTGATTACAAATATTTTGAAAAATAAAAGAAGTGAACCCTTCTTAAGTCTTACGTGTTTCTGGCCGTGGTGTGGGCAGGGATTTCATTAGGATACCGAACCGACCTGCACATCTTTAAACGGGGTTCTTTGACGGCTGTCCGGTATCGAGATGAAGTCGTAGAACCCATTGTAAAATTGAACGCTGCAGCAATTGGCCCTGCTTTTGTTTTAATGAACGATCCGCATAGAGCTGACATCGTCGATGACTACCTGGAGAGTGACGGGATTGCGCGTATGGCGTGGCCAGCATATTCGCCCGACCTTAATCCCATTGAAAATCTTTGGGGTGCTCTTGGAAGTGCTGTATCTTCACGTTTCCCACCTCCATCCACTCTTATTGAGCTTTAAACTGCTCTACAAGAAGAATGGCGATTGCTTAATTCTGAGGTGGTTGACCACCTAATTGAAATCATGGTCACAAGGTGTAAACTTTGTATACAGATGAGGGGGGATCACATACCCTATTAATGTCCTTTTTGTTCATTTTATGCTGTTTATTTTCACTTTATACATAATTCTGTTTACGTCTCCAGTATGTCGTTATTTGGTAACTTACAAAAATTTAATATTGTTTTCATTTCTGTATATAATTATTGATTTTGTTTTATGCATAAATATATATGCTACTTTACTGCCGAATTTTGTGTCAATCAAAGCAATATTTATTGATTTTTTTTGCATTTTATATCTTCGTGCTTAACTTTTGGAAGTGCGTATACATAAAAACTCAAAATATCTGTATTAAAAATTACGAAGTAAATCTTAAAGTCTTATCTGTATTACCTCGAATAAATTCCAGAATGGGTTAAGCTTGATTTAATTTGCAATAATAAAAGAAGGCGTGATCTTTGTTGTGCGAAGCTTAGTTTCTCTAGATTAGCATCAAATCCGTTATTCTGCTAAGTTTCAAATATGGCTGCTTTCGTAACCATAATTAGGCTTAGCCGCACTTAAACAACTTTTAAATTGTTGATAATTCTACAAATATCGCATGCCGATTTACTAAAGGCATAAATTCTATAACTGGAAGATAAGAATAACATAATTCAATCATTCTTAAAGCAAAAAAAGGTCAAATTTTCCAATATATAAGAAATAAAAATCTGTGTTCACTGAGCCGAGTAACAGACTGGGTATATACATACCTTTGGTGCAGCCGATTGCAACCAAAAGGGGAGGTCAACATCTACATGCTATAGCAGTCCTATACACAAAATTTCAACGTTCTGAGGCTACTTCTGTTTGAGATGTGCGAGATACATACATACATACGTACGTACGTACGCACAGACGCCCCGAAAAAAATCTCTTTAGAATCCGTTTTAAATCATTTTTATAATTTTTTGGGGGAAAAAGAGTCCTTTATTCTGTCCTTACCTACTGATGTCATGCAAAAACATCGTTAAATTTCATTCGATATCTGTCAAAATGGATATTTTCGTTGAAATATGATACCCGAAATTTTTCGCGATTACAATACTTCCTTTATACTTCGTGCAAGGAAGTAAAAACATTCTGACAGCCATGGTTTTTCGACATCTAAAGATATGAATCTTAAAAAGGCGAAAAAACATAATGTGCATGGTATTTCTCAAACGCAGAATGCGCTGCAGAATTCTTTAAGAAAATCATTTATTCGAATAAGAATGGAAAAATGTTGACGCGATAGACGAATATTGGGTGTAGTTAAATGATTAAAATAAAAAGATATCCATTTAAGATCATCATATGGGAGAAAAAAAAACTCAAAACACGGTTCAAGGAATCTAAAGAAAGTTTTTCCAAAAGATTTAAGGTTGTTTCTGGTTTTTCATATAACAGCAAATTAAAAATAAAAATGTTAGGATCAGCTCCACTTATTATCAGGAACGTATTTTATACCCCGTTTCCAAATATGAAATACCTTCTCGTTAAACACAGTGTTGTCAATCATTAGAAATTGCATCAAGACAAAGCAAGCAGGGAGATATCAAAATGTGTTATTAATTTCCTAGAAAAAATGAACAAGAAAATGATATTAAGGCCATATTCTTTACTCGTATCCCTACTAAATCTTCTGCTATATCACCAATATATTTTTACGCTTTTGGTCTTTTGAAAGGGTGGTTTTCCGAACTTCAACGTCGACCTACATTCTCCTCAGACTTTGGAAAGCTGTTCGAGAGCAATGGAATAAAATACCTTTTCCGATTCTAAGAAAGTCTTTATTGTTCTTTAAATTACGGTGTATAAAAAGGATTATTAAAAAGAACATTTAAAACAAATATTTTAGATAAAATATATCTGTAATTACAATGAGAATTGTCTAGAAAATGCGAATAACCTCTGTATCATAAAGAAGAAGCAAACTCACAAATTTGATTGCAAATACCTTTAGCATCTAGATGCAATAATTTCTAATTTTTATTAAAGTTTCGGAAACAGGGTCATAATTTAATTTATTATGATATGACAATAAAGTATAATTTTTTTATAATTTTAGACATTATTTATATGTAGAGAATAAGGTGGATGGAATACAGAATTTTATTAAAATGCATTTTTCACGAAGACAATAATATATCATTGATTAATATTATTTTCTGAATTTATATAATGAGTTCAAAAATATGGTTTGCAGATGAATGATTTTCAGTTGAGAAGAATTGCAAAGCACATTTATCATTTTGCAATAAAAAATGTTTTCAAAATATTGTCTGCTCTCAGATTCATGTATGTTAGACTTTCACATTCCATAAAAAATCTATCTGCTAAAAGTGGATTCCGTTCTTAGAACACCCGTATCCAAACAATAAAGCTGTATTGTCAAGATGCGAGAAACATTCTGCTTTTCATAACTGTTTTTCGGAGCGAGAGGCAACTTGAACAGAGATAGCTTTTGTCACATTTCTTTTTGATGAACAGGCAACACAACGGAGCTGTCTGCATTGAC
>KK116227.1:529335-540053 GCA_000611955.2 Stegodyphus mimosarum | reverse complement strand
CAGAGAAAGCAGACGTCTAGATTGATCACTGTTTTTCTCTCCTTTATATAAGAAGTAAAAGTATTTTGTGACTAATATGAATAAACACGTCATGTCTAGCTAACAACAAGGAAAATATTTTGCTGTTTTCTTAAGATATATTTCTATAAAGGATAGTCTTCGATATAAGGCGCTGAAAAAGAGGTAGATTGATTAGCACAAAAATTCAAAGATCATATTTTAACATCAAATGATTAACTATGTTTTCTGTTAGAACTACGGTTTAGTGAAATACTTCCCATGTGCTTTTTCTTTAACAAAATTATTTAAATTACTTTTATGTAATCTGGCACCTTAAATCAAAATATAGTGTCCCGAAGAAACTCTTACTATGAGCTAATTACTGCGGTTATATTTTATGATATTTTCATAACTTATAAAGATTTTGCTTTTATACATTTCATTCATATGTGTAATGTTTACTTTAGAAATTACGCTGATAAAATTAAAAGAAACACTAAAATTAAAAGAATTAAAATTTTTTCTTACATTTTAAACTGGGGTAAAGGGAGCCATATTTAATTTAACTTTCCTTCAATATAATGTAACTAAGGCGACATCCCGTGCACATTCCCCTAATCAGGCGGGAAGGCCGGACAAAGTCTACAAAAAACCTCAAAAAATGTGTTTTGGGACACTCACTTGCTACGCCAAGGGACCTTAATCCCACAACGCAGAGGTTTTTCAAAAGAACTTATAAGTGTTTCCTCCCTCCTCTCTTCATGTCTTCGTTGTGTAACGGTAGCACACTCAGCGAGTATTCGAGAGGTCCAGGTCGAGTCCCAGGGAGGGCATTGCACATTTATCGTGTTTTAAACTTCAAAAATCCCAATGGCTCTACAAATTCTCTCTTTAAATCCCCAAAACTAAACCAGACCACTAGGCGCTCGTCCCTCGGCTAGGGTCTAAAAGACTATCTAAGAAACTAGAAATTTTATTAAGTTGTCGCGCCGGGCTACCCTGACGACCTAAGACACGACCACCTGGGACAGCACGGATTGCCCAATCTGGCCATAGGACCCGTCTCTGTCTTATTGTGCTATGTCAGCCGCTACTGTCACAGTAAAATACTAAGCCTATGTACACAACCCCGGAGGGGAGCTGAAGATTTAAACCTTAGATAAAGTAAAACTTAAACTTGATTTTAGATTTACTTCAAATAAAAATATTTGTAGATTTTCGAAGGGATAAGCTGCAGGATTTCTCTTCTTCCAAACGTAAGCCCAAAAATAGCAGCGTAGATGGAATAATTGGACATCGGTATTTCGTCCCGCCTTCTATTTTTGAATCTTAACGGGCTGGCTACAAAGAGCTTACGTATATTTCCCATTTGCAACGTAAATGTGGGCAATTGTCTTTTCTAAAATCCTTCCGAAAACTATATCTTTCATTATGAAGTTCAAACTTTCTGTAAGCAATCAGTCAGTCCTCCCTATGGAGGATCAAATTATGGTTTGTATTGGATGAAAAAGAAGACAGTTAACTTATGATGCTTATAAGGCCTTCTGGGACTTGACAATGGCAAATAAAATTTTCAAAGAGAAATTTCGATTACGGAACTTACGATGACATATAAAACAATTTGCCTTACATCAGTTCACTCGAATTTGGCGTTCATGAAGCCCTAATTTCAATAGGTTTCAAGTATATGCGCTAGCTCTGCTTTATTTTATGGCAGGGTAAGAGATAATTTTGAAGTGGAATAATGTTATAACCCGTATCTGAGTATGTTTTGGAGTAATTTTTAAGTGACTTCCTTTTGTTTTATGTTACTTTATTTTTACTTCATTTTAGTTATTTCATTTTATTTCCATTTCTGCTATATTATTTTATTTTTATTTTAGTTTAAGACTGATGAAATAAAATTATGCATTGTGACCATTTTCCCCTCTCTCAATCAAACGGACAAATTAAAGCATGAGTTTTAACTGCGTTTATAAAAGCTATATATTTGTAGGAAACTGAATACCATGCTAATTACAAAGATAATGGAGAGGGCCCAAATTTTATGCACACGACAAAACACTGGTTTACACAACAATGTAAAACAATCGACTGAAATGGGAAGAATATAGGATTCGATTTTTTTATTGCTCACTGACGCTCAGCCAGTGGGATATGTCATTAAATTAGTCAACAGTTATAACCCTAAAAGTTTCAATAACAAGCACTATAGCAAAATATAGTCGTGTTAGTTTAACAAGAAAGGAATTACTTGATAGTTTAACAAGAATAGGAAAGTATTTGTTCACTATATATTGTCGCCCTATCGGTTTTGTACTTAGTGGTGATGACTGTCGTACCAATGGTCCTGGATAGAATTCTGGAGAAGCCGTGGATGCTTGTAAGTTTATATTGTCCACGTGACAAAGGGATATTCAAGCTACACAGCGAGCCAGAAGTCCTCTCAGTTGGTTGGTGGCAGAGGCAGAGGTTTTTGAGACCCTCGGACAGACACCCAATTAAAATTTGGGAGGAGCTTAACAGTTAGCAAAACTTGACAATACCTTATATACCTTTGAGAACTCAGGATGTTGGTCTTGCTTCAGCCTGTACTTGTTCGGTATCTATTGCCAATTGAAGATATGCAGAATATCAAGGTTTCTACTGCATTCAGAGAAAGAAGAACAGTAGCTCAATAGAATCCGTTACAATGGCGGCGTTCATCACTTGTCAGACTATGAGAGTTATATTGCACAAGTGTAGTTTTATAGCTACAGAAGCGATATCTAACCTTAAGTCAACGATGACAACTCATTCGTAAGTGCGAGCGATTTGTTGCTCGCATTCATGAGATTCAAGAAAACATGTATCTTATTTCTTACGACTTAAACGAGCTTAAACTTGGATTATCAAAACGAAGGTAGGTTCCGGTGAAACAAAGTCAGTATAATGCCGTATAAATTTCTTGCCAGATCGGCATGGCTTACAGTGACAACGCCTGGAGGAATGCCTCATAGAGGAGATGCATTATTAGTGTGTGGACACATTATTTCCCATGGTTCCCAGCTACGCAAATGTTCTAACTACTTTAATATGTCATCCTTTGATAATTATCTTGCATTCTGCAGAAAATTGTTTTGTGAAGAAAATATTCAAGGAATGATTATCTGAAATCTAATTGCTACATTCTCAGATTTCCTGATTGAAATCTCACAACAGTTTTCTTGGGTGTTGTAGACGGCGATCTTTTAGAATCTGCAAGATAGGCGAAGCTGCGGACTGTGACGGAAACAAGGGAGTACACACAATAGATATATAGAATTTGATTTCAACAAACGGATATCGGGATGACAGAAAACATAGTACTTTCCGGGTGAGATGGAATCAACATGAGACCAACTTCCAGCTTAGCTCAATTCAATTCGACAGTGTTCCGTACTAATGAAGGAGTTAATTTTGGGAATACGTTAGATATCTCGGTTCTCAGCTAGCAGAATGTTCTGTCTAAACATACGTTCTATTCGCTTATAGCCATTCTACATACAGACGATGATATACCTCGTAAATATTATGAACACTGTTCCAAGAGCTTTTGCTTGAAGTCTCGAAAATCTTTAGGATGCTGTCCAGGTACCCAGAACGCAGAACGGGCAGAGTTGCGGGCAGTTGTCCTGCATGCATAACTTACCATACATCTCGCAAACTTCCAGTATTAGTAGCTTAGTAGTGGTAGAATAGATCCATTGCATAATATGCTCCTTCTTTGAGATTTTAGAGAGTGGTCTACGCATGACTAGGCGTGTGGTTTTAAAGCTTTATGGAGTAACTTTTATAAGATATTAATCTTTATAATTCATATGTTGTAGTATGGAAAATAAGTATTTGTTAGTTACGAAACGCTCAAATTTCTTTCTTATACAATCTATATGTTAATAAAATCATGCTTCTGGCTTGTCAGTCCTCTATACAGCTAAGAGTTCATGAGTAGGTATGGAGAAATTTACGTATGTTTCTGATCTGAAATATGAAAAATGCACCTGTGCTGTCACTGGTCTTGGGACAATGGACTTCTCTTCTTTTTGAGTACTATAGGCACCATTTATTTACGAGAACATATATGTGGGTACCCAATAATTAATTACAAGTTGAAACTTGTATTAAAACTGATGTGAGATGTCAAATGTCGTTTGAAAAAACTGTAAACTCTGAAGTATGTACCCATGGTGAAATCAATGAAATTCAATCAATAACCATTTGGTATTTGCTTCTTCATCATAATTACTTAGATAAAAATGTTTTTAATTCAAACCAAAATATTTAGAGTGAATGAAATGCATAAACTGTCCTTCGGAATAATCAAAAGTGGAAACCGATATTATAATATAAATTTATAGAGTTTCGAAACATGCATTTCAATATTTTCTTTAAACAAGATTGAACAAAATTTTCAATAATGTCTTGAACTAGAATTTTTATGAGATATTCGATATAGTGGCTTACGTATGCATCAAAATATTTATTTATTAAAAGTAAAATATACATATCTATATTACGAATAATATTCGAAATACTGTAAGAAAACTGGCATTGATTTTTAAAATTTGAAATGTCTACTTTTGAGCATGAATATAACATAAAGTTTCATCAAAATATGTTTACAGTAAAAGATTTATTTTAAAGTGTTGTTGGAAGGTCTCGTATTTTGCTAAAATGTTCCACAGGATTTCATTTATAGCTCTGGGAATGAAACATTCTATCATTTTAAAAATAGGGTAAAGGGTAAAATCTACTAGCACTAGAAATCATCTTGATCTGAGAATGCTTTAAACAATAAATATACACTGGTGTCCAAAAGTTAAGCATAAATTGTAAAATGCGAAAAACATGGAGTAAATATTCGTAAAATTATTCCAAATTTCTTGCGGATATTAATTGGGTGTAGAAAAAACATTGGGTTTATGCAAGACGTTTCAGTCGACTACGTCCTGCGCAAAACACCTGTGTATGTCGGAACGCAGAGAAACCGATTCACGCAGCATAGGCAGTTCAGACAAGATTCGGGCAACTGCTGTGCGAAAGAACGTTGTTAACCATCAAACAAGGTGAATGATGGCACAAAGACGCCAATTGGAGATGTTTGCGAAAGGAAGAATCGTTGGAATGCTGGAATCCGGACGATCACAAACCGAAGTGTCTCGAATTCTGAATGTGAACCAGTCTGTGTAACAGAGGTCTCAAAGAACAGGAGATGTTACCCGATGACCAGGATCAGGTCGACCAAGAGTCACAACCCCTCGCCAAGACCGATATCTGGTAATAAGTGCGCGACGTCAGAGGGACAGTACTGCCAGAGCACTGGGTTCGGCGCTCATAGTCGCCACAGGAATGCGAATTTCGATACAAACTGTTTACAGGAGACTCAATCATGCTGGCCTGTATGCCAGAAGACCAGCAGTTTGCATTCCCCTTACGCCTGCTCAGAAATCCGCTCGTTTGAACTGGAGTTTGAAACATCAACATTGGAGTGTGGGATAGTGGGCCAATGTGATGTTCAGTGACGAGTCTCGGTTTAGTCTGAGTACTGATTCTCGTCGGGTAACGATATAGAGAGAACGTGGAACACGTTTTGAACCAAGAAACATATCGAAAAGACATCATTTTCCATCAAGGGGAGTAATGGTATGGGCAGGCATCATGATGGGCGGCTTCACAGACCTCCAGTTCTTTGACACGGGCTCTGTGACTGCTCAAAGATACAGAGACGAAGTTCTTGAGCCTTATGTTCGCTTGTTTCGAGGTGCTGTTGGTCCTGATTTCATATACGTGGATGATAATGCTCCAGCACCGAGCGGTACTGGTTGATGACTTCCTTGAAACTGAAATCAGCCAGCGCATGTCGTGGCCTGCGGACTCCCCTGATTTGAATCTTATCCAGCATGTATGGGATATGCTCGGGAGACTAATTGCAGCCCTTTCGCACCCACCAAGCTCCGTTACAGAACTGAAGAGAACTCTTCAAGAAACTTGGAACCGTTTGAACCCACAACTCATTCATCATCTCATAGCAAGTATGGTAAATCGCTGTGCAGCGCGCCTGGTTGTCAGAGGTGAACGATGCCTGTCAGAGGTGAACGATGACTGTCAGAGGAGCCTGGCTGTCAGAGGTGTCAGAGGTGCCTTATTAAACTGCAGCATCAGTAATTTATTTAATGTTTTCTTTCATTTTTTCTTTAAAGTGTGAACCCTTGCTATTCTCAGTTTTCTTTCAAACTGCTACTTTGGATAATAAAATTAATTATTATCGTTCTTTTGATTTGCTTCCTTATTTTATAACCATTTTACACTCGCATATCACGTTTCCCGCCATTCTGATTTATAGTTCCTTCTTTATTCTCATAATTATCTATTATGCTTAAGTTTTGGACACCAGTGTACTTTCTCGAAAGAAAGTGAATATTCCACATGGCTTGATCCCTCTTCAATAAAAGGACTATTGAAGCCTCTTGTTAGTTTTTAGAAATATGATTTGTCTATTAACTGGGGTTTAGATAAAATATATTTACAGTTAATTTTTAAATTATTACCATCGGTGGCATTTCGAGCATAGACTTCTTTTTCTCAGACGATTGCATAACCAAAAGTGAGATCCAAATGTGGGATCCTTAGATGCTTCCATAATCTGGTCTTGAAATGGGAATTTGCTTCGACACTTCCCACCACCAATAGCTCGCCATTTGAATATGCAAAGCACACGAGGCACATTTATCTAAAAGAATGAATTTCTTCATTTGAAATTTTATGCACGTATACTGTCTTTGATACTGCTTCATAGTCACGTTTCACTTGGGCAAGATGGCGGAAACCAACCATACAACCAGCCGTTTGCCTGCGTTCGAAGTCATATCAAACAGCCAGTACCCGAATATCTTAACCTTTCCGCTAACGGTAGGATAACTCTAAATTAGAAATCTGACTGAAGAACATTCCTGTTAAAATGTTAATTCTTGTAGGGTTCCATAATTTTCGTTCAGGATGTCCAGAAAGGAGTCCTGATTACAAAATCAAAACTCTCGAAAGCAAAGATCAATATGGGGATACAACAAGTGGTACGTTTATAGTGAAAACTGTAAGACTGTTATATAGTTTAGTAACTCAATATATACTGTAAGATTGTTATACAGTTCTAAAGTATTGTTAGAAAGTCAATGTGTATTGTAAGATTGTTATACAGTTCCAAATAATAATTACAGAAGATGCAAACAGATTGCGCTTTAATCGCAATACGTAATGCGTATAAATGTCGCTCCAAAAGACGTAAGAGCGATTAGTTCTATCCTTGGAACGTGAAAGGAAATAGCGTATGGAAGAAAGAGTTGAGATCATGTATTTCATCGAACAATGTGTGTTTCTGGTACTGGGGTACCAGAGGTTAGATCACTGTTTTTGGCAACAATGTGTAATTTTAAACACGATTAAATGTTCTCAAAAGAACCGATGTGAAAACCGTTTGTAAGTTCTTTGCTAAAAGTTCAGCAGAGAGGCAGCGTGAGAGACGATCAGCTGGCCTAATATCTGGATCTTTAGGGAGTACTGGTTGCAGGCAAACTGTAGTTAATTCTAAAAATACAGCAACTTTGTCTGGAAACATTCAGCAAAATCCAAGAACATTCGTTCGAAGAATTGCAGCAGAGACTGGTTTGAATCATTCCAGTGCTCAGAAAATACTGAGAAACAGCCGAAACATGTTTCCGTTAACAATTTAAAATCACCAGATGTCAGCGTACAACGTCATCTGTTGGCAGCTTTTGTAATTATTACTTCGAAACTTCCATATAAAAATTTCACAGGTTTCATTATAATTATACCGCTTACTTTAGTTCTCTATTTATCTTTGTTTTCGAGGTTTTTAATTTTGAAATCGAGGAACTCCTTTGCTGGATATCCTGTATGTAAATTATAAGAATGCTGACTTGGATAGCAATCATTTGATCATTTGACTTGGAAGCAATCATTTGATTTTTTTTGAATCATTTGGCGGTTTGGTTTTGTTTGTTTTATGTGATTATGGCAAAGTCTTGAGGGCTATCTACCTAAGGGGAAGGATGCCTTCATGGAGGACTTTTTAAGGGAAACTGACTCATATGCACGTCACACATGGGGAAAACTACGAAAACGCCCAAGCAGCCAGCCCGTTCGCGGGATTAGAACCTCTGACCGAACTACCAGTGTTCAGCGACTTTATCGCTAGGCCACTGGAGGGCATCTGATCCCAGGTAATATCGAGATCTCTGAACATTCCTATTCAAATTCCGGATTCTGATCAGAATTTCAATGTACATCAAAGAGAGAAAACTTAGTTTTAACTTCTTGAAAGCTATAAGCAGTTGCAAACAAGTTGGGATGTTTTTTTTGTACAAAATTATTCATTTTAAAAATGCAATGTATATCAGTAATGTTATTGCGTATTATACATAGAATAGCTTATGTTTCATATATATCCCTGTATTTTTAGAATTTATACCACTATTTTAGATGAACGAAAATAAATGAATTATGATCTGCAAAAAAAAATTGAAGTAATGTTGGTTAAATATGTAAATGTGCAATTTAAATAATTGAAAAAGAACAATAATCTAATAGCCGCTTATATTTTCTCTGCCCTTAAACGACCGGTATAAAGAGTTAAAGCAATAAAAGAAAGAACGTTTTTCGTGTAATTTTAAATCAGGTATTCAGTCTTAATGTAAACACATTATAGTAAAAGCTTTTTGTTAAATTAATGTTAATGTATTTTATTTTCTTGAACGACTAATCTTTCGCATAAAGGTTCTGGCTAAGAAAATGAAATTTTCTGAGATTAAATCTCATATTTTTAATAGAATGGCATAAAAAATTTAATCTTCCATGTTAAAAACCATATTCATTAATTTTTGCGTTTGCTTAACGTTTTATATACGCAAATTTATTTTAATGTAATTACGTTCCGGAAACTAGCCGTAGAATATGTTTTAATGTAAATTTAAGGTGTTCTTATACTTAAAACATGGTTTGTGTTATAATGCTTTATAAACTTCTCTATATAAATGAAATATTTTTGTGGAAATTTCTTTATATAACGTTTTAGAATTACATTCCTTTCAGTATGTGTTTATACGCATTTTTCGTGTTATAAAAAAAATACAATCCGTTCTAAATCACTGAGTTAATAATTCTTTAACAAATTAATTTTTAACTTATTCTTTAATAAATTAACTTTTAGAGAAAATATTCATTTCATCTGCTCTCGAAACCATTTGAACAATGCTTTTCCGTGGCATCTGTACGTACAGGCAGAATAAAGGACTCTTTTCCCCAAACGTATTATAAAATTGTTTTAAAATGAATTCAGAAGAGATTTTTTCGTAATGTCTGTACGTCCATACGCGTATATATATATATACATCGCATAACTCAAAAACGAGTAGCCTCAGAATGCTGAAATTTTGTATATAGGACTGCTATAATATATATCTGTACACTTCCCTTTTTGGTTGCAATCGGTGCCATCAAAAGTATATATATATATATATATATGTGTGTGTGTGTGTGTGTGTGTGTGTGTGTGCGTGCGTGCGTGCGTGCGTGCGTGCGTGTGATGATTTAAGGAGAAATTAGCTTTCAGTCTTCGTAGCTGATCGTAAAGACTTACAGATAAAGATTACAAAACATAAACTTGAATAACGTCCAGTCTTTATTTTCACACATATAAAATCTTCATAGATGTTTATTCAATCATAATAAAATCCGATACATTTCTATGATTCAATCATAATGAAAGATGATAAATTGCCATTGACATTAATTCTTAGAATTAAGATGCAGGCACTTTAGACGGGGGAAGCAGAGCGAGGAGTTATTAGCAAGGTGGAAACTAGCAGAAGGGAATGACGTAATCAAATCGAATCGAACCCTAATATTCCGTAATAATCGCGCAGAGCGCAAAGTGCCCGAATCAATGACACATATTGCCATAAAGGCACATAATATGAATGCAGTTATGATAAGTAGGACCTAGAAAGGCGTACTAGTGAGCGGAGGCAAAGGGCAAGAGGCAAAGCGGAAGCAAAGTGTAGTAAAATTAACTGGCACTGGTTTAGAGCAAGAAAATCTCCTCATAGTGTAAAAGAATACAATGCAAAACAAGTGCAATGAAAGACAAAACAAAAGCAAAAACAATATGGAATGAAAATGTGAAAAATAACTAGGTGATAGGAAGATCAGGTCTTCATGTGGTGCGCGGCAAATGGCCTTAGACCATAGACCTCTTCAAGTCTTTTATAGTTGAAGAGATTAAATGAATTTAAGTATTGACATCTAAGTGCTTTATTGAAGAATTTTGTGTTTGTCTTGTTAAGGAATCACATAATTAACTCACCAGAGTAGATGCGATTCTAGAGACAGCTGTATTGGTTAATATTAGTTTTGGTTTGCATTTTCCAAGCAGCGTTACGTAACATCGTAAAATCTCGAATTCGGGAGAACAGATGAATTAAGGAGTAGATCAACAAATTTAGAATGTTAGTTTTAAGATCGCCAATTAGTTTTAAAGGAGCTATCGTATTCTCTTATATGTATGCCTAATGTATTATTTAGTTTATTACCTCCTTTGATAAAGGTAGTTAGAATTATTTATTACCTCCTTTGATAAAGGTAATTAGAATTATATATATATATATATATATGTAATATTTTAAGTG
>KK116227.1:504579-529300 GCA_000611955.2 Stegodyphus mimosarum | reverse complement strand
TATATATATATATATATATATATATATACACCCACTCTGTTACTCGGCTCGGTGAGCTCATATTTCTTGTTCTTATAAACTAGCAAATTCAGATTTTCTTGCTTTGAAAAATTGAATTATATTATTCTTATCTTCCAGTTAAGGTTTTTATGTCTTTAGTTAATTTGCATGCAATAGTTGTAAAATTATCAGCAATTTAAAAGTCCTTTAACTTAAGTTAAGCCTCAGTTTTGTTTAACAAAGCAGCTATATTTTTTATGCATTTAAAACTTAACAGAATATTGAATTAAGTCAGTTTCTTCATCTACAGTGTCTTTTTGCTGTATGGAACCTGAAGTAAACTTTCGGTATTGCGCATCGAGACTTCTGCCTTCTTGCGCGTTGGTCGAATTCATTGTTTTTGCTTAGAAACTCTAATTTCAATCGTAAAATTGTTTTTTAAGTGTTTGTATTTGATGTTTTATGTTTTTCTGCATTTTATAATTTTTAATGAAAATGTTTTGAAATTTTATGTATTTTCGCTTTGCTGCGAAGTGAGAACTGAATGAATTGAATTAGAAATATATCCCGAATGAAATTCGAGGACAAGAGTTTAAATGAAATGTAGCAAAAAAATGTATAATTTAATAGGGCATACAAGGAAGTCATGGTGTGTCCACAGCAGATTTTGTATTTCATCTTCTTGCAGGAGAGCAAAGGTAGTAGTAGGATTTTTAAATTTTAGATATTATTTGTTTTAACATTTTTATTTAATTCTGCATGCTTTCAAATATTTTGCTACATTTAACAAACGTACTTAAAATTTAAAAAAGCTCTAGCGAAGGCTAAATTTGATTAGACTATGCAAAACGTGTTATGTACGTCTTTGAGCTGCAAATACATTTTAAGTCAAATGTTATTTTTTATAATATAGTTATAATTTAATAGCTAAAAGATAAAATCACTTGCGTACTTATTAAAAATTTTGAGATGCATACTATCATAAATCATAAATTCGAGCCAAATCGAGTACAATCATTTCGACAGTAGTTAATTAACAATGCTTTCGAAAAGTAAAGACATAAATGGACAACTATAACACTATTAAGCAAAATTACATTCTTGCAACTAAATATTTACATTACTTTAAAATATAAATATTATTAGGTTCGGATAGATTGTTTGAAAATGACAAAACACAAGAAGGGTATCTGCCTAAGAGGAGAGATGTCTTCATGGAGGATTTTCTAAGAGAAACTTTTTCGTATTTATCTCATTAATTGATTCTCATTCGTTGAAAAAACACAAAAAGCAAATGTCGGGAAATTCCTTCGCCTAGGATCGAATCCAGGTCTGATTTTGAGTATTCAGTGAGATTTACCACTCGGCCCTTAATTATAAATAAGTTTTTGCTTTGTTGCTTTCACTTCACAGTCGTTACGCCTGACAGTAACTGTATTTAAGTCAGTTAACTGTATTCCTTAAAATTAAATAAAAAGCTATTAAGCTATGTTTCTTAAAATTAAAAATTACTGAGCTTTTTTCTCATCATTCTTTTCCATTTTGATTTTAATACATTTTGCATAAAATGAATTTCTACATTTCTGAATGTTTGAGGAAAATAACTTTATGCAGTTTAAAATAGAAAAGAGAAATATTTCAGCATGAAAATTAGTACAAAGAATTATGGCATTATCATCGCCTGCGGTTTCATTGGAAATAGTCCAGTGTTGTTAAAGTTTCCTTAAGCAATACGAAGGTTTTAACGATTCATCTGCAAATTGGAGTATGAAGGAAAGGAAACATGTGGAGCTGGGAATGAATTCTTCTTCCTCCTCATAGGAATGGAACGGAAGCTACAACGTTGATCAGATTATTGAAGAACAAAAATTTTGGAAAATTCTAGGAAATCCAAACTGAGATTCGAATACTTGTGAACAAACAGTATGTTTGATTTCCGAAAAAGGAAAACTGTGTCTTTGTGTAGTTTTTTCCCCAGCAATGAGAAGCAACTAATGATCTCTCGAACTCTTTTCTTTCATATACATAATGCATTCCTTCACCCTGAATTTTAAAGATTTGAAATTTTGTCCTACACTGGCAAGATCGTATTCTCAAAAATTTTATTAATTCCCCATGAATGAAAATATCCATCTAATAATGATTAGTTTGTGTTCGTTTCTATGTTCCTCTGATCTAAATACTTCTATGTTTGCCCATTATCTGATAGGGTTCTATTGGTTGCATTATGATGAATTCATCTCGTTTTTGCAGATTCACTGTGCAAAGTTTACAACGAAGGTCTTTTATCCTTGAACTGTCAATTTCCATCATCAAAATTATAGGTGATTCTACTCACTCAGAAATGCATAACAATAAAAATAAGTGCTAATATTCTGTAAATGAATGCGTGGGGTTCCACCTTTTTATTTCACAGTTCAATGTGAGGAACCTTGTACAAGCGAATAATTGATTGAGCATGTGAACAGAGACGTAAGACTCAAGAAGGGGGAACTACCCTTATTTCTAAAAATAAGAATCAATACAGTCTGCTCCTATCTCCGAGCGTACAGCAGAGTCTCCACTTGGACTTGAACACAAATTAATAAGAATTAATTGATGCTTAACTAATAGATATAGTGGAAGCTGTCAGGATTCCAAGTAGTTGGCCCCTTAATCTTAATTAAGTAGGTGAAGCTATCAAGGGCCTGAAGTAGGCCCGAGCGTAGTGATAGCTTAGAAAGAGACGTAGCCCAAAGGCAAACGCACGCTAGTCAGAAAGTCTGGTTCACTAACAAAGTCAGTGAAGCATCGACTTAAATACTACTCTTACTGATTTGCATTACACGCGTTACTGAAAATACATTCTGGTAGGAAATTGTAAGCTGAAGCTAGAGAAGATAGGAAAGGTGCTTAAAATAACTGTTATAAAATCAGGATAAACCTTACAAACGGTTGAAAAGTTTTGCAAAATAACGAGATTTGATAACACTGGGCTAGTTGACAAGTTTCAAAATTTTCAAAATTCAGTTTTGATATTTAGAAATTCGTCAAATCGATCTATTCTTGCAAAGAAAATGTAAAACGATTAACTAAGAAATAACAAACGAAAGATGTAAGTTTTGGCAGTCAATGCAATGCACAGTAACTTAAAATGAAAATTTAGATCTTAGTGGAAATTTAATCTTTGAAACACTAGTCAAGAATACAGAAAATTTGCAGATTATCTTGCTTATGAAAGATATCTCATATTTTAATTATTTTGGCACAATACACAGATTAAATAAGTCACATAATAACAAATGCTCTGATTCAATACCACAGATGAGGTACATTAAAAATGCTCGAAACAGAAACAGTCTCGTGTTTCTCATAAGTAATGTAAATAGGAATAGTAATGTGGCCATAATGCATTTTTTATCATTTAAATGCTTTAAGTAAATAAGAAAAAGCTTTAAAACAGTCACGTAATGTTTACTAGACGGCAAAGACAATTAGCACTTAAATTGACCTCCATTAATTAAAAACGTTTTCTGCCATCATAGGCTTATGAAGCTTTTCCCCCAGTAGTAAAAGCGCTGTAGTTTTTTTAACCAGCCTAAATTTATTTTAGATACATTGCAAGTTATTTTTGTTTTGGTTTTTCGCTTTCTTTTGTTTTTCTATATCTTGTTTCCTTATACTAGGCCAGAAACGTTTGTACATTTGTATTGTATGTAATCTCCTGACACATGATTCAGATTTTGATTGTTTTTTCAGGTTCTTTATTTGACAAAGTGTAAGAGAATTCACCTTTCAGATGCTTTATCTAATTCGTTTTATGAATCGACCAGATTACGATTTTTTCTACTACTTTGCCAACCATAATTTCCCTTAGAATTTCATATGATTTTAAAAATTCGAAATTCAGATTTTTTTAATTAAATATCTTTTTTTGCATAAAATCTGTTACTGGAAATGTATAGCAGTATTATTTTGAAATAATATGGTAGATTATTCTTTCTCCAAATGAAGACATTGATTTAATGTAATTGAAAGTAGAAGTCAAACTTAAAGCATCAATTTAAATAGACTAATAGTTAAAGGCTACACAGAGCAATTTATCGCGAAGTTGTCTCAGAACTTAAACGGCTCGAATTCAGCTGTCAGCAATTACAATGCAAAGCCGAAGATAGGAACACTTACCCAAACAAGCAAAACTAGCAACGTAGCCCGGGTAGTAGAACAAGCTCTAATTCAACAGTCTCAACCCCGCACTTTAAATACGCGCAACTAATTTGCGCGAAACGGGTAACGTAAAGAAAGAAGTGTTTATTCGGTTATGACGTAAAGTGTTATAACGTAAGTTGGAAGTGTTATAACGTAAAGAAAGAAGTACAATTATTCGGATTATAGAATATTTCGTAATAATCAAACTTCCCATAGAAGTTGGAGCTCGTGTCCGATCCCTCTGGTGCTAACATAGTTTCTACTCACTCTCAGAAAGAGGAGAGGGTCAGTTTTGTTTTTCAGCATGACTCCCTGAAGTTGAAATTTCCTTAAGTTTCTTCTGTAGTACTGATAGCTGCTTGAAGCTTTGATGGAAGAAAGAAAAATATGCTTTGAAAACTAAAGGTATTTAATTCTAGCCCTCAGGCTAGTCATATGTTATACACTATGATACACCGAGTACATTCAGAGGAGTCACTGTGCGATGGTGTTCTCGTCCTGAAGTAATCTGGGCGAAACAGAGAGAGTGCTAAACAGATCCTCCTGGGGCTTGAGTGGCTACCAGGCAGGCGCTTCGGCAGTGTGGATAGCCGGATGCTCTGTATTATCTGATAGGATAGCTTCACGTAATAAATAAGAAGCCGGGAACCTCCTCTCGTAAACCTGGTGTTATGCGACCCGTGTCTAAGGTGAATGACACTGCGGTTATAGTGTCTTAACGGAGCCTCTAGAATGCCTGGCAACTTCTAGAGCATTTTTTGCCTTAGCCAGCAACTGGCAATACTAGGTGGACCTTTTTTTATCCTGTACTTTATCCTTCCAGTATATATAGAGTTGAAAATGGCAATATAAATAGAAATTCTGCTTTCTCAGGCAAAACATCTGAGGTAGACCTTTATTCTCAAAACAAGGTAACCCACAGGAAATCAGTCGAAGGTGCAGAAATGAGTTTTTCATCGAGTAAGGTAGAAATGACCTCTAATCGATTTCCTCAATCAATCTCTAAAGAAGGGCAGGAAGCTATTAAAAGTATTATTGCCTCTCTATATAAAATCAAAATTAACAACAGAATGTCCGGAGCGCAAAAAATGAAATGTGCCCGAGAACACAAAATTCCCAGAAAAACACAAGCTGAAAGGTGAAAAAAGGCAATCTCAAAGATTGGAACAGAATACAACCAAAAGAGACAGACCTTTACGTCTGGGCTCTTACGGTTGTCAAGATGACTGTACTCATTGACATCCTGAAACACTTTTATTTCAGGAACCGGCTACTGACCTTGAACTTCTGATAACGTTGGCTGCTTTAGATAATCTCAGTACTAAAGAATTATACTGAGAGAATCTCAGTATCTACTACAACAAGCTGATGAGCCTCGAACACTTTCCTTTTAAAACGGGGCAGATCATTCTTTTTGCAAAGGAAGAGAAAGCTCCCAACGATCCAGCGTCCTTTAGACCAATGTATGTCTACTACCGGTGTTGGGAAAACTCTGTGAAAAATTAACCATTCAGAGACTTAAATATCATTTGGCAAGTACCAGTACCCTTTCTAATAAACAATTCGGTTTCAGAGAGCATTTCTCCACTATTTATGTGCTCGACTGGGTTCGCAAAGGGATCACGGAAGCCCGAAACAATAAGCTCCACGCAGCGGTGTTAAGTCTGGACCTTCGGAATGCGTTTGATTCCCTGTGGCGGCCGGCAATTCTGGAGACACTCCATAAAGCAGCAATCCCTAATAATATTCTACAAATTTTCAAGAGCTACTTAAGCGACCGCACTTTGATAGCAGCACACAACGGAGGAATTCTTTACAAAAAGCAAGTACGAGGCTGTCTGCAGGGATCATGTGCAGGTCCAGATCTCTGAAACATCACTTTTAACTCTATTTTACAAGCTGCCTGGCCTCTACACACTGAGATCATAGCCTTTGCCGACGATGCCACTTCGTAGTTTGTCGTAAGTTTAGGAATATCCTTCAAAGCAACTGCAACGAGACAATCTCACTTTTCGCCAACCTCTGTGCAGAGAAAAAATTAAAGATCTCAGAAGCAAAGTGGAAGTACATTGTGTACCATAAGTCGAAACAAACATTAGTTAGAAACCCGTACATTGCAATGGCAGGCAGAATGATCAAGAGGGTAAAGAAGTTGAAACTTCTCGGAATGGTTTTGGATGAAGACTTTTCCTGGGCCCCAAACCTCAAACAGCAGCGACAAAATGCCCATCACATAGCTAACGGCCTGCAAAAAATGCAGTGTGCAAACTGGGAGTTACGCCCTCACATTTTAAAATATTATACGAAGCAGTTGTGGAAAAAATATTAACATATGGGGCGGCAGTCTGGGTCATTCTAATGACCACCAGAAAGGAGCGGATCCTCTACAGCGCGCACAGGCCTTTTGCCCTAGCATTAACAAATGCCTATTGCACAACTTCGACTGTATCTGCCTTGGTACTGGCAGGTCTCACTCCACTTCCGCTAAGGGCAGCCCAGGAAGCAGTTATCTCACCAGTGTCATAGCTCACGGCAAGTATCACACATGGAGATGTAGCCTATGACCATCTAAACTATGAAACCAAAAGCCTAAGGCTAGCCCCCAGTATGGATTGGGAGTAAAAGTTTTCGATAATCCGGTTCTTACTCCAAACGTTGAAGGTAATTCTCCCACAATCTTTACAGATGGATCGACGATAGAGGAAGTTGGAAGTGCCTTTGTAGCCTATGAAAAAGATGCAGTCATAGATACATGGAAAGGCCATCTTAGCCCTGGAAACTCTGTATTCCAGGCCGAAGCTATGGCTATACAACAAACAATCGCATGATCAATTCACAAAGGGGGAACAGACAGTTTACCATGTTCTCTGACAGCTTATTGGCAATTCAGGCTGTAAAAAATCCAACACATCCAGCACCTTTGATACGGATGTGCAGAATTTGTTAAGGCGTGCAAATACAAGAATACGCATTTCCTGGGTAAAGCTCATTCTGGTACCCAGGGCAATGAGCGAGTAGATGCCTTGGCTAAGGAGGCGGCGCAAAGTATCAAAGCAACCCATACTGCAATCCCACATCCTATATCCCATCTGAAAAAAACAATGACAGCAACAGTACTAAAGATGTGGCAAGAGGACTGGGCAACGACACAGAAAAGCCGAAGGACCAGCGAATTTGTTCATAAAGTACGCACAGATCGGCTTATTTCAGCCCCCTTTTCTTATTAGATTCATTACGGGACATGGCCCTTTCCCTTCTTACTTTGCGGAAAGAGGTATAAGCAGAACAGATATCTGCATATCTGGCGTCACAGGACTTCCAGACCACTACCTCATCAAGCGCCCCCTGACTAAGGATTGGCGCATTAAGTTGCCTACAAAGGAGGTAGCCGCTTTCAAACGCTTCCTGATTAAGCAGCCCTCATTGCTTAAAAAACTGCATAGTATCACGACGAAACTAGAGACGCTGTGACAGGACCTTTGTCATCCAGAATAATAGTAGTATGTTTGTCTTGGAATCTGCTGACCTTCTTGTGTATTAGTGATACCCACAAAGTCTTACCACAAAGTAGCTATGGCCTGTATACATGAAAGCTCTTTCTCACCTTAAAGCAATGTACTACTTCCATTTGTTGCACTGTAGATATTAACTCCTAAACAAGTCATTGTACATAATTAATGTAGCCACTTTAAGCAATGTGAAATGTGTATTGTAATATAATAGTAAAGGATAGTTGCAAGGTTCTGACAACACCCGAGTAGTCTTAGAAAGCCGTCCGGGTGTACGGCCCTGCTATCACCTGTCACCTGAGAGAATCTCAGTACTAAAGAGTTCTATTGAGGGGCTGTTAGACTGTGTAAACAAAGTGGGTGATCCAAACAAGTGGAGCTAGGAAGCACTGGGTTTGGTGCGCCTGGCACAAAATGCTATTTCGTAGATTTACCTAACACCTGAAAACTCAACCTGAAGAAGAAACAGATCCTAAATCCGTTGTTATAGTATATACGCTCCTACAAATTACATCACGTGCTCACTACAGATATAAATTTTATCAAAAAATATTTAAGAACACAAAACTATGTTTTATTATTATACCAAAGCTCTACACATGTAAATAATTCTCACATGCACACAACACTTTTTTTCTTTTCCATGGATCAGTACGTTTGGTTTTCCTATCACAAATTTGTATTAAAAAATATTTCTCATTATGAAAATATGGGTAACGTTTTTTCAGATGTTAAACTAAGATATAAAGAATCAAAAGAAATGTTGTTTAACTTTTTTTCCCTTCTTGAGTGTGTAAGTCTTGCTTTCACACTGTTAGGAAAAGAAATCTTCATGAAAAGGGCTTTGTCTAATTCAAACATATGAAACCGCTATCCTTTTTGTTTAATGAAATGCTTAGAAATGAGCATCTTATGAAAAGAATCCTTTATTTTATTGCTCTTTTACCTTTTGTCCTACTATACTCTAAAATATTTCTATTTACGTCATGCATGCGGTACAATCCATATTTCGTTTTATTGCTTTCATTAAAAGACTTTCGTTACAGAAGTATTTTGGAGCTTTATTTCGATGACAACATTCATAGTTGGTCAAGGAAGTTTCTTGTGCTAAAGACTTGAAGAGAAGTAACGTATGTCATTTTCAATGGCTGCTTTTGTGAAATATTTATCATTTACTACAGACCATTACTAATGTAATTTAAGCTTCAGCAACTCTAGGGACTACAAGTTAAACTTTAGGGAAAATGGATCCAAATTTTGGAAATTCTTCGCTCGAAACATAACTTGAAAAATTAGTCTATAACTATGAAAATGTTTAAAAAGCGCCTTTTTTGTAGGTCTAGTTTTCTTCATTTTTGTGACTTTTTAGTGACTTTACTTCTTAGTTTTCGTTCCCATGGGCCATTCAGACCACATACGGCATAAGAAGATAAGAACTAACTGGAAAAAGTTTAGTCTAAAACGCCCAACTGTGAGCATCGGAATTTCTTCTAGATAGATATCTAAACGTTTTTTTCTTCATTCGATTATTTTCCGAGATCAGTTTCAGTGACATTTATTTCATGTAATAACACGTCATTCGCGGTCGCTCCATTTAAAGTCTTTTTTTTTTCCTTTCCCTTTTTTTACTATTTTGCTGCGGGTTGTGATGCCATTAGACGAAAAAAAAAAGATTTTTTCCGTCATTTTTAAACAACCGTAAGAACTTCTTTTCTATTAGCAGACTTTGTTCACTGTTTCTTTTAATCACCGGAGCTTTCTGTTCTATTGGTTATGATACTCAGTTATTTTTTATTAATATTACGAAAGAAAAATTCAGTAAAATCAAAATATTATAACCTTTTATTGGTAAGAGCGAAGGTTGAAAAAAGTATGTGTGGCACTCAGCTGATCCGTATTTACGTTTACTCAATGTTAAATGTTCACATACTTTTTGTATTCGCTATGCTATTTATGTTTGCATGTAAGCTGATCAAATCGGGATACCTTCATGTGTGAAAATTGTTACTGCTTGGAGTTTTAAAACAGGTTCAAATTTGTTGGTTAATTTTTTGCTATTTTTGTATGTTTATTCCTAAAATCTGTACGAACTGTTAACGTACAAAAATACTAACACAACCTTTCAAAACACTGAATATATCAAATATACTTAAAAATATACTTACTGAATCAATTATCAAATATACTTACTGAAATATATCAAAATATTAATTTAATTATTCTCTAGAGTCCTTAGGTTATTTTGAAGCAGGAGACCTGAAAAATGCAATACCCTCAGCGTGAGTCGAACCTGGACTTATCGAATGCACGCCAAATGGGCTACCGTGACACCATGCTGGAAGGTATGCTGGAAGAAGATTGATGTCATTTTCAATGGCTGCTTTTGCGGAATATTTATCATTTACACTTCTAATGTACTTTCAGCAACTCTGGGGATCACA
Organism: Stegodyphus mimosarum; assembly: GCA_000611955.2. NCBI lineage: Eukaryota > Metazoa > Arthropoda > Arachnida > Araneae > Eresidae > Stegodyphus > Stegodyphus mimosarum. Next base: position 519,162 of record KK116227.1, on the reverse strand, counting down.
CGTTAAACTTAAGGGAAAATGGATCCAAATTTTGGAAATTCTTCGCTCGAACACATAACTTGAAAAATTAGTCCATAACTATGAAAATGTTTATAAATGTAAAATACCTCATATTTTTTTACGTTGAAGATGAGGATGGCAACGATTTGGGATTCCATTGTAATATGAGATGAATGAGCTTTAACACATGAGCTGCTTGCTTAAGTTATTATTATTGTTACTTAAGTTAATATTCCCGGCGTTAGCTTTGAAATCATTATCTTATTAATTTGAAAGTCAAACAACAAAAATCAGCGTTATAGTTGCAAATTTTTACAGGTGGTTTCAATGGTGTTACCGAACCGTCATGATGGTTCATGACCATCATGATAGTCATGAACCGTTATGATAGTCATGATGGTTTGGTAACACCATCGAAAGTGGTCCTGTGAAAATTCGCAAATATAACGCTGATTTTTGTTGTTTGACATTCAAATTAATACTTGTTCGGCGTGTCATTCTATCTTAATCGCCATCTTAGTTAATATGATTCAGAAAGGGGAGAAGAGAAGAAAATTGTGTGTGTGTAACTGCGATGCACTCAGCTGATCAACATTTACATCTACAAATTGTTTTCGAAAATAAGAGCAATCAAAAACAATCTGAGATAGATCAGAGCAGTCAAAAAATGTTAATTCTCTTCATGCGCTGAAAGAGTTAACATCAATATTAACATTATTTGAGACAGATCATTAAAGACTGAAAGTATACACTTCTTCCACATACCCCAAAGTTATGCGTGTAGGATACTACAGGAAAATAGTTTACATTGATTCGAAATCTTTCTACCTTGATTTTACTAACCCCAAAAGTTAGTAACTAGGATATGGAAAATGATTTGAACCACATTTTAATTTTACTTATACCAAAGGTTGTTAGCTAGAATCGGCAAAGTGATTTCTTTCAAAATCTTACGTACCAAGGTTTACCTATCACTGAGGTCAGTACTTCAGCTCGGTAATGTGTTTTGAGCCAAAAAATAACAACATCTGACTAGCCTAATAACGAGGGCATGTTAGAAACGAGAGTATGATTAAAACTTCTGATGGTAAGAAAATAAATCAAGACCGAAAGAGTTTGCTGTTAATTCCACCGCAGTTAGATAAAGAGTGATAATTTAAACTGATACAGTAGTTATGGGGAAGAGTTCCGGAATGTATAACTAACGACAGGGTTCCAAAATTAGCCAGATCTAGAAGGCAAACAGGTTCTAAAGAAGTAATGACAGAAGAAATTTTGAACCGTCAAGAAGAAAACGAAGAAAGTAGGACTGAAATACTTCAACAACAACGATGACAAAAAAAACCACTCAAGATTTTCTGAATTCGACGCCGAGAAATAGGCAAAACTATCGTGTAAACGAATGTATTACCCGAAAACGAAGCTGCGAGAATAATTCGGAAAATTTACTCGGGCAACACGATAGCGATGCGGCGTAAACTCCTACAGGATTGCATGATAATGTTTAACATCCTATTTTTTTGTATTTCATTATCAATTATTTTGCATGTGATTACAATTTTGTTGTGTAATGTGGTCAAGTTTTATGTAATTGATCACTCTCGATTCCATTTAAAGATTATGCATACATAAATAACATACAGATAGATAAAAAGAGAGAGATTATATATGTATCAATTATGTCTTTAGTTAATCTGCATGCAATAGTTGTAGAATTATCAACAATTAAAAAGTGTAAGTCGCGCTAGGCTTAACGGGTCGGCTATTTGTTTATATTTGAAACTCTTATTTGTATAGTTATAAGCATGGGGTAATTGTGGTGTAATTGGAAGCATACTAGATGCGTATTTGAGAGATCTAAGGTTCGAGTCCCGGCGAGGACATTGCACATTTTCTTCTCTCCTGCTTTAAAACAACTTAATGATTCTACATAGTGAATTAAAATAGTTGATGCAATGAATTCAGCTTCATTTTGTTCAGTTTGACTAAAAATTAGTTTTTAAGATTTTGTCCGCCGAAAATTTTGTCTTTCTCCCCGTTGAACGAATTGCGCATTTTTACATAGAAACTTGAATTTTAATTACAATTTTTTTTAAACTGTTTTCAGTGTATTTGGTATTTTGCGTTTTTCTGTATTTTACAAATTTTAATGAAGAATGTTCTGAGTTTTTATATATTTTTGTCTTGCCGCGAAGTGCGAAATGAACTGACTGAACTGAGAAATATATCTCTAATGAAATTCGAGGAAATAAGTTTCAATGAAATGCATCAAAAATGTGTATAATTTAATAATCCGTACAATTATGTCATGCCGTGTCCACATCAGATTTTTTTAGAGTAAAGGTAGTAGGATAATGCTCATAATGCAATTAGAAGTCAATATTTTTCCATTAGAATGTTTTAAATATTTACCGAGATATGTATGACTCTTTCACAGTGAAAAGACTGACGTAGGCTAATTGCCGTTCAGTTTGCGTAAATGTTTTGATGAGTGATTATATGTGACGAGAACTAAGAAAATCAGATGCAGTTTAACTTAAATATGGTTATTAGTAAAATTTAATAATACACAATTTTGTCCCTAAAAGAAGAGGAAAATGAATTCATAGCAAGATCCTTTCAATATTATTTGTAAAATTCTTCAGATTAGTTAGAATGCTTCTGAATAAATAAAATCACTTATAGAATTCTTTAAGATATATAAAATTAGAAAATATAATTTACCGGGATGGGAAAGAATTGTTTTTTTAATTATTCATCGATAACACCCGGGGAAACTGTTAAATGCCTCATCACGGAAAAAGTAAATCTTGAACAGAAACATTATGAAGAACACATATAAAGGGTGTTTCAAATAAAACAACAGAAGACAATGTTTGGCTTCAGAAGAAGAAAATCATTTCTGATAAATTTATAGCTCTTAAATTTAATTCATTGATCATGGTGTATTACTCAGGTGCTGAGTAATAGCGCTGTGCTCAGTCCTCCAACGGAAACGTAATTCGAGCTTTCTGTTTCCAAATCCATTCATCAAATTCTGGTCATAATATAACTGTAAACGCTTTTGCAGACCTATTATTAACTATTAAATATTCTAGATATATAAACACCTATAATCTGTGTGCGTTATAACTTGATATTTCTAACGGATTATTTTCCTCAAATAAATTCAGTATCGGGATTCTTTTCTTTTCGCCTTATTGATCTTGCTATGAAAGTAAGATTAAATAAAAGTTGAATTTCTGAACTTTGCAGTCTTATAACGTCAAAAGTAAAAAGGCTGACTTTTTTAGATCACAATATCTAAAAACGAATCACAGAAAAGTATAACACAAAATTAAATGGAACAGAGTACAATTATGTGAAATTTCAGTTACCTGGCTCTTCCAATTTTTTTTTCTTTATTTGAAGTAAATTATATGGTATTAAAAATCTACTTCCATGAGTTTTCTTTGATTCGAATCCACAAAAATAAATAAATAAAACGAGAAGTATGCACTGCTGTGATAAAAATGTGTACATACTGATAGGATCTAAATTGATCAAGAATGTTTCCATAGAGACACGATATTTCAATCTATTGGCGGGCATACAATGCACTTACGCCAATATATTTTTAAATCCTTGAACTTATTTGAAAGTCGCTTTCACAAAACCATTCAAAACTCTCATAGATTTCTTTTCCATCAACAGACTTAATAAAAAGGGGGAGACGCAATTTATCATAAGATGGCTTTTTAAGTGAATATGAAGCTTGTGGATCCGCATCTGTTGGATTCTTTGGCCAAAGAGCCAAGAGCATAGCGAAAATGTACTTTACCGTCGGTGCAAAAATTCATTAATTATTTCGTCAGAATTCAAATCTATTTTTTACGAATGGTTTCCTACGGATGTCCTAAAATATTTTTTCCACTCAAATAACAATTTGGCCAGTTGGTTGGTCTTCCGCTGGGTAGCACAGTTGGTAAAAACTGAATATTGTCATGGCTTTGACTGTTTTTTGCAGGTTTTCTTCACTTTCTGAATGCCAATCGCTTTAATATTTAGCTGTTTTTCAATCCAAACTGTTGATTTGTTGTTTTATCTCATGTAAAAATGTTTTTGAAGAATTCATGAGAATGCATATCCTTAACTACTAGAACACAACATTATTTTTAGAAAATTTCAGCACTTTTCCGAATTGGTAGCTACTGGCCGGGAGTCTAAATAATCTACCAAATTTGTTTTGGAGATTTCCAAATGTATAATAAACTTGTTCAGTAATATCCTTAACTTGTAAACGACAGTTTTAAGCCTCAAACCTCTGTTTCGATTAACCGTGATGTACATTAGGTGAAGTGGATAGTTTACCAAAGTTTGATTTATTTTATACGTATTCTCTGCTTTCTTTAAAAACGTCTTATACTACTCAAAATCTTTTTTTTTTTTTGATAAACCGATGCAAATGATTTCCCAATATATTTGATAAATATTGTCCTTAAAGGAATTTTCCAATATTTAAAATAATTTTACAGCTGAAATTCCATTGAAAAACAAAATTATTGCTTGTTCTTTGCTCATTTATATTTGTTAGTTTGAGAAATCACGAAAGCAAAAATTACTTTATTCATTCGAAACTAATTATTGGGAATCAACGAAGGGAAATGAAACACCAACTTTTGTCAGATTTCGTTGAAATGTGATTTAAACATTGCTTTAGCGAAATATTCACGTTACAATTTTAATTGAAGAATCCTCCTGAAATAAGATACTTTAAATAAAATATCTGATATGGACACTACATGATTTCCTTTGCAGAGCTATTAAATTATACATATGTGTTTGCTTAACTTCATTTAAACTTATATCCTCGACTTATTCTAGATTAATTAACCTATCTGTCAAAGCAAGTTGAAAATGACATATAAAAGAATGCAAATTTTAAGATTAAATACCCCGATCAATTTTTGCTCCACAGGAATCAAACGTCTTTTCATTTTTTTGTTCGTAACGATTATAAAACTTTCCAAAACATAAGGATAGGAACAACGATATCGTATTAAAATTAAGATTTGGTTATTTGTCAAAAAAAAATTTTAATTAGACATTTCCAATGCATTTCCTCAATTAAAACACTGTTGAAATGGGAAGTATAAGGCTACGACCAAGGACTACGAAAATAAAAGCCTGGTAGTATATATACCCAGCCCGTACCCGGCTTAAAACTGTTTGGTTCTACCGACTGCAATAAAAAGGGAGGTGCACAACTAGATGACATAGCAAACCCATATACAAAATTCGAACCTTCTACGGCTAATCGGTTTTCAGTTAAACGGGATACATACATATACCCGTAAATATTACGTATGTACTTGCGTACGTAAGTAGAGATGAGAGGAAAATCTGTTTTGGAAGAAATTGTTTTTTGTCCTTACGCACAAATATCACGCAAAAAAATTGTCCAGTTGGATTCGGAAACGGTCAGAATGGATATCTCTGTTGAAATATGATATCCGAAGTTTCCTGAATGTTACAGTACTTACTTTCCTTTGTAATCCTTCGATTACAGTACATCCTTTCCTTCGTACAAAGAAGTGAAACGCGGTATTCCATTATTTGAATTGCAGTAAACAGTTTGTAAATCTTTATATAAAAACGCAATGTGCGTTCAGAAAATTTGCAAAATATTTATGGTCCTATTTAACCTGAAAATTTGACAAAATTTTTCCTGATAAAAAATTATGAAAATTCTTCAGATTTTGAAGAATCAGTCATACTATTTCAGAAAAATGAAATTCCTAATTGCTATTATCTTTAAACGTATATTTTAAGAACCTTACCTTAATTAGAAACCGAAGACAGAGTAGAAAACATTGAAAACTTGAGAATATACCTAATGCTTATGGTAGGAGGTTTCCATCTGTAACTATTACCCTTTAGTCGTACGTTTTGTATACCCATCTCAAATACTCCCAACTGTGTAATAGCCGAACCCTATCTGTTCGTAACTGATTCCTTAGGCAGTATTAACACTATCTTGTAAATTAGATACTTGAATACATTATACCATGTAGAGTTATGTTATGTATATCCAAGTATGTATATTGACAGCGCCATACATTTTACATGATCTGTAGCCTACTGACTACCAGAGAGGACAAGATTTAAAGATCACTTGCCACCAGATAAATCTAATAGAAGGATGGATAAGGACTTCCAGAAGGTAAATATAATATTCTGTAGAATCTTAGTGTCATGGAATAACGTAAGCATGTAATGGCTCCTAAAGGTAAAATATATGCAAATAAGATGTGCTGCCAATATGCTCAAACCTATCACGAGATATTTATTTAAAGTTCTGAATAGTTGCTAATTTCTGAGCTTCAGAAAGCTCACTCAAACTACCTGCTTCGGTTATTTTAACGCAGTTGAGTACTTATTGCTAAACACATGTAGCAGTAAAGCTTAACTGAAATAAGAAAGAAAAACGATATTTAAAAACAGCGTATCTTTAGAATTTCCGATAGACAGTCTTGCGCGTTGGAGATAAAAATGTTTTATTTCGTATAGTGTTGCTACTGCTCACTTAGAAATCCTTCCATTTCTCAATTAAGAATACGTTAAAATTTAAAATATGCGAAACACATAATAAAACAAATTCGAAATTGAAGATTTGGGTTTCGAGGTGTCTATATTCGGATGAACGACTACGTTGTTCAAAATTGGATGGATCTAGGTACCGTTGTTTTCTCACAACGCAAGAAACATGCATACATGCATGCAAATTCTTCATTATTATTTAATTTCTTTAAATATCATACAAAGTGATAATATTCGTGGCAAAATTTTTAAAAGTGATACAGCCATGTATAGTGATTCGACGCAAAATGCCGTTTCCAGACTAATAGCCCTTCTGGGCTAACATCCGTTTAGACTACAAATGCAGCTGTTAGAAAGAAAATAGACGTAAATTATAATTTCAATTCCTCATTATTTGTAAGTAATGGAATGCTATTTACACCCTAAAAACAGGTAATTGATGATCAATTCTAACGCTTCCGCACCTCAAAGAGTCATAAGATTTCATTTGCGGAATTTAAATGAATTTGACCTGGTTTCATTTATTTAATAAAGGCTAAACACTGTAGAGCTGTCTGCCTAAGGAAAGGTTTGCCTTCGTGAAGGACTTTCTAAGGGAAACTTAGAAAATCAAATAATTGGCAATGGACGCAGAGGGAAAGTTGGCAAAAACGACGAAAATGTCCATGCAGCCAAGCCCATTCATCTGGAGCGAACTACCACTGTTCAACTAGTACTTTACCGCTCAGCCGCCGGTGGGCAAACTTTAAACGAGCCGTAGTCTTACAAACATAAACTAAATTAGATAGCCTAGAGTTTTTCAAACTTCATTCTGATCTCTCTCTGTGTTGAGCCAATATAAGGAAGACACAGTACAAAAATTTGCAGAAATATAAACACAGACTGAGAATTCTGATTACTAAATTTTACATTGTTATATTTTGATATCTTCGAATTTGATTCAAACTAAACTACTTTCTGTTTTAGAACATTATTAAACTTCAGCTCTCAGTAATTAAACAATAATTAGAAATTTATCAAAAGACAATGCAGACATTATTACGGAAATTCTGCCATTCCTAAACTACAAACCCCTGTTTTGCTACAGAAGTTTTTCCGATTGAAAACTGAAATCTAACAAGCCGCAGCTGACTCATTGTTTTAACATTCATATTTCCTGCGTATTTACGGAAAGGAAAAATAATTGTCAAATTAATCAATAGCCAGAACGGCAAGATAAATATCATTAATTATTATAATGAGAAAAATCTACAAAGTATGGTTATTAAAGGAATTCAAGGGCCTCGCCTGAATAACGCAATTAACTGTGCAGTTAATGGCAATATGGCGCAATATGGCGCAGTCTGTGCCATATTGCAAACAGAATTTTAGCAGAAAATGTAGAAGCATCCATTATCACCTGACGATAGCAAAGAGAAAAACAGATTAATGTGGGCACTCCTCTCAAGCATTTTCTGAAAACACGATGTTATCACAAATTTTAAATTTCGGGGACTATGGATATGTTTAAAAAGTCGTAATTTTGTTGTTATCCAAACGAATAAAAAAAGAAATGTTTATGACACTAATTGCTGGCGTATATTTTGAAATAAACAAATGCATATATTTAGGAAATATTTACAAGTTTCCGATAATTGTTACGGTCTTTATAAGGAAATATTTCTCTATTGATTATCTGTCAGTTACGAAATATATTGGAAAATCTAAATTAAAAATATACATGCGTAAATTACCTTTCTATAAAATTAAGAATATTTTCTTTTGAATACATTATATTTAGAACTTACCAAATTAGTAATGAGACACTCAGTTTAACTTTCAAGATTTCACTAAAAATGCTATAAAGAGTTTTGCACGATCGTCAAATATTGCTTGATATTGTAGAAATAGAGAGAAAAAACACATATTTTTTTTCGAATTTTTTTTTTATGTTAAGTAATAAAATAAATTCAAATGTGAACATGATGCATCAGTGCAACGTAATATTTGTATATCACTAATTATTTGCTTCAAATGCGTTATAGAAATAGCGTTTGAGTCAAAGCGAAACATTTTGGTAAACGATGATTCTTCTATAAAACAATTTTATAATATTAGGAACTGAAGTTTGGAATGGAGGATTATTACATTATTCCGTTAAATTATTTAATATTGAAATCCTCTGAAAATTATAGATGTGAATCAAACATTATTTTAATAAAGTCATTGAGTGTTAGTGAATTCTACTCTCTATTAGTAACAAAAGTTGCACATGCTCGCAGTAAAGATACTCAAAAGAATACTTCCTCCGTTACAATGACCTACATTGCAAATGTTTTTCGCGGGCAATTTCGTCATACGAGTATCATTCTAACGCCCTTTATGATTTTTCAGTACGTAGATCAGTTTGCACAGGAACACGGTGGGTATTGCCTTTCGAAAACTTCAGAATATTTAAGTTACAGCCGAACATCGCGGACGAAAACGTAGCGGAGAAAACAAAGCAAGGCGAAAAAGTCGTAGTTCAAAACATCGTGGGGGAAAAGAAAGCAAAGAGAAAAAAAAAATCGCAGTTCTAAAACATCGTGGTACAAAATACCGTCGTCGAAAATAAAGCGGATCAAAATCTTCGCAGTTTAAAAACCTTGTCGTCGAAAATATCGTCGTAAAAAATAAAGCACCCACAAGTCATCGCATGACGATAACATCGTACACCTGCGCTTTCCAGGTTTTAAAAGTTATAAATGCATCTTCGCATACAGATTCGGACGCGCAAAAAATGTTAACGACAATTTAAGAATAAAGGAAACAAAACAATGTATAATTTTCACTAAAATAATATCAGATTAACAAACGTGAAAGAAAGCAATTTCATAATTAACTAGGCAATTTTTATAGATACAACCTCATGAAGTTATTTATCTTCCTTTTTCTAAACATTTTAGGCTGTATTTTTCATGAAACATTATGAATAAAACTTTATAAAAAAGATTAATTTATTAATGGCCTTTATTAATTAACTACGTAAATTAAAAATTCTATTAAGGGGTACAAGTTGCATTAATTTTCTAGCCATTCTCAATTTTTAAATGCTTAAGTTTCCCTATTACTTTGTGAGGTTCTACTGTTCTATTGTCTATTTGTTGTGTAGAATCCGGAGGAATAAAGATTGCACCAAAGAAGGGTTAAACCTTCCCTTTATTAAACTCTTTAAATTACTTACAATGCGTCAACTTGACGCTAACATACTAAGCCTCTACTTGGGTGGTATCTAAAACAGTAGAATCAAAACTCAAAATTGGAGATATTCACAAGCAGTAGAATTAAACTACAGGGCTCATACAATCTTATATCTTACAGCGCGTAGATGAGTCTAGTGACAGCAAGGTAATAGTTATTAAGCCACGTCTAACCAGCAATAACTGCTAAGCGGAAGCTTGAGTATAAGCACGCAGAGAGATTTCCCAGACTCTGTCTAATTTTACTTACTGGAACGTCGATATTTAAACTTTTTCTCCCACTGGTAGAATTTGCATTTCTTACGCGCGCTACCAAATTTAAATATTCTAGCACTACAATTAGGGAATGAAGGCTTATAGGAAAGCAAATTAAAATTAAATTTAACTGGTTATTTAAAGTAAATATAAATCCCTACAACTTTTTCGGCAAAAATTTATTAGTTCATTCAAAAATATGAAATATAAAAGTAAAAATATCCTTTTTTCCTTCTTGACCTCCCAAATCATTATGCGAAAATGCATTTACAGTTTTTAAAACCTGAAAAACACACGTTTCCGATGTTATCCTCATGCGATGATTCGTAAGTATTTTATTTTTTACCAAGATGGTTTTAAACTGCGAAGATTTTGAACCGTTTTAGTTTCGACGACGATATTTTTCACCACGATGTTTTGGAGAATTGTGATATTCTCTCTTTGCTTTCTTTTCTCCTACGATGTTTTGTACCACGATGTTTTCGCCTTGTGTTGTCGCGATGTTTTCGGCGGACACCCAAGTAAGTGTTGTCCTTCGAAAACTTCAGACAATTTTCACTGTCACTGAAATAGAGAGAGCTCTATTGTTTTCAGGTATCATAATCGCGAAAGCAAACCTTCAAAGAATGATACCTAAAATTTCATTTCGATTAGTTGAGCGGATAGGGAGCTAGGGGTTCACATATCGGTTTTTTAATATATACATATGTGGGCTGCATTTTGTCCTGTATATATATATATATATATATATATACAGGATGTTTCAGCAAACAGGTTATAAAATTTTAGGAGGTGTACACCTAGGCGATGGAAAAATACATAGCAATGCGTGGCGAACAGGGTGAGAATATATGTTTATCATGCTTAGTGCAGTGGAAACCAATAAATAAAAACAAAAAAACAGAGGATCGTCATCGAAGATGTTGGAAATTACACTGCCCGAGATTGAAAATACGGCACCAAGAAGCAGTGGCTGGAAAATTATGCACATATTAGGGTAGACGCACGTCAACGAGTTATGCGAATGTGGATTGCGCAACTCTCCACAGCACGTTGAAGAAGATATAATGGAAGGAACCTACAGAATGTCCAGTTTTTGCGCCGTTATTTCTGCTGGGAAATCATCGTAGAAAATTCGTTCTTGTCTCAGAGAACGCGTATAATAACAGAGAATGCCAAGCCATCATCAACGGAGGCAGTTCCAGAACACAGACGATTTTACGAGGACCATGGTGATCGGACTGAGAAGGGCAGGTTTGTCCATACAGCAAATCTCAGCTAACACATACCTGGACCCGTCCCCAGCGCACTGGCTGTAGCGACGATGGTTGGAAAGAGAAAATGCCGCACGTTCGAGGGGTGCCGGTGAGACCAGAGTGACTCGCACGGATCGAGCATCCGCCTACAAAAAGTGGCGTATCTCCAACTCACTTCTACCTCAATTCTGCAGCATATTTAAGCCACCCTGGATGTTCCCATGTCGACCAGAACCGTTTGCTATCGATTGGTGGCTAGTGGCCTGCACTCCTGGCGTCCGTTTAAAAGACTGCTATTGACCCCTTATCATAGATGTCAGCGTCTCCAATGGTGCACGGCTCGAGCGATGTGAACGACGGAATGGCACAGGGGCGTGTTCTCAGATGAGCTACGCTTCTATTTCTGCAATGATTATCGCTGCGTACGACTGTGGCGTCGATGTGGAGACAAGTCCACTCCGACAGCAACTGTGGAATACCCGCTACAAGACAACGTAGTATCTGGGTTTGGGGTGCAACTGCGTACGATTCCTGGTCACCTTTAGTGCGTGTTCAGGGCACAATGACGGCCCAACGATACGTGGATGACGTGCTACGGCCAGTGACACTCTGCTACCTTCAGAGAGTGACCAGTGCCCTTTAACAGTAGGATAACGCCCGACCACATTCTCGTATCAGCCAATATACTCTGCAAGGTGTACCGATGCTTCCGTGGCCAACATTCGCTCAGGATCTCTCAGCAATCGAACACATTTGGGGCGTGATTAGACGCCATTTGCAGATCCTGCCATTGCCGCGTTCAGAAAACGAACTCTAGGATATGGTTGACAGGGAATTGAGAGCCATTCCTCAGAACATTATCCGTAGTCTCATTGAATCTGTACCTAGATGTGTTGCTTCGTGTATCGCCGTCCAAAGCAGTCATACAACCTACTAAGTCGACGCAGCTATCGTTCTGTATTATGCATATCATTTAGAAATAAATATCACTTACTGTTCGTTGCTGTTTCTCCCAGTTTGCTGAGTTTCATCATTTTCTGGCTACTCCTTCTTGGTCTGCATTTCCAATGTCGAATAGTGTAATTTCGAAAGGTGTCCTGAACATGGGATCGGTAGGCGTGGTCCTGTGCATTGGCCAGTAAGACCTCCAGACAGATCTTCCATGTTCCGGAGGTATGAGGTCTGCATCAGGAACCGGAGTCGTAATTTGAACACCTTCTTTGATGACAATCGTTGTCTATTTTTGTTCTTATTTCTTGATTTTTGCTGTAGTAAGTTTAATAAACATGTGTCTTCGTCCAGTTCATGTTCTTTTCTTGTGTTTCGAGTTGTCACTACCGCCCCAAGCCTTTTCGACCATGAACTGCTATATGCTTTTTTATCGTCTAGGTGTATTCTGTCTCTCTTCTGAAAGTTTTTAACAGATTTGCTGAAACATCCTCTACATATAAAAGTTTTACATACAATTAACTTTGAAACGCCTTCTCTCATGATACCAGGGCGCACTCTTTTATTCTTGCATATGTCAATTAACCAACTACATATTCAGTCTTGCATATACCAAGGCGCATTAAACCATTCAGGTAATGTAATCACAGCTTCGAATACCTGTCAAAAGTTCGTCCTTACAGCATGCCTTCGTGGTGTAAAGGTTAGCAAACTCGGCGCATATTCGAGAGGTTTAGGTTCGAGTCCCGGCGAAGAAATTGCACATTTTGCATGTTTCCTGCTTTGAAACAACCTAATGACTTTACATCGTGTCCTTGTTTTTCCCCATATTCGATTTTGCTAGTCAACAAAATTTTCCCACTGTGACTGACGTGCTTTATTAACCTTCGTATTATCAGTTCGGATTATTAGTGAAGCTTCGGAATATATTTACTTACTAAGTACAAGCTGTAGTCCAAGCCCTACCTCTACTGGGAGTTACTCGATTCCTATCCAAACGTAACTGATTCTCTTCGACTGCAAATCATCAGATAAAGTTACCTACATTTCCCCTTGAGATATGAGAGGAGAGAAGAGTATCAGACACTGCAGAGGAGGAATCTTCGTGGAGGATATTTTATTGTAAATTGGCTAGTATTTACATTACACATAGAAGAAACCGAGAAAGTTTTCATGCATGCACTCCAGTTGCGTTTGAACGGCCGTTGAACTGCTAGTAGTCAACGGTCTAAAACCCTCCGCCGTTAATAGGCCAGGTTAACAGGAAGAGGTTAGAGACATACATAAATATTGTGCGTTAATTGTAACTAAAACCACAACTGTCTGGCTTCCGTCCTTCCACATTAGCTGAATGATGAAGTTTATTTTCCGTTAATTAAATTTCTGCACAAACAGTGTAGGTGGTAAATATTAAAAGTTCTGTTAAGTAAAATAGTTCTTTAAAGCTTGCATCTTTAAATTGCCGTTTAATGATTCTCTACAAAACAAATTATTGGTAATAAAAGTTTTGCTTTCGTTATTGGTTAAGCAGAGGCTAGTGTACCGTTGATCGAGTAGGCCATTATGAACAAGAATTGGCAGCTGTTTAAGTTAAAGGATATTCAGAGGGCCTGTTGTGAATGCAAGTAACAGAAAAAAATAAGGAAGTTCAGAATGCAAGAGAGTACATAAATGAAAATGATATTATATATAGACACTCTTAGACAAAAAAAACGACGCATCAAGAAGTAGTTATCCGAATGGGACGAAATTCGGTAGAGGTGATGTACATGTACAGAAAAACAAATGATTACAGTTTGAGAATCCCCTTTTTGAACTCATTCAACCATTGTCTTACTGTAATCAGAGTATATAATGCCGGTCGAAAGATCTTTCTAAATCAAATCCTTATCCTTTGTCCCCATATTCGATTTTGTTAGCCAGCAAAATTTTCCCACTGTGACTGACGTGCTTTGCTACGCTCTTTATTATAAGTCCGGGTTTTTTGCATGTGTTTTTAGACACCTTTGAGTAGTATAGGAAACCGACATATGGAGGGAGTGAGAAACTACATAAATATTTACTTTTACGGATAGGAAATGATTTTACAAAACATTTGAAATTTATTTCTTGGATGGTAATAATAATGTCTTTCATAACGTTTCCTAAAATGACAGATTTTTCATAACTGACAATATACGAAATACTCTTCCCGTAAGTAACTAGAAGTGAAATGTGCCTTGCTTCTATTCGAGGTGTCACTGGGGCTTCCAGCATTGCAAAACGCTTTTCTATCGCCCCTGGGCATTATTTCCTATGACAGCGACATTTATGGCACCGTACCTCCT
>KK116227.1:492996-504533 GCA_000611955.2 Stegodyphus mimosarum | reverse complement strand
ACTTCCTTTCGGTTCGTTTTTATACAGTCCGCTGGACACCAACCATTGCAAAGAACGTTTAGAGACGTCCAGTTCTCCTCTGCAACAGAAATTCTATTTAATCTCTCTTCGCAGTTCGCCACTTTTTGTTCGGATACATGTTTTCCTGATTTCCCAAATCCAGCTGCAAAAAAGGGATGCTCTGAGAATTCCAGCGAACTTTTTAACCTTTAGGAAATTATATTTATTCTGTCACTGAAAGGAATATCTTTTTTCCTTCCGTTTATTTCAAGCGAGAGAAAGCGAGGAAGTTTAGTTCTGTACTTCGGACGTTTTCCTGAATTTATGGAAGTGGATAATAGTTTATGTTTCGTTTTCTTTTTCCGAGGATATATATATCAGTTTTCTAACAGGTCACATAAAAACAGCTCAACTAAATGAGATGGCATACTTTTACTATAGAGATAGAAGAATTTTGAAGGAGAAAATTGTTAATAAAGGTGGAAATCTACACATTTTAAAAAATAATATCAGTAGGAAAACACATTTTAAATTGCATACATATAATTTAAACAACCGTGTACGTTTTTCTGTTATTGATAGTTACAATCTAAGTATAATTAATGAAGCTTTTAAGAACTTTACATAAATTAAATATTTTGTTTCTCAGTGTAATTTTCTCATCTTTTTGAAATATTTTTCTAGTTGGAATTCGGTTGCCAGACACTGGATTAAAATTTTAAAAAATTAAAATTTTCGAAAATAAATAACTAAATAGATAAACGCAAATGCTTTTGATGACAGAGTTAGATGAGTATTTCCCCATAACGGGTATTTTGATTAACACACTATAACATGCTTTTATAGTACATATTTGATATATTAAAAATTTAACTTATACATACTGACAAATTTTAAAGTTTTCTTAACAAAAGGAATATAAATTATTCTTTCTTATTAGATGCTGGATGATTTTTATTAGCTACCTTATCAGATATGATTTGATTTTATCAGATATTTGATCGATATTACATAATTTTATTAGATACTTTGTCAGGACTGAGTGTTCTGTGCCTCCTTTGGCGAACATATTCGTGAAGTTGTTAAAATTCCGATCTTGAACAGGGAGCTGATTTCAGCTATGTTCTGTGGTAGAATATCTGTGGTTGAGTATTAGAATAACTGCACTTAAGAAGGATTTAAAATCCCCTTTTATTTAACACTATTTACAGCCACTTCCCAAATTGGGAGAGATAACAGAAAATAATCACCGCACTTGGGTCTAAACTGAACAATCAAATACTGTAAAAGCTCACCAGCGGCCGAGCGGTAAAGACGCTGAACACTGGTAGTTCGGTCCGAGGTTCGAATCCCGCAAACGGGCTGGCTGCATGGGCGTTTTCGTGGTTTTCCCCATGTGTAACGTGTATACGAGCCAGTTTCCCTTAGAAAGTCCTTCACGAAGGCAACCCTCCCTTTAGGCAGATAGCCCTCGTGTGCTTTGCCATAATTGAATAACCCAACCCAAATACTGTAAAATAAAGTGAATAGAAATTAAGTAGTCGTTGCTCACACAGCTAAAAAAGCGAGGTTGGCCTCTATGCTAAACTATTAATGGTGCGTAGCAAGATTTAGCTAATACTAACGCACTTAGATTTCTTCAATAAGTAATAGCATAACAGCGCTAAGGCTTAGAACTTAAATACTAGCTACTCAGATATACGTCGAACAGAGCAGCAGTGATCTGAGACTAAAAGCTCTCTCACACCGAGAAGTTCCTTGCTAACCTTTTAAATATAAAACTTGGCCCACTTCAAATTAGCATAAAGCTGAAACGCGCGCTCATTCTAACGGGAAGTTGAAATAAGAACTTACAGGAAAGAGAAAATTAACATAAAACTTTGTTAGTTTAAACTAAAATCTTACATACTTCCCGCCAGAATTGGGAAAAGTTGAACTACTGTGATCCAAACGGACCATGTTGCGATTCTAGAAATACTCAAAATTTAACTTTCCTAACTTAGGCCAACCTTTACAGAAAAAATGGAATTTCTTGGCCATTTACTAACGAAAACTTGATTTTTACATAGATCTTCATCTGTTTTCTATAATAAATTTTTTTTCCTCACACGAAATTTTACTATAACTAGGTTCTAGGTAATAGACTTCTTTTCTTACACGTGTAAATTCTCACACACACATTATCATTCAAGCAAAATTTAATTCTTTCCCTTCTAATGCTCTCCACCGGTGTTGGATGAAAAGCGCAACGCCATTGCGATTTCTCTTTTTTGTCAGGGGGGTGTTCGACTCTACCACCTACGATTGACTAACATTAGTTAGAACTTGACATATCGAGACCTCAGAAGACACCCTATAAACAACTAAACCTGATGTTCTAACTAGCTTCGGGTCTATCACTTTAAGTGTATTTGGTGGAGAGCATACAAAATCACAAGATACAATAAATGCCTTAAATTTCTAAGTTTACAGCAAGTGCTTCACATTCTTTTTCAAAGTTCTTTTCTGAAAATCGCATTACACGGAAACAATAGTCTGTAGATTTAATCGTGTTTTCCTTCTACCGACTTTTCATTGTAGAATTTTACCAGTCTTTCGACAAAGCATAATACAAAAACATTTAGCTAACATTCTCGCAGCAATTCATTGCTTTTACAAGACTAATATATTCACAATACTTCAGAATCTACTTTACAAACATTAAGTAATTTTAAAGCTTTGCAAAATTACAATTTTAAACAAAAACATCTTTCGAGATAAGTAATCGTTTATCGCACACTTGGCGTAAAAATCAACCTCGCTTGAGGTAAAAAGAGACCCTACAACTTGCAGTAATACTCGAAAATTAACTAAACGTTATAATAAGAAATACTACTTATCTTGTTGTAGTCAGCTATTCTTTTCTTGGCCCAATCCTTGAAAGTTGGATAAATTGTAGCTTGGGCGAGTTTCCTGGAATTTGGTCGCTGGCCGTTGACCTCTTGTTGTCCTGCCTTCCTCTTAGGGATTCCTGTGTCCATCCTGGGATACTTGCGTTGGGCAGGAGGTTGATCCATTCGACGTTTGCTCGGCAGAGTCCTTGTCTATTCTTAGGCCATCGTTCGTCGCTGTTCCGGCCTCCTGCTGTATTTCGGACGTTGACCCTCAGGCTGCGACCGGGGCTGCTTGCTTCTCAGGCTCCTTTCCGACGTTTCGGCTCTCCTCTTGACTACTTTGGGCTGGCCTTGCCCATTGTGCTTTGGTCTTTTATTGTTTCTCGAACCTCCATTTTCCGTGTTCCTTCTTTTCAGTCCATTTCCCCTGGTGATTTTCCTTTTCTTGTTTCCTCTACATTGTTCAGGGGGGGGGCTTTCTGTTTCTGACCTCTCGTTGCAATTGTTGCTGGTTCCTGTTGTTGCCGCTGAGGTAAATCTTCCTGGAAGTCCGTCTCCCCGAATTCTGGAAAAAATCATTAAACATTTCCATTTTATTACGGTCATAGTAAGGTTTTAGTTGATCCACATTGGCAGTAATTTTCTTGCCGTTTTTTGTCCTTAATACTACCACTGTTTGGGTGATTTTCTCGATAAGGAAAGGGCCTTCAAAACGCGGAAAAAATTTCCCCATCTTTTCTTCTGGGTCATTTGATAAAGCGTGTTTAGTTTTTAAAACTTCATCTCCGACTTTATAATTCCCCTCTCTTCTCTTTTGATCATAATAATACTGTTGTTTCCTCTGGGCTTTTTCCGAATTTCCTTTCGCTTCCCGTATCAAGTCTTGAATGTCCTTCAATTTAAATACTTCTGCCCTATCCTGGACAAAGAAAAGTTTGTCTAAGGGTGTCAAAATCTTTCTTCCAAGAAACAGTTCCGTGGGTGGTTTTTGCGTTGTATCATGTTTGGCCGTTCCAAGGGCAAATGCAAATTCATGTAATGTATATGGCTATCCCAGGTAGAATGATAATTCTTAATATAACTTCGAATAATTTTAATTACGTTTCTATTAACCCGTTCCATTATGTTTGACTGCGGACGATACGGGACCATCTTTAGGTGACGTATGCCCAGTTTTGCATATATTTCCTCAAAAATATTACTAACAAATTGGGGACCATTGTCGGAAATAACTTTTAGGGGCGCCCCGTATTTTAAAATATACTTATTTAAAATTGAATCTACTACAATTTTAGCAGACGCGCGTTTTAACGGAATCAACTCTAACCATTTGCTAAAATGGTCTACTATAGCTAAAAGATATCGATTTTTGTTAACTTTACTTCTAGGATAAAGTCCCGGTAAATCGATGCCTATTATTGGATTTGGGAACTCTGATTTAACACTATTTGAGAAACCGGCCGGGCGGAATTTAATATAATTATTAAATTGGCATGTTGGGCACGACTGGACATACGCCCTAGTAAACTTTTGAAGTTCGGGAAAGAAAACTGCCTCGCGAACTCTTTGGACAGTTTTTCGTATGCCCAAATGACCAGAAATGGGCGAATCGTGCAATTCCTCTAATACATTAAATCTAATGCTAGCTGGGATAACCGGTCGTGGTTTTCATTAGTCGTTTTCGTATAAAACAAAAGTCCATCGATTATTTCGAAATTTGCGGCAATATTTCTTATCGGCACAATGTCTGGATGACTGAAATTCTCAGGGTCGGCTAAATAATTGTATATATTTTTGAACTCCGGATCTTTTCCGAGTTCGGGTATTACTGTTTCACGAGAATCTAATACTTTAAGATGTCAGCATGGCTATTCTAACCGTATTTCCATTTCCATCCAAATTAATTCTACTTAAAGCATCTGCCACAACATTTTTTTCCCGGAGTGTGTTTAATTACTAGATTATATTCTTGAAATTTAAGTGCCCACCTTATTAATCTGGGTGATAAATTTTTTTCAGAGTAGAGTCTGGTGACCGCAGCGTGGTCCGTATATACAGCTACTGGAGAACTTCCAAAGAAAACACGAAATTTGTGCACTGCTGATAAAGCTGCGAGAGTTTCCCTTTCCGTGGCCGAATAGTTTCTCTGGGTTTCATTTAACGTTCGACTGAAAAAGGCCACGGTTTGCCCATTTTGAGAAAGCACTGCCCCAATCGCAAAATCTGAAGCTTCCGTTGAAATTTCTAGTTTTTTATCCCTCTCCGGAAATTTTAAGACGGGGGCTTGAGTGAATGCATCTTTCAGTTTTTGAAATGCCAAGTTGGCTTCTGCTGACTAAGAAAACCTAGCTTTCTTCCTCTTCAATTTCAGCAGCGGCTCAGCTATTTTGGCAAAGTCTTTAATGAAGGACCGATAGTATGAACACATACCAAGAAACGACGACAACTTCTTCGCTGTTTTAGGAACAGGATAATTTTTGATAGCTATAATCTTGCACTGATCCATTTCAATGCCATTCTGAGAAATTTTAAACCCTAAATAACGTAATTCTTTTGCGGCAAATTTACATTTGGATGCATTTATTTTCAAACGAGCTTCGTTTAACAGTAAAAATACTTTTCTTAAATCTTGTAGGTTTTGTTCCAAACTATTACTTGTAATTATAATATCGTCCAAATAAATGAACATACTCTTACCAAGGACCGGTCTTAAGACAATGTCCATGCATCGTTGGAAAGTTGCCGGCGCTCCGGATAGACCGAAAGGCATCCTAAGAAATGCGTACGTGCCAGACTTCGTTATGAAGACTGTCTTAGGGACGTCTTCGGGTTTTACACCTATCTAAAAATAGCCACTCGTAAGATCTAATGTGGACATGTACTTTGTAGAGGTGATATTTCGGATTATCTCTTCGATTATCGGCAAAGGATATATAGGATATTTTGTGACGGCGTTTAGCCTTCTATAATCTATAGCAAAACGCCACCGCTTCGGGTGCGTAATCGGATAATCATTGTTTTTCTTGCATAAGACTACTGGGCTAGCATAACTGCTAGAAATCGAGGTAATTATTTTATTTTTCAACATTTCCTTAATATGATATTCAATAATTTCTTCTTTTACCTTATCGTAGCGATAGGGCTTTTGTCTTACTGGTTGGGCGTCCCCTGTTTGTATTTCATGATTAGTAACCTGCGTGAAACCCGATACATCGCTAAATAAATTTGAAAACTCACTTAAAAATGCCTGCAGCTTTTCTTTCTCTTCTGCCGGTAAGTGCTGTAACTCCACCTGCGGGAGGCTTATCATTGCTTTTGTCCACTGGCTGCATCGATATCGTTAACTTGCCTCCCTGAAAATCTATCCTCGCTTCTGCCAATCTAAAAAAGGATTCTAAGTAGTTGGCTCCTAAATCTCATTTAAGCAGGGGAAGCTATCAAGGGCCTGAAGTACGTCCGACTGTAGCAATAGCTTAGAGAGAGACGTAGCCCAAAGACAAACGCGCACTAATCAGAAGCTCTGGCTCTCTAACGAAGTCAGTGAAACTTCGATTTAAATACTACTCTTACTCATTTGCATTAAACGCGTTTCTGAAAATACATTCTGGTAGGATATTGTAAGCTGAAGCTAGAGAAGATAGGAAAGGTGCTTAAAATAATTGTTATAAAATTAGGATAAACCTTACAAACGGTTGAAAAGTTTTGCAAAATAACGAGATTTGACAGCATGGGCTGATTGGCAAGTTTCAAAATATTCAAAATTCAGTTTTGGATATTTACAAAATCCGTCAAATCGATCTATTCATGCAAAGAAAATGTAAAACAATGAACTAAGAAATAACGAACGAAAGATGTAAGTTTTGGCAGTCAATGCAACCCACAGTAACTTAAAATGAAAAGTTAGATCTTCGTGGAAATTTAATCTTTGAAAAACTAGAATACAAGAAATTTTGCAGATTACCTTGCTTAGGAAAGATTTTTAATTATTTTGACACAATACACAGATTGTACACAGTACTAATGTGATGATAATGCAATTTTCGTCATTTAAATGCTTTAAGCAAATAAGAAAAAGCTTTGAAACAATAACGTAAATTTTACTAGACTTATGACTAAAAAATCTCATGACCAGATAAAGGAAGTTATGACAATTAGCACTTAAATTGACCTCCATTAATTAAAAACATTTTCAGCCATCATAGTCTTATGGAGCTTTTCCTCCCAATAGTAAAAGCACTGCAGTTTTTTTAACTAGCTTAAATTTATTTAAAATGCATTGCAAGTTATTTTTGTTTTGGTTTTTCTCTTTCTCTTTTGTTTTTCTATATCTTGTTTCCTTACGTTAGGCCAGAAACTTTTCTACATTTGCATTACATGTAATCTCGTGGTACATAATTCAGGTTTTGATTGTTTTTTCAGGTTCATTATTTGACAAAATATAAGAGAATTCACTTTCAAATGCTTTATCTAATTCGTTTTATGAATCGACCAGGTTAGGATTTTTTCTACTGCTTTGCCAACCATAATTTCCCTTAGAATTTCATATTGCTTTAAATAGCCGAAGGCAAACGCGCGCTTGTCAGGAAACCTGGCTCTATAACGAAGTCAGTGAAGCATCTACTTAAATACTTCTCTTACTGATTTGCATTAAACGCGTTTCTGAAAATACGTTCTGCTAGGAAATTGTAGGCTGAAGCTAGAAGAAATAAGAAAGTTGCATAAACTTAAAATAACTGTTATAAAATTAGGATAAACCTTACAACACTTACCTGAAATTATTAAGCTGTTCACCATATTAAATCAAAATATTAATAATATGAAGTTTACTATCATTTACAATAATTCTGTTATTTGTGTGTCCTCTATTTCTTCCCTGGGCGCGCTGGGACCTACCTCCTCGTTGGGCACCCTGGGCAACGCTATTATAATAGCAAAGTGGTTTACAATTCTCGACATGTTTTTCCCTCCGTCATTTCGGCAAAATTCTGGGGGTGTTAGAACTGAAGATAATTAGTAGCCAGCAGTCCACGGCGGGAAGCTGTTGCCTAGTTCCGACTCCTGCCTGAATATGACTGCCTGGCAGCGGGTTTCTATCGAAATACAAACCACCTCCGCCGATGTTCGTGCCCTTTTGGCGATTTTGAAAGAGCGTTTTATTGGAGTGCTAGAGGACGTTTGAGGCAATGACTACTTTTACGTACCACTTTCATTGTTTGGTTTTACTTCCGTACTTTTGTATTTGTTTCGGCAATTGAATTTTAAAAAAAATCTTTCTTCTGCTTTCACCAAAATGTAAATTAAATCGGGTTTAGGTAAAGAAAAAAACTGCTGTTTAAAGAGAGTACAGTGACAAACGTATAATAAAGCTTAAAACAAGGAACCTCCCACTTAGCCGACATGTGCATTAGTGAATGCGCTTTTTATGAACTGGAATGTGTGTTTAGAAGCTCCGTGACCGAAGCCGAGCTGCTAGTTTAATTTTGTAATTGCGTATTGAATATTTGATTTCTTGAACTTCCTCAAAAACAGTGGCTGGATTAGTTTTGGAATCTAATAAAGATTTTAATTTTCATCTTGCTTGCATTATCAAATATTATTTAGACTCCTCTTCAGTTCTGAAGACTATAATTCGTTGAATCAAAGCAGCTTAAGTATGTGAAATTAAATAGCTAATTAGATTTAACCTTATAAGAATTTATCGCCTTCTCCAGGACGTCCATTTGGGATGCAAGTGGCTAGCATGTTCAGCTAGCCGTCGGCAAATCCGTGGTTGGATTCCGGTGGTTTGGTTTGTTTGATTATGACGAAAGCATTCAAGGGCTATCTGCCTAAAAGGAGAGATGCCTTCGTGGATGACATTCTAAGGGAACCTGGCTCGTATATAAGTTATACATAGGAAAACTTCACGAAAATACAGATAGCCCATTCGCCGAGATTCAAATCCCAGACCGAACTATCAGTGATCAACGAATGTATCGCTCAACCGCTGATGGGCTCGATACCAGTGATCCTATTGTTGAATTTTTATGTTTTCTTATGGCACAAATCGAAAAAATCTCTAGAATGGCGCCAGAGCAAAAAAGTGTTAGTCGCTATCTCATTGCCACCTGGATTTGATCGATTGGATCTTGTGACTCTTCCTAGTCGGCTTTTTTAAGTGAGAAAGAAAGTAAGATACTAGTTTTGTATGCTCCTTCAAGATGTAAATTGTTATCACATTCAGCTAGAAATTGAAAGATATGGTTTTCGAATATTGGAGAGGGCAATATTGGATTGTGTCTGGATAATCTTGAAATGAACTCCTAATATCCTCAATCTGATTCATCGTTCTCCTGCCTGATAGTATGGATTCATGGATATCGGTATTTAAGGTCTACCAGATTAAATCACATTTGTAAGGTTTAGTTAAACTAACAAAGTTTTATTCTAATTTTTACTTTTCTATCCCTTCTCATTTTCAACTTCCCTTTAGAAGAAGCGCGCGTTTTAGCTTTATGCTAATTTGAAGTGGAGCCAAGTTATATTTAAACCGGAGGTAGGAACCTCTCAGTGTGAGAGAGCTTTTAGTCTCAGACCACGGTCATTCTATTCGACGTTCGCCTGACTAGCTAGCATTTAAATTCTAAGCCATAGCGCTTTTACGTGATTGCTTATTGAAGTAATTCCAAGTGCGCCAGTATTAGTTAAATCTTGCTACGCACCATTTAGTTTAGAGGCCAACCTCGCGTTCATAGCTTTGTGAGCAACGACTATTTAATTTCTATTTAGTTTTAGTTTAAATTTAATTGTTCATTTTAGACCCAAGTGCGGTCTCTACTTTCTGTATCCCTCCCGAGTTGAGAAGTGGTTGTACATAATAGTGATTTAAAAAAAGAGGATTTTAAATCCCTTTCAAGTGCAGTTCTTCTACCACTGAATCACAGTATTCTACCACAGAACATAGCTGCATTCAGCTCCCTGTTCCAGATCAGGACTTTAAGCTGTCACGAAGATGTTTTCCAAGAATATGCACCGAACACTCAGTCCTGACACATTAAGAAAACGACCATGAGGGCAAAACTTCCTTTGTAAGTTACATTGAAAATAATCCGTTCACAAACCTAATGAAACTATGCAGTTGTGTTCTAGGTTTAGGCGTCAATTTATAACTAATTGTAATTACTTTAAACCTTCTATTTTTGGTAAGAAGGTTTTAATTCTATCTTTAAAAACTGAAGCATGAACATGTATCAAATTTGAATTTCAACCTCTAGGAATCATATCACTCATCTTCACTTCTAAATTAGATGAGCTTGTCTGGTGTAACCTGTTTTGTATTTTTCACTGTATCCGAATATTACGTATTATCCCTAAAATTTCATGAAAATTCGGATGTAGAAATAACACTGCGGCAAAAATTTTGCAAGAAACTTCCACTAAAAATTTAACTATGGATTTCAGTTAGAATTTCACTACATGAATTCCTATCTCCAGTTCATTATCAAGTAAATTATGAAAGTTATAACTACTATAAACGGAAAAATTCTGTATAATGTTCCTGAGAAGATTTCGTTTGGGAGGAGCTACATTTGATTCATAGGGAATGTTTAACACATTTGTTTACAGTCTCTATTGAGAAATGTAATCTCAGAAATGTCAGTTAATATTCATTTTGAATTTTAAATTTAAAATTCAAAATGAATATTAACTGATATTTTAAAATTCAAAATGAATATTAACAGTTTTCAGTTTCAATAGTTTCCATTCAGGAAATCCCCTACTGGAAATGCTACAAAATTTCTTGCAAAGTATGAACCGAAAAGCCTATCACACTTTCACCGAAAGAAATTATTGTAAAACTCTACTCCAATCAAGTAATAATGAAAATAGTTATGTTACTATAGTAAATGTGAAAAATGATTATTTCACAATATTTAATTACTATCCCCAGTTTGGAACACTGAAGGTAAATTAGGTTTATAGATTAAGAAATATATTTCATCAGTTCTTACAAGCACTTTTCAATGAAAACATTTAATGTTATTTTTAGCTCGAAAGGGTTTTAATCTCGAAACACGATTTTGCATTGGTTCACTTTAAAATGCTATCCACTATCAATGCTTTTTGACACTTTTCTTTCGATTCTATTACCATTCCACAAAATGTTACCCATTTATTTTTCATACAGATTCTGTCTATTATGGATTAATAAACTAAGCTATTAAAAAGTAATAGATGCAGTTCTTGAGAAAATTGTTACCATTTTTGCTACCTTTAATCAGTTTGATTTAAATAAAAATGCATTTAATTTATAGTATAACTTATTAAAAAACATGAAAACATTTTAGAGAATTATATTGCATACTTTTTCACTTTTCAAATATACAGAAGATATATAACTTTCCCATGTTACTCTAAATGCATATTAACCTAATATCCCATAA
Source organism: Stegodyphus mimosarum (assembly GCA_000611955.2). Taxonomy (NCBI): domain Eukaryota; kingdom Metazoa; phylum Arthropoda; class Arachnida; order Araneae; family Eresidae; genus Stegodyphus; species Stegodyphus mimosarum. The sequence continues at coordinate 493,237 of KK116227.1, read as the reverse complement.
AATATTTCGTTGTTCCACCTAGGCCATCCCTATTGATAATCTTTTCTGATAAACCCTATTAAACATAAGAAAAAAAAACCTTCGGGCTATACTTTGAAAATTATTTTCAGATTTGAAAATCTACATCAATAAGTTTACTAAAAAATATGCAGATACGTTTAGGCAAAAGAGAAAATGAAATTATGCAGTACCTTTCCTTTATTTTCATTAATATATATATATATATATATAATATATATAT
>KK116227.1:467514-487713 GCA_000611955.2 Stegodyphus mimosarum | reverse complement strand
ATGAGGATTATCGCATTTTCCCGTGAGTACGCACACGGGATGTAAGTAGTTAACATGTCAATCAGGAAACTGGAACTTCAGTGTTTTGATAACCTGCGATTGAAGAGTTGATTTTTTATGTTTTTTGCACTAAAAAGCTTAACGTTTTCTACAGCCTACCACTTGAGATGCAATTTTATTTAGGCTAAATGTATGACTACCACGAGAATTGAGTAGCTCTTTAAATGGATACCATTGTATTGTATTATCGTTTCATGTAACGTAAATAAAATCTAAAAAAATAAAATCCCTTAAATAAGCTAACAACTTAGTTTTATATGGTTGAAGAAAAGAACAATATACGCAGATAATTAAAGATCCTTAAATCTAGAATCCGTAAAACTGAATTTCTACAGCAGGTGATGCATTGACGTAAAGAAGCAGAAAGGTATTTCTATAGATTCTAGTCAAATTGAAATAGTTTAATAGGTAGCATGAGAGGTTACGATGAATATGAAATAGCTTTATTATTTAAACAAATAACGAGCAGAAGGCAAGGAATTCTAACGATCACTCTAGCATTTCATTTATCCCCATGTGCTTAGAAAACACAAGACTGAGGCATTACACATGATGCAACGTTAGTTACATTTACGAAGTGGATTCAATATGTGTATCTTTTGTCTTAAGTTCAATATATTTCTAAACTTCTTAAATTTATTAATAATTCCACTTTTAGCTACTCTTCACGTTTTTTCTATTTCTGTCGAAAGACACTGTTCACTTTAATTCTCCTAAATTAAATTTTTAATCTGATATATTTCTTCAGTAAATATTACTTACCATGTTATGCTTCGCGTAAAAGTATTTTTCTCTTATACCGCATGCATAGCTGTAACCCCACCAAAATTAAGATAATCTGCAAATGGAGTATCGGGAAAAATTACCTTCTTCTTTGTGTGTCTTCTCTAATCTGAAAATTTATAGGTGTGAACGTTTTTATGAAACATAGATATGGCAGAATAAATTCAGTATGAGAGTGAATTAAGTCTTTTAAAGTAAATTAAATTAATTTTAATTTAAACTAAGGGTGCATATATTTTATTCTGTGACATTGTTGACATTATAAGAATTTAATCTTACGCATATATTTTAATCTCTTAAGGTAATATTAAATATTATAAAACAAACATACTTCTGCAAATACACTACATTTAGATTCAGTATATTTGAATTGTCTGAATATATAGATATGCTGTCAATTTAATAGTCGAAGAAGCGAAATTTAAAAAGGTTGCACGAATTAAACTGAATATTTTGATGATTTTGAACGATAAAAAAGTTTATAGAGTAAACGCAAACATTCAAGATTATGACGTGAGATGAGGCAACGCAACGCAATGCATTAACTGCTTTAAATTGCAGTTTGTTTGTTTACCCTGAAAATATAAATTAGGAATTTGAAAGTTATAAGCAAAAATTTTAATATACACATGAAAGCGATGAATGCAGTACCTTTTTATTTGAATTAAAAACCTGTTACGATAATATAAATGTTAACCATGTGTTATTTAAATTTTTGAAATTAATTATAAATAGCATTTTAATGAATGTAATTAGTATTTTAATTTTTCTAATTAATTAGTGTTATAAAATAGTGGGCAATTTTTAACATTATATAATTTTACAGAAATGGCTGATTTTTATAAAACGAACTTTTATTTTTACTTCCCTGTACACGCAAAGGAAGTATTGTAATCGCGAAAAATTTCGAGTATCATGTTCCAAAGTAAATATTCATTTGACGGCTCTTGAATCAATTTAAACAACGTTTTATTTAGACCTACGGACAGAAAAAAGGACTCTTTTTCTCATAACGGATTGAAAAGTGAATTTAAAATGGATTCAAAAGAGATTTCTTTCGTGACGTCTCTACCTACGTGTGTACGTATGCATGTACGTACCTAGCGTCACTCAAAAATGATTAACCTCAGAACGTTGAAATTTTGTATAAAGAACTGCTGTAACATGTAGTTGTGCACCTTCCTTTTTAAATGCAATCGACCATACCAATAGTATATAAATATAAATATATATACATATCCACTTTGTTAGCCTCGGTGAGCTCAGATTTTTATTCTTGTATTTTATTAAATTGTGGCTTATTTACTTCAAAAATTATTGAATTAATGTTGTTTTTACGTTCCGGTTAATGGTTTTATGCCTTTAAAAAGCTGCCTGCAACAGTTCTAGAACAATCAACAATTTATAAGCTTTCTAAGTGTCACTAAACCTAACGAGACACAATTTGTTTACAATTGAAAACTTTTAGTAGAATAGTGAATTAAGTCAGTTTCTGCACCTTCAGTGTCATTTTAACTAGTGGGACAAACGTAAACGTTCAGGTTTGTGCACCGAAAAATTTACCTTCTTGCTCGGTGGCCGAATTGCTTGCTTTTGCGAGAAACACTAATTTTAATAGTAAATCTTTTTTAATGTCTTAATGGTATTTGGTGTTTTGTTGTTTTCTGTATTTTACGATTTTTAACGAAGATATTTTGAGGTTTTATTATTTTTGCCTTGCCGCGAAGTGAGAACTGAATTAATTGAGTGAGAAATATATTTGTACTGAAATTTGAATAAATAAGTTTAAATGAAATGCAACGAAAACATATATAATTTAATAGGGCATACAAAGAAGTCATGTGGTGTCCATGACTCGCCACATCAGATTTTTCATTTTAAGAATAATTAATCTTCTTGTGCATCACATAGTAGGATAACATATAAAAAGAGCTAAAAGCATTTACATATCTAAAACTGATGTAACAAAAGCGTTCTAGCTTTACACAAGCAGCACTACAAATTTAATTTTTTTGCTGTATGTATGTTCATTTCTATATCATGCTTTTTGATATATATCCTGTTTTCGTCATTTCTCTGGAGAAAAATTCTCAGAATACTATCTCTGCCAGACGGTGGTCTGGAAAATTTCTTTCACCAAGTGCGAATCTGCACCCTGCTTACAAAGTTTTTTTGTATGCAGCTACGCCACGCCAAGGTTTTGGTTTGGGGTGATTCGCAATCTGAGAGGCGGTCACCATGCTAAAATGAGACCCTGAACGAGACTAACATCTGGAATGCTGGGTTGCTGACCCTTGTGGGTCGGTTGTAACTCTGGCAAAAATATAGCGATTATCCGCCAACCGATTATCACCTCATGCCTTCACTTTTCTGCTAGGATTCTCCATCTAGGGCTGACTTGCAACTGGCGGTTTTGGGACCGTCTCAGATCGCCAAAAAAGGGGCTGGCGAGAAGAAGAAAAAGAGCCTGCAGTGATCTACGGAGGGGAGAGAGAAGTTTTTTTTTCTGAAGTTTTCGCCGAACATGAAGAGTAGCTCAGACCGAGCTTTTGTCTGACGAAGGCAAAACGGGTGAGACGTGGACCGCAAAACTGTCGGCAGGAAGCCATGGCGACAATTTTATTCATGCATTTCAGAATCCTAATTCCGTTTTATTATTGTTTTACAGATTTTCTACCGCTGCTGAAAAAAAGGGTTCCCGTCAAGACAATATATGATGTATTGAAAATTAATCTAACTGGTGTACCCACCTCCTTGCATTAACCACAACAATGTGGTAGAGGTATGTACATTGTTTTTATGTTTCTCAGGAGCCACATGCCACCACAGCAACATGTAACCTATATTTTCAGTTTTTTTGGCATTACCCTATATCTTTGTCTGATATGGTTTTTTATGGTCAAGCATATCTTTGTGTCATGTCTAGTCACTATTGATGACTTCGTCTGTTAAACTCCCATGACCAAATATCTTGTAGAAATGTCGTTAAATTCTTAATAAATATGGAACCAAAGTTACCAAGTGGAATCTTGGTTGTTTTCACTCATAAGTTTAAGCACTGGACCCAATAAATTGATTTAAAACATGAACGAGTTTTTGCATTAGTAAAACACAACGCCGTTTATTGAATATTTTTTACCCTTGGTGTATTGTCGTTATGGTATTTACTGTTATATTCGAAAATTCTTATTTAACTCACTGATATGTTGTTTACAATGTCGTCACACAATTTTCTCCCTTGCAATAGTTATTGTATTGATATGATTTAAAGTGGTTTACTTATTCTTGACTTTCATGTGTAATGAATCAATGAGGTTAAAAGTTAAAAATACCATAACAATAATAAAGAGCTTAAGTAAGTATAATTATAGAAAAGTATGAAAGCGCACTTATTTCAGATAAACTTGAAATGCAGCAGAAATCTTTCACAGATGAAATTCGTTGTTGAAATGAAAATCTGATGTTCTATGGACGACCTGATTGCTGCTTTGTTTCAGCAGTGGATGAAAACGCTCCTGATTCCGAGAACCCAATGAAAGAGAAATGGCCGTAGGGCACAGCTGGGAAAAATTTGTTTTGTTGTAAACAAACTGACCACAGGCGCATCTTTTCCCCACAATCTCTAAAAGCCAAAGAACCAGAATCTTTGCTAAAAGCTATTTTCAGCAATGTCACAAAAACGTGGGAACTTCCAGCATTTGGAATCGCATGCAAACTATAGAAAACTTAGAAATCCAGAAAATGAGTAATTTGTTTTCTGAAAAGTAAAATTTTGCAGACAGAAAAAAAATTGCTCTCAAGGCGCTTCAAAAAGGAGTTTAGGAAAATAAATGAAAGGATTACGTTCATGCATACCTAATACGCATAAACTTTGATTATAATTAACGATCCGATGCATATCTCTTTGGTCTATATTAAACTATTGTTCAAGAACAAGCATCTTCTACTCTATATATTATTTTATTCCTCGAGATGAAAGATTCGCTGAAGTCTTGTTCCAGTTTAATTCACAACACTTACTTAATAAAATAATGCAGTAACACAAACTTAATATGCAACTTATTACAGATAAATGAGTAATGATATTTTCATAAAAGAAACTGAATTGTGTAAATTAATCTAAGTGTTGATATGAATAAAAATAATAAGTTTGATAGAAGAAAATAAATAAGTTATTTGGATGAGAATCAAATCATCAAATCAGGAAAATATATTTTTTTTGCAAATGTACACAAAAATTTAGCTCACATGTTAAAATTCATTGAATTTTAGCCTCATATATGAATTTTAGAATACTGATTAAAGAAATTTAAATTTATATAAAATGTCAAGATTGTTTTCCAATTCGTAGAGGTTTTTAACCAGGAGAAAATTAGTTTTAAACGTAAAGACGATTAAAACGCAAAAATAATTTTGATAGCACATTAAAATGCTGTTGGGAAAAAAAAAACATTTGCATACCCTTTTTTTTTTCATGTTCGTGGAAAATGGAAAACAAAGTAAAATGGAAGAAATACACTAAATATTATGAATTTATAAACTTCATCTTCAGTCCTTTTAGAATTCGTATAATATTCGTGAAAGTGACGAATGAAATATACCATAAAAGCGGTAGTTTTTTAGTACATTCGGATTCGTATAATATTCGTAAAAGTGACGCATGAAATATACCAAAAAAAGCGGTAGTTGTTTTCGGTACATTCGGATTCGTATAATTTTCGTAAAATAACGTGTGAAAATAACGATAAGGCTTCAACAATATCTTCGGCCTTTCTTATTCGTATAAATTTCGTAAAAGTTAACATGCAAAAAATACCATATCCTTATTTCACCAAAATTACACGTATATTTTTGGAGGCGTGCTGCCTGGGTATATTTTAGTTATTATCTGTGTAGCAATATGTAAAATGTAGTTTAAGGTCTCCTTCAGCATATGTAACATCGTAATAAACTGCCCATGCGTTCCTTGTGGGGCGCCGAGGGGTGTCGTATTAAGCAGTTGCTGGATCTGGACAATACCCGATTAGTGTATGTAAGCCGCCCGGGTGTCCGGACCCGCTTTCACCTGTCGCCTGTAGCTTTCTTCAGGTAAGTGAATAATCTTTAATATTTTGTTGTAGTGCATCACCTGCCTGTTATGACGGTAATTGAGCAGAACGAACTTAATATGAAATAAAACTTGCAATATATTTACAAAAAGCAGTTAGAGACATTTTATGATTTTCAAAAAGAAGCATATGCAATATTTGCTTTTGCATATGGCATTTTTTTAACCATTTATAATTTTCAGCACATTTTCCAATTTTCTTCCATAAAAGAATCTTTTCCAGCTTAACGAGAATCAAAATTCAATCTGAGATTGATGTTGATTTTATTGAAAAGCGCTATGCTTTTTTAGGGAAACAAGCAAAGAGGACATGCTCTTCAAGGGGAAAAATTCCTTTTGGGCACCATGGATTGTAGAAGCAAAAATGCTTCTTGTTTGCTGATACATACCTGGCATTTTAAGTAGCGAAAAATATCAAACTATTGGGAAATTTTTATTAGGTAAATCTATGTAACATATTGTTACGAATTTTGTACTTAGAAAGGTAATTTTAGTAGAATTTATAAACGAAATAGTTGTCTTTTTCTGTGTAATGTAGCTCGAGAAAAATTTCAAGTGAAAGCTATGCCAGAAAAGTAAGAATACAGAGGCAAGTGCATTTTACATTAAGTAAATGGCTATCTCTGTAATTTGGCCGGATATCGCCAAGCAGACACCGGTTTGGGTAACTTATTTTGCCTCCAAATTTGGCAATCATTTCGCGACATTTGAGTCTGATCCTTGTATCACTGTAATTTATATGAAATTGAATAAATGTAAATGACCACTATGTTAGTCATAACCGTTTATTTCACCCTCGCTTTCCATTAATTTCAAAAAGCAGAAATTACGAGAAATATCTCGGCTGCCGGTTGAGAGCTATAAAAGACCGGAGAGAGCATCTGAGCTCAGTTGCTTAGTTATTGTTGTTGCTACTTGTTAGCTCCGCTTGAACTGAGATATCCGAGCTAGCTTTCTCTTTAGATGCGCTTTGCAATGCGTTGTGTTTAACGTTCTTAGTAGTTTAATTCGTAACTGCTGATTGTATTTTGTGATATCGTGAACTTCTGTACGAGTATTTCTGAGGAAAATTTCAGAATTTTGAAGTGTTTCTATAATAAAATAAATTATATTAATCTATCAACGGACTTGTGTGTATTTATCTTTTATGAACTCGTACGCAAAAACAATATTTATGTTTTTGCCAGATAATAAACTTTTAGCTGAAAGGCTGACTTGATGCGTGTACAATTACAATTTATGTAATCCGAAGATAATTTCCTGAAAGAAATGAAACGGTAAATTAAAAATAAATTAAAGTTTTAAAAAATAAAAAAAGTAATGTAATTTTTCTCAGTTTTGATTTCGATTCGTAATTTTTTTCAAGTCATTAGATTTTGCGCAAATAGACTGTAATAGTAATGTTTCTCGTAACAGAGGAAATTAACTTCTAAAAGCACATACCATAACCTGTTCTAAAAACTGTGCATTAATTTTAATAATCAATTAACGTTCTTTAAAGAAATATATGCTTCGACTCTAAAAATACCATACCGTACTTGTTTAATACGGACGATGAAAAAATGCATTATTGCTTTCTAAGTGTTCGTGGATCTGGAGTGACTAATGACAACACTTGATGAAAAATTAAAACACAATTTATTCGCCAACTTTACACATTTCCGAAGCCAAGTTTACAGTCGTCGAAACACTCTGATAAACACGCTGAAACAATCAGCAGCACAGCCTGCAGGCTATTAAGCTATAACGGTGAAGACAGCTTCCCTGCAAAGCATTAAAGTACGTCTTTCGAGTCTGTCAATCTCTCTCGGAACTCAAGACACTACTACTGAATTCAAAGTACTTCAGATACTCTCCACAATACTCTGCTACTCCGCGTACAGGCAGGGTTTGTATAGCTTCGTTCTAGAATATTCTCGCTCCGTCTATGAGATATCGACAGTTTGGTCACCAAATGGGCGATTTCGCGGTAAATCTAGTAACCTTGTGACTTTCTGGCAACCCTAAACCCGCTTTGCAAAGAAGCTGTCTTACCGCAGCTGGCCATTTCATAACAGTATTACATTCAGTTCTCAATTTTTTGGTTATGTTACTGAGATGGGTTAATTACAACCCAAATCTTACAGGAATTTATTGATTGGCATTAAAAATAACTTGCTTTAATTAGTTTTTTTTAACCTTGAAAATGATGCCGTGTGTGATTAGAGTCTAATTATTACACAAAATGTCGTAGCTATGAGCTGTGTTTAATTACTTTTTTATGGTATTTAATTTCATTTAGGGGCAACGTTTTTTCATTGAATAAACTCATGTCTTGAATCATAAAATAAAACAACGTATTTTTTTCCTTTTTCTTATTATTCCACTTCATCTCTCAGTCGGTTTTTCTCGTACTACTTATAAATGGGGATTATTTAGGGGGAGAATATTTCCCAATCCAGATTTTGATGACTGCAATTTGCTTCTCGGATACTACTGTTAAAACAAATTACTCTAAACCTCTTATTACATTTCTACTTCTTCTTTTCGCCAATATAAACTGTGAGATTAGAAGTGCTATTATGTGGCGTCTGTAAAAAACGTAAGGCTATTTATCAAATTAATGAACAGAGATTTGCGCCGGTGAACTTGATACACTTGTTTGCACATCTTTAGAAGAAACGTTTCCTATTTGAAGAGAAGAAAGACTCTTTGTGCCACTTTCTTAAAAAGAAGCTTAATAATGATGATCGCCTCATACACAATCTGGAAAAGAGAGAGGGAGAGAAAAAAAAGACACAGATAAATTTTTGTTTGCACAGGACAAAAACAAGAAATTCGCAAGGCCGAAACATTTTTTTCTCCAGTCGGTTAATATTCTATCATTTCGCGTTTGAATTCTTTTCTTATCACAGGAAATAAAGTTTAAAAAAAAAAGAAAAAAAAATCTGAACTGAATATGCTTTTTTCATAAAGCGATATCACTTCTATTGTTGCACCTATGTTGCTTATTTTATTCTTTTTTTTATCGATGAGTGATATCAGCGTCATCTATTTCTCGAAACAGGGGAGAGGACAAATATTGAAAAAAAAAATTGTCCTGAATAAATCAAAAAGAAAAAAAGAGGAACAAATTTGAGTGAGTGTTTCCTGTTGATCATTGTTCTTCAAACAATGGTATCGATGTTGTAACAAAAGCACGTACAAAAGACGCGGAACATTAGGGTAGGGGAAACTTAAAAAAGTGAAAGAAGCTATACAGCCACCCTCTTCGGGTTCCTATTGTTAATGTACTCGCGACAGTCATGCATTTAAAGGCCATATATGCGCCGCGTTATGGTTCCGTCTCTCATTTTTGTGATTTATATAGCATTTTACGTTTTATATGCATGGAATATCGTCATGGAATTTCATTTAGAATAAATAAAATTTCATATATTAGATTAACTCGCTGAGGAAGCTAACATTCTAAATTTTCTACTTTGAACTGCAACTTTTTAAAGTATGTTGAATTTATCAAGTGTATGAGTTTAATAATAGATGCGTGCAAATTTCAAAACGGAATACAAAAACATGATTTTAACTAATACGTTTATTTTTACTTTCCTGTATTAAGTAGTGTAATCGGCAAAAATTTCGGGTATCATATATAAAAAAAAATCTCCGTTTTGACCGCTCTCGAATTCATTTGAACGATGTTTTTGCGTCACATCTGGGCGTATGGAGAGTTTTTTTTTTTTTAAACGGATTGTAAAATGGATTTAAGAAGGGATTGAGAGGAGACTTTTTTTCGTGAAGTCTGTACGTACGAATATATCTCGCATAACTAAAAAGCAAGTACCCTCAGAACGCTGAAATTTTGTATATGGACTGCTATAACATGTAGTTGTGCATCTCCCTTTTTCGTTGCAGTCGGCCACCCTAATCATATATATATATCCACTCCAGTACCCTGCTCTCCGGTTAAAAGTTTTATGCCTTTACTTAATCTACATATAATAGTTGTAGAATTATCAGAAATTTGAAAATTCTTTAAGTGGTGCTATGCCTGACGTAGCAGAATAACGAATTAAGCCAGTTTGTGCAAAAAATTAACTGTCTTTTTCCAGAGTGTTTCCCAATTTTGTGCGCCAAAAAACTGTCTTGTTGCTCGTTGACCAAATAGCAAGTTTTTGCTCAGAAACTGTAATTTAATTGTAAAGATTGTTTTTTAACTCTTTTTTACTTTATTTGGTGTTTTAGGTTTCTCTAATTTAACACTTTTAATGCAGATGTTTTGATTTTTTATGTATTTTTCACTTGCCGCAAAATATGAACTGAATTAATTGAATGAGAAATGTATCTCTAATGAAATTCTAGGAAATAAGTTTGAATGAAATACAGCAAAAAATGTGTATATCTTATTAGGCTGGATACAGAATTCATGCGGTGCCAACCCCAAATATGTGTAAATAGATCATCAAAATGCACGTACGATACCTTATACGGTAAATATTTCTAAAGTAAATTAACACCTTTATTGTACAAAGCAGTAACTGCAACACCGAACGGTTAAGTAAGTCAGCGTCTTGGATGTAAAAAACATGGTTCCTTTGCCAATATAAATGTCTTGGAGTTTACATTCATGCCAGTTTGGGAGATGTCTTCCATAACGAAATCTTACTGCCATCTCTAAGTTATACTTGCAATGACGTGACATAAAGTGTTTTTTTATACAGAGCAAAGGTAGAAACTTGGAAATGGTTGGGTTTTCCCATTGATATCCCTTATGTTTGGTCAAAGGTCAGCTCGACAGCTCTGGATTGTGACCTCTTTTCTACGATGATTTATGGATTTTTATCGACAGAAGATTTGAAAAATGCTCGGCTTCATCTCATGTACAGGCCTTTCTGATTTATTTTCTTCAGGTACCCCACAGTTTTGACAGAAATACTGTTGAAAACATTCTTTGAAACTTTTGAGTGTAAATAGGGTTTGGAACAGTTGAAGAGGTTAGAAATCTCTTCTCAGAAAAGTTCTTTACTCTGCTCTTGTTGTTTCGAGAGGGCTTCAGAAAGAATTTGAGTGGAAAAATGTTAATTTTATCACCGATTAGAGGCAATAGTAGCATTAGAATATTAAATCTTCATTTTTTAAACAGCCGAAGTTTCAAAAGTTGTTGCACTAGAGAGAGGATTTTTAACTTATTCCAGTTGGAAAGAAAGAAAAAAGTGAGAAAGAGACAACTTGTAGATAGCAAGTTGAGTGACGTCACTTCTACGAGGCGTAAGACTCTCAGTACCTAATTGCGGAAAACATCTAGTATCCTTATCCTATCTGAATGATGCGCTTTGAAAGAAAAATGAAAAACAATGAAGAGAGACATAAAAAATTAATTTTGAAAGCATTATTTTGTTTCAAGGACCTTCTGGTTATTTTTTCATCCAGTGCTGTCAATGATCTTTAGAAAGAACTTTGTCTCATCTTCAACTAATGTTTGATTATCATATCTACCATTCCGACATGTCTGATGTTTGGATGTAGAAATTTAATATGATTACATAACACGATTTTTCAGAAATGTAATAACCAAGGATATGACTGCCATCATTCTCCTGTACCAGATCAGGAATATAACGAAATTATGCTATAACAGAAACTCCGTTGTCTCTCTAAATGGAAAGAAATAAAGAACTTTGTGACGTTATCTAAAAATTTCAATGGTTGCCAGTAAAAGTTACAAAAGATTTTGAGATTGAATTAAGTCAATTTTATGTTCGAAGAGCTGCAACTTAAGTGAAAAGACTGAATCCCAGTATTTGCTTTGAATATTAAATTTCAAGTATTGACTTTGATTTTCCTTTGAAACATTCATTCCCAAATAAAAATCTCTTTTAATTGTGCTGATTATATTATAACTTTTCGATTATGCTTTTTGAAGCTTCATTGATTTTATTTGTTAATTTCAAAGTTAATTTTAAATATATTTATGCGATGAGTAATGTTTTAATTGTTATTTTAATGAATTCAATTATTGAAACGAAACATTTTAACCATTTTACAAAAGAGTTCAAAAATCGTACATTTGTATCAATTTGAAAATTTATGGGTTTATGTTTGAAAGTCTTGATGTGAAAGGATTTATAAGGGAAGCCACTATATTCAAGGAAAAAATATTTAGATGTTACAATCGCAAATAAGTAACCAACTATCTCCATATAGTATTCAATGAATTTTCAAGAAAGATATGTTTTATTTGCTAACTTATTTGTAAGCGTACTGAAATTAGGAAAAATATAAACCTATGATTTTGTATTTTTTTAATTCTTTAATTATGAGTACTACTTCATATTGTTCTGTGGTTTAGAAAGTTACCTTTTTTAATTCCACTGGTTATAGAACACGCTAAAAGTTTTCTTTTCATGGTAAGTGTTATTACGGAATATGGTGTCTAAAGTCTATAAAATACGGTGATAATAGAGTTTTGGTATTATTGAAACTTAAAGTCAAGTTGAATTGTTGATTTCGAACCTCAAATTTGTGTTTCTTGAGGATTAATAATTGGTTTATTTAAGTGTTAATTCTTCTCTGGTCTCTTGGAGTAGTTGCAGTATGAAAGTCTTTCAATATGATTTTGGTTGCTTATATTGAGTGTCATGCTGCCTCTAGATTTTGAATACATTATGCACTTTTACCATGTATGTGATTTTAGGATTCTCAGATAAGTTCATAAGGCACAAAGATAACATGCCAAAAATGAATTGAGTAAAATGAAAATTATTGAAAACCTGTTTTGATCTATAATATCGAAGGACTAGAGAAAGCATAGCGCTGGCGTAGTACTTGGTGTATTTGGATTATGAAAAACTATGACTAAGATTTTTGTTGTGATCTTTCTCACTTGTCTGATAGTAGCAACAAAACAAGCCCACGAAATTCATCGTGGCAAGGAGTGCAAGATTGCGCCTGGTAAGAGCCTTGAGCACCATACAGGTTGGTGTTTTCAGATAAGTTCGTAGTAGAGACCTTTCATAAGGTACAGAGATAACATTCTAGAAATGAATTGAGTGAAGTGAAAAATACTGAAAACGTTTCTTCGATCTGCAATACCGAAGGCCTAGAGGATAATAATACTTATGTTTACTTTTGAAGCATACAATTAACAATTCACAACACCGGGTAATCAAATTTAGATTTTTACTCAGTATTTAATTTTTTATATTGAATTTAACAACTTAACGCACAGTAATACTGAGTATTCATAAATCTTGACGAACTGCCTTTTAAAAATCTTCATATCAGATAAACTATAAATTGAGTTATGGTCTTTTATTTTACAGGCTAGGAATGTCACAATACAGAGACAGAACTTGGCCAGGGAAATCTAACAGGTATTTTTATAGAGGCAGACATTTGAAGGCTGATCTATATTCAAGCTGTACATGACATTAATGTTTTTTAAAATGCAATTTGTAAAACTTTTAAGAATGTTATACAGCAGTAGTCTGAAACTGGTAGGCCGCGAGAATTGTGTTGTAAATACGGTACTAGAGATGTATAAAATTGCTGAAACAATAACCAAAACGGTAAACATTATTCGCGGATGCGTTCTAAATCATCAAGTTTGTTACATTGCTTGAAGGAGGTGAAAGTGAGCAGAAAGAAATTATTTAGTATGACTAGGTGAGCTAGTTATGTCGAGTAGCTGTACTAAAAGAGCTTTTTTATTTAATATATAAAATGAAAATCTTCATGACATAAATAAATAAAAAAACCTTTGACGAACTATTTAATAATATACGGATAACAGATCTAGCGTTTCTTGTTGACTTAACCGGACATTTAAATATTCTCAATAAAACGTTGCAGGAGAAAAATAATCTAGTCATTGACATGTGTGCTTGTATTAAACCTTTCAATGTTAAATTGTAACTACAGGAAGCTCAACTTGAATCAAAATACTTCGTATGTTTCCTTTATTCCAAATCCTACTTTATTATTTTAAGTGGTAAGTATAAAAAATATGCAAGAAAAATAACATTATTAAAACAAGAATTGGAAGACAGATGTGTTAATTTTAATGATTTATAGCCAAATTGTACAGTACTTTCATTAAATTAAAATTAATATAAAAAACGGACCAAAACTCTGCAAATTTCGCTAGTTAATTTACCAGTATGACACACAATTTATTCTAGGATTTGAAAATATAGGTTTGATTTACTTTATTCATACGTGTCGAAACATTAATACCCTAAAATACAAATTTTTGTAATAATAGTTATTGATTTGTTCTGGAGTGCGTTTATATATGTTTTTTCTAGTTTTGGAATGCATTTATTGTTCAAAATCAACAAATGAGAGAAAAAAAGACGATTGACAGATGAGCATCTGCAATCCGTGAGGAAAATAATTTTCAACCAAGGCTAAAACTCTCCTAGAATCTAAATACCATTAAGTGTAAAGTTATAATAAAAATTTGAAATATTTGTCATGGGTCATGCATATATATATGCTTTGTTTCGCATGTTTCGAAAAACAATTTACTAAATATAAAAGGAAGATTGTGATTACTCATTCTCATGTTAGGCCATATTTGAACAGCTTTCTCCGGAAATTTCCTAAAATTCCTGATACAGTTTCCTAAAATTTGCTTATTTTTAGCTTAACTTAGCTATTTAGTGATTAATGCAACATATTAGAATTATTTAAGAGCGCTCGCACACCTTAAAACCCTTAAGATCTTCGAATATGTTACTGTCGCAAGAATTGGCATGACTTATTTATTTTAAAAGCAATTACTTCTGTTACTTCTAGCCTTTTACGGCTTACTACATAATATAGCTGCTTTAGGAGCTAGTAACCAGAAAGTTTGTGTTGCCGCAAATAATTTTATAATTTAATCTGCTTTCTGACAAAATTTTTATGCATTCACGTCATGTTTCCACCTTGCGAGCATGCTATTTTAAAAATGGCTAAAGGTACATAATTTAAATTTCATGGAATTCTTTATATGGCAACTATCTTCTAACGTAACAAAAATATGGTGAATATTTTAGTATTAAAAACTCTTATGCATGAAAAGATTAACTATTTTTTTAATAAAATACATTTTATAAACACAATTTCAAATAAAATTAGAACTTAACGTGAAACTTTTGGGATTTTTGGTCACAGCAGTTTCCAAGTGTTATAAAAGATATATATTAACTATGCAATTAAATTAAGCAACATAATGTTTTAAACTGTGCTCGCAAGGTGGACACATGACGTGAACGCATAAAACATTTTGTCACAAAGGCAGATTAACCTATAAATCTATTTGTGGCAACACAAACTTTCTGGTTACTGGTTATATTATGCAGCTATACTATGTAGTCAGCTGTAAAAGTTTAGAAGTAATGGCTTTTAACATAAATAAGTTATACGAATTCTTGCAACTGTAACATGTTTGAAAATCTTGAAGGTTTTAAGGTCTACGAGCCTCCTTAAAATAAATATCAGTTTAAAAATTTTAAATTTAGCTGCCAGTACGTTTGAACTGTAATTTGAAATAAAGAGAAATTTTCTGCTGGTATAAAACGTTAGCTTTTAGATAGAAGTTAATACAAATTTGAATTTTTTCCTTTGCTCTATTAATATTATTGTTCGGGGGATCCGGAGTCAAAATCCCAACGATGGCAATTGCAGATTTCATCAGTTTCCTGATATCGAAACCGTTATGTATGTATTTAGCCCACCAGCTGTTCAAATTATACCTTTGGTCTACATCCAATTTCAGTTTGAGACCACTGTTACAGAGGATATTCTTGTATAACAGTATCTTTATTGTCGTGAAAGACATCTCCAAGATAATGTTTTGAAAATGTGAGACCTGTTTTATGAATTCAAGACAACAGCCTAACTAGCCGAAATCAAATGTATTTATATTTTTAAAATACAATTGATTTAAAATACAATACAGCACAACAATACGTTGTCAAATTATCGTGCTGGCCTATTCTGGGAATGAATGCAGCTAAATACCACGGTTACTGCCGAAAACAACATGGACGAAAATGTCGCGGAGAAAACAACGCAAGGCGAAAATGTCGTGATACAAAACGTCGGGGGAGAAAATAAAGCAAAGGGTAAAAACATGACAGTTCTAAAACGTCGTGGTACAAATATTGTCGTCTAAAATAAAGTGCTTCAAAAACTTCGCAGTTTAAAAACATAGTCGTCGAAAATATAAAGTACCTACTAATCATCGCATGACGATGACATCGCAGACATGCGTTTTTCAGGCTTTAATAATTGTAAATGGATATTCGCTTGTGAGTGCAAGATGGAAAGAAGGTTAATTTTTACTTTCATATTTTTATTAACTAATAAATTTTTAAAAAACGGATCAAGAAATTAAAACAAAACGAGAAATAGTTTGCACTATAAAAGTGATCAGATTAACAAAAGTGAAGAAAATAATCTCTCAATTAACTTGGAAATTTTATTATAAAGTCATGCAGTTATTTATCTTCCTTTTTCTATTCTTTTTTAGATTATATTTTTCATGAAAAATTACCAGTAAAACTTTATAAAAAAATAATTTATTAATGATCTTTGTTAGTTAACTATGTCAGTTTAAAATTCTATTAAGTGATATAAGTTAAAAATTATCCTTCTATCCGTCTTGCGCTCACAAATCATTATGCGAGTATCCTTTTACAATTATTAAAAACTGTAAAACGCATGCCAGCGATGTTATCGGCATACGATGATTTGTAGGTGCTTTATTTTTTACCACGATATTTTCGACGACAATGCTTTAAACTGCGAAGTTTTTGAACCGCTTTATTTTAGATGACGATATTTTGTACCACGACGTTTTAAAACTGCGATAGTTTCTGTTTGTTTTATTTTCTCCGACGATGTGTTGCTCCACGACGTTTCGGCCTTGCGTTGTTTTCTCCGCGACCTTTTTTGTCCGCGATGTTTTCGGGCGGACACCAAACACCACACCCTATATTTGCCGTCATTTTTGTATGGTTAAATGAGAACTCAACCGCCTTTCGTACATAACTTTTATGTTTTTTACTCTACCTGAGCACTTAATAGTACGCAACACAAAATACCCTGCAAATTGTTAGAAGGAGTTTTCCTCAGTCTTAAGAGCACATCCTCATTAACACTGATCTGGCATCTTCAGTTGTAATTACTTAAAAATCAAAGAATAAATGTGAAGAAGCGAAATGTTGCGAATCTTTGTTTTAGCGGGATGGAAGATCATTTTTCAGTATAAACCATTGATTTCTACACTAAATTTTGTTTTAGACTAACGACAAGGAATCTGCGGTATCCGTAATTGATTTTTCTCACATTAAAATACCTTCGACGCTTTATGTTTAACATCTTATAAAATGATTATTATCTAATAATAAATTTAAAATACGTTTTGTTTATGTTTACGTATCATATTAGGAAGAAAAAGTTTAGAAATGTTTGAATGAGTACATTTTATGAAAATATCACTATCAATAAATACGACAAGCTTAACTTTACCTAAGTGAATTCAACGAAAATCTTAAAAATGTAATCAAATTCCGTCAGAATTTACGAATCATTTGTAAGCTGAAACAAACTCCTAGTGGTTCAAACAATGACCATGTGAAGTTTTACTTATTTAATCCTGAAGTTCTAACTTCGAACCCCACGAACACTAACTAACTAATAATCGCCTCCACTCGGGCTTAAGCTTAAAATAATAATAATTTAAACTAAAACTAGCTTAACTAAGCTATTTGAAAGGTACAGCCGAAGCTATCAGAATCTAACTAGTTGGCCCCTAAGTATTAATTAAATCGGCGAAGCCAAGCAAGGGCCTAAGGCATGGCCGAGCGTAGCAGTAGCTAAGAGAGACATAGCCAAAAAGCAAACTTCGCGCTTGTTAGGGAATCAGACTCTCTCTCTCTAAGTCTGTGATAACATGACTTAAATAGTACTTTTTCTCATTTGCATTAACTGCGTTGCTGAATTTACATTCTGGCAGGAAGAAGACTGCGTATTATCGCGACATATTAGTTGTCTATCGTTGCAGGAAGGACTTTAGATTTGCAGAGGTCTTGATAAATTTTATAAATGGCAATAGAACAACATTGGGAATTTGGGTTTGTTGCTTTTAACTGTATTTTCGTTTTAATCTGTATTGATGTGCTAAGTTAACTATAAGGGCGATTATTATCGGCCAGGAGGTTTGCAGCGCCCTCATGTATTACATTATATTACATCATGTTAATCTGACAAAACGTTTTGCTTTTACATGCACACATAAAATACCGATAAAGAATTTCTGCCTCTACTAAAATGTGTCTCGAATGTGATATATTGCACGTAAATGAGCTGATTTCAGCTGCAAAGCTCTGGATAAATAGTATTATTTGTGTTACTGCGAAAACAAAGTTAACGAGGAAGGAATGAAATGATTTTCAAAACGCCTATCACTGAGTTCTAACCAGCAAAAGAAAATAATCCTTGATATATTAAAAATTATCAATCAAAACATTCAGCACTCCAACAGAATCTCGACATAAGCACTCCTTTAATGATCTTCTGCGTTTGGCAAAGAGAAAGAGCGATAGTGACGTAAAAGCAAAACCTCTAACAAAAATTAAAACAAACTCTGTCAGAACTGTTTAGCGTCTTTAACTACATTTTTATACGCTTTCAGTGCTCTTTCGTGACTTCGAGGGGATCAAAACCTAAGAAGCAAACGTTAACTGGAAAGGCAGTGAACATATAAAGGTAAAACTTATATTAATGTTCTCTACCTGTCCTCGTAAAATAAGCATAGCAGCAGAAAAAAATCTTCGACGTTAAAAAACAGCAGTAAAATGAAAATGATGTGTTCCATAAAAATGGGGAAGACATGTCCTTTCACGAAGATATCAAAGTAAAAGCGTGTTCGTTAATGAAGATTTCAGTTTTAAGAGAGGGACTAAGTTAAAAAAAGGTAAAGATTAGTAAATAAAAGAGATCTTTACGTTGTTTTATATTTTTAAATATATAAGGCAGAACTCGAACTCTGATAATTCGGAAATTCTCATAAATCGAAGTTAATGTATTCTGAAAAAGACATTAGCAAACCTTTAACCTTACATTTTTCTCTTTGAGTTCAATTTCTTTCACTTGGCAGCTTCGATTACTTGATATTCCGGGTTTTACCCACGTGTAACATTAACACTAGCCAGTTTCACTTAGAAAGTCCTCCACCCTTCCCTTAGGCAAATAACTCTTCTGTGCTTTGCTACACTCAAGGAATATAATCCAGCTATCGATTATTATAGTATCTTGCTAATAATACTGAAATTACTTTGTACCTTTCTTTATTAAGTCAGATATTACACTAAAATCATTGAACTCACTTCTTAAACATACTAAATGGATACCTTAAAGGTGCAAAAAAGTAAAACGCTCTTATACGTTTTCCGTTTATACGTGTTTCGACGTATATATCGTTTCATCTCCGTCCTTCATTTTCATCTATGTTCCTCCTCTATATTCATTCTCATCAATGTTCAGCATGAGACATGTCATTTGTGTGACGTGTAACTTCAATTACATGTCAACTTTTGCCTGACCTCCTGTTCAACATTTTTCCGAAATCTTTCTTTCGGTAGCATTCTGATGTTACTTATGAAGGAAAATAAAAGATGTGATAAAAAAAAGAAAATGAATCTTTAACAGGATTGGAATTCAAATTAGCTCATATAATGTGTGAGAGTTATGTATAAGAGAGTTCTGACAAAGTAGAAGGCAATCCTGAGTCTAGTGTTCAGCTTCAGCAAAGCTGAGTCTGCTGACCAGATAGGTTGACTGAAGGAAGATATTTAGACCTGCGTCATTTGATAAGCATATTTTATTTGGACTGTATTTTGTCTTCTGCATTATCTTACAGCTAAGAGTTAAACGGCACATTCGACAACGACACATGGAGAATTTTCTATTTAGAAAAAGTAAAATCTGCATCAATGTTAAAATCTTTCTTAAGAAAAGGGTTATTTAATCAGGTTAGCAACTGAAATAAATGCAGAGTTGTTCTAGTTTTAATGAAATACACTGCTCAAAACAATTAAAGGATATTGTAAGTTTTATATAAAATAAAGATATAAGGGAATTTTTTTTGCTGAAAATGGAAGAAGAGAATCACAAATGCAAATTTTTCTGATTTTCAAACTGTGGAGTATGCTAATTTTGAGTTCGACGTCAAAAACGTCGCTTCAGTGGCAGCGAATGAAATTTGACTTTCAACTGAATGA
>KK116227.1:446932-465400 GCA_000611955.2 Stegodyphus mimosarum | reverse complement strand
GTTAAATTTCTAAGCTTACAGAAATATAGGTTAAATTTCTAAGCTTACAGCAAGTGCTTCCTATTCCTTTCTCAAGGTACTTTATCGAAATATCAAATTACATTGAATTAATAGTGTACAGACTAAAACGTGTTTTTCAATTATCCGAATTTTCATTCTAGACATTTTACAAGTCTTTAGACAAAGCGTCGTACAAAATCATTTAGTTAACATATTCTTTTCAGCAATTCATTGCTTTTACAGAATTAATCTATTTACAAAATTAAGTAATTTTAAATCTTTGAAAATTACAATTTCTTTTAACAAAACATTTTACTTTCCATATGAGGACTTATCGCCCACTTGGCGTAAAAGTCAACCTCGCTTGAGGTAAAATCAGTCCTGCAACTTGCAGTATACTCAAAAATTAACTAAACTTTTGAATACGAAATTGTACTTATCTTATTATGATCGTCCATCCTTTTCTTGGCCCAATCTTTAAAACTTGAGTAAGTTGTGGCCTGGTTCAGTTTCCTCGTTTTTCGTTGTTCTTTCGGAGCCTGCTCGTCTCTTTTTCTTTTGAAATTCCGTCGTTGTATCCTCGGCAATTTCCTTTGTAGAGGAGGTTGCTCCGCTGGACGTTTGGTGGACTGGGCCCTTCTCTCCTGGGCCCTTGCTCGTTGCTTGTCCTGGTTCCTGCTGTATTCGGGAAGTTGATTCTCAGGCTGCAATCGACGTTTCTTGCTTCTCAGGCACCTGTCCGATGATTCCACAGTTCTTTTGGATACATTGGGCTTCCCTTGCCCATTCTGCTTTCTTCTCTTGGTGCGCTCGTAATTCCGTTCGTAGATTTGTTCACCTGCATCGTGAGACTTTCTTTTGAAACCACCTTTTTGGTTCTTATTTCTTTGTTGGGGGGGAGCTTTCTTCTTCTGACATTTCGATGCCGTTGTAGCTGGTTCCTGCTGTTTTTGCTGACGTATATCTTCCTGGCTAGTCGATTGCCTCGGATCCTGAAACGAATCTTTAAATACAGCCATTTTGCTGCGATTATAGAACGGTTTTATTTGGTCCACATTCGCTTTGAGCGTTTGACCATCATTTCTTTTTAATATAACCACTGCCCCCGTAATTTGTTCAATTGTGAACGGGCCTTCAAAACGCGGAAAAAATTTCCCCACCTTTTCCTCTGGGGCATTTGACAAGTTGTGTTTAATCTTCAACACTTCATCTCCCACATTGTACTTGACCTCTCTTCTTTTTAGGTCATAGTACAATTTCTGTTTTCTTTGGGCCATTTCTATATTTTCCGTCGCTTCCCGTATTAACTTTTGTATATCACTCATTTTAAATTCTTCTGCCCTTTCCTGTACAAAGAACAGTTTATCTAGGGGGGTCAAGATCTTTCTTCCTAAGAAGAGTTCAGCGGGTGTTTTTTGTGTAGTATCGTGTTTGGCGGTCCTAAGTGCAAATGCAAATTCATTTATATGGCTATCCCAGGTAGAGTGATAGTTTTTCACATAACTACGAATTATTTTCACTACATTTCTATTCACCCGTTCCGCTATGTTTGACTGCGGACGATACGGGACCATCTTTAGATGACGTATGCCCAGTTTTGCACACATTTCCTCAAACATTTTACTAACAAACTGAGGACCATTGTCTGAAATAACTTTTAGGGGCGCCCCGTATTTTAAAATATACTTATTTAGAATTGAATCTACTACAATTTTTGCAGACGCGCGTTTTAACGGAATTAACTCTAACCATTTGCTAAAATGATCCACTATAACTAAAAGATATCGGCTTTTATTAACTTTACTTCGAGGGTAAGGTCCAAGTAAATCGATGCCTATTATTTGATTTGGGAATTCTGATTTAATACTATTTAGGAACCCGGCCGGGCGGAAATTAACATAATTATTTAATTGACATGTTGGGCACGACTGGACATACGCCCTAGTAAACTTTTGCAGTTCTGGAAAGAAAACTGCCTCGCGAACTCTCTGAACAGTTTTTCTTATACCTAAATGAGCCGAAATGGCACAATCATGCAACTCTTCTAATACATTCAACCTCATGCTAGCTGGGATAACCGGTCTATATTCATGATTCTCATTAGTAGCTTTCGTATAGAATAACAGTCCGTCAATTAATTCGTAATTTTCGGCCCTATTTCTTATCGGCACAATATCCGGATGATTGAAATTCTCAGGGTCGGCCAAATAATTGTATATATTTTTGAACTCCGGATCTTTTTTGAGTTCGGCTATTACTGTTTCACGAGAATCTAATACTTTGGATGTTAACATGGCTATCTTAATTACACTTCCATTTTCATCTAAGTTAATTCTGCTTAAAGCATCTGCCACAACATTTTCCTTTCCCGGCGTATGTTTAATTATTAGGTTATATTCCTGTAATTTGAGAGCCCACCTTATTAATCTGGGTGATAAATTTTTTCCAGAATAGAGTCTAGTGACCGCCGCGTGGTCGGTATATACAGTTACTGGAGAACTTCCAAAGAACACACGAAATTTCTGTACTGATGCTAACACTGCGAGAGTTTCTCTCTCTGTTGCGGAATAGTTTCTTTGGGTTTCATTTAATGTTCGGCTGAAAAAAGCCACGGGCTGACCATTTTGGGAAAGCACTGCACCAATCGCGAAATCTGAAGCGTCCGCTGAAATCTCTAATCCTTTATCCCCTTCTGGAAATTTTAAGACGGGAGCTTGAGTCAATGCGTCTTTCAATTTTTGAAACGCCAAGTTGGCTTCTGCTGACCACGAAAACCTAGCTTTTTTTCTTTTCAACTTTAGCAGTGGCTCAGCTATTTTTGCAAAGTCTTTAATGAAAGCCCGGTAATATGAACACATCCCGAGAAACGACGATAATTTCTTCGCTGTTTTAGGAACAGGATAATTTCTAATGGCTACTATTTTTGACTGATCCGTTTCGATTCCCTTTTGGGAAATTTTAAATCCTAAATAACGTAACTCTTTTGCGGCAAATTTACATTTAGACGCATTTATCTTTAAACCAGCTTCGTTTAACAATGAAAATACTTTTCTTAAATCTTGTAAGTGTTGTTCTAGAGTACTACTCGTAATTATAATATCGTCTAAATATATGAAAGTGCTTTTACCAAGGACTGGTCTTAAGACGATGTCCATACATCTTTGGAACGTTGCCGGCGCGCCGGATAATCCGAACGGCATTCTAAGAAATGCGTACGTACCAGATTTCGTTATGAACGCGGTTTTGTGTACGTCCTCGGGTTTTACCCCAATCTGAAAATAGCCACTCGTGAGATCTAATGTAGTCATGTATTTTGTAGACGAAATATTTCGAATAATTTCTTCAATTATCGGCAACGGATATACAGGATATTTTGTAACTGAATTTAACTTGCGATAATCTATAGCAAAACGCCACCGCTTCGGGTGCGTAATCGGGTAATCATTATTTTTCTTACACAGGACAACGGGGCTAGCATAACTGCTAGAAATTGGCGTGATGATTTTATTCTTTAACATCTCTTTAATATGATGTTCAATTATTTCTTCTTTTGTCCTATCATATCTATATGGCTTTTGCCTAACTGGCTGAGCGTCCCCCGTGTCAATGTCGTGGTTCACCACCTGCGTAAAGCCTGGTACATCACTAAATAAATTCGCAAAGTGACTTACCAGACCTTGGATTTTCTCTTTTTCCTCTGCTTGTAAATGTTCCAAGTCCAGCTGCGGGGGCTTATCATTCTTCGCTTCAATTGGCTTCATATTTAATGTTAGTTCTCCCCCCTTGAAATCAATTTTTGCTTCTGCCAAACTAAAAAAGTCCACACCTAGAATAATACAAGTCTGCAGGTTACGCACAATATAAAACAGGATTCTTACCTGTTCGTTGTTGATACGCACGAACAATGGTACTTTTCCTAAACAGCTACATTTTTCTCCTTGGGCCGCTATGACATCCGTGTCTCTTGCACTAAAAATTCTGTAACGTCGAAAGTGCTTCTTAAAGAATCTTTCCGATACGAAGCTGCTTTGGGCTCCTGTATCCAAGAGGGCTGTCGCCGGTATGTTGTTGATTAGAACTTCAATCTTCGGCAAACTCAAATTCTTAACGACCACGGTGTTTAAATTGATTTTGGAAGGGTTTTGCGCTGCTTCGGACTTCTTCACCTTCCTCGAAGAAATCCCTCTTAGTTTAAATTCTTTTTCTTCTGGTTGCCCTCGGAATCTTTGCTTGTTCTTCTATTAAATTCCCTTCGTTCGCCGCTCGCTTTAGGAGACACATCTTTCTTCGGCCATTGCTTCGCCTTATTCCCGTAACTTTGATTTTGCTTTTGCTGCGGTCTTGGCGAACTCCACTGACTTCTTCGCTCAAATTGGCGTCGTCGTTCGTTGTCGGCTGTTCTTCGGCTTTCAAATTGTACCGCGAGCTCAAATAATCTGTCTAATGTTGTTGGATTTCTTAGTTCGATGAAATCTTGAACTTGGGGCAGTAGCCTAGGAAGTATAACTTGAATAATTTCAGGATCCGGGCGACTTCCATACAAAAGCTTGAAAACTTGAATTTTCCTCAAAATAAAATTAGACAAATCTTCTATTCTTTCTTGGTATCGGCTAAACAGTTCAGCTTCCAATCTGGCTCGATCTCGCACCACGGGAAATGCTTTCACTAGAGAATTCTTGAAATTTTCATACGTGTATGTGGGGCTTCCTGGTTCCCCCAAGAGATTCTTTCCGATGCACTTGAACCAACTTAGCGCTTGGCCCTTCAAAGCGCTGGTAGCAAGAGCGACTTTCTGAAATTCGTGGACTGGATATAGCATGAAGTGGGAGTCTAGCTTTTCCAGGAAATTGATTACGGCTGTCTTGCCGTCAAAACTTGCCGCTGGCTTCATGGCTGCTCGCATGGTTTGTACGATGTAGCCGAATCCTTCTATGCCAGGAGGTGCTATCTCAGGATTCTGGACAGGTACAGCAGGTGTCTCAGGTTCGTCTTCTTGTTGTTGAGGCCATCCTCTTCTTTTTGTGCGGGCGCCACTATCAGGACTTAGCATTCTGTGTGTATTCTTTGAGAACATGGTAAATTCTGTAAAGGGTTCTTATCCTTACGTTCTAAGTCCTGAACTGGAACAGGGAGCGGAAGGTACGCTATGTTCTGATGTAACTGCTGGGCTGGAGAATAACTGCACGTGAAGGGATTTGAAATCCTCTTTTATTCAATCACTATTAAATACAAACCTCCCAATTCGGGAGAGATACAGAACGTAACAGACCACACTTTGGTCGAACTTAACAATCAAATAAATTTAAATAAATTAAAATAGAACTTAAATTAAACTTTGCTTCGCAGAGCAATTCGCGGAAGTTGGCCTCTATCTAAAAGGGTGCGTAGCAAGGTATACTAAATACTACCGCACTTTAATTTATTTTACAAAGCAATCACGTAGTAAGCACTATGGCTTATAAATTTAAACTGCTAGCTGGTCAGGCGAACGTTGAGCAGCGTGACCGTGATCTGAGGCAAAGCTCTCACACACCGAGAGGTTTCTACCTCTGCTTAAATAGTGCATGGCTGAACTTCAAAAATTAGCATAAGCTAAAAACGCGCGCTTCTTCTGACAGGAAGTTGAAGCAGAGAGGAGATAGAAAAGATTTAAATTAAAATAAACTTGGTTAGTTTAACTAAAACCTTACATACTTCCCGCCAGAATTGCGATAGTTAAACTACTTTGGTCCAAACGGACCATGTTGAAAACTAGCAATTCTAAATAGTCGAAAATTTCACTGTTCTAAACTTAGGCCAACTCTTCACCAACTTCTTACACCAAGAATTTGAATTACAGAAAGAAAGACAAAGGTGAATTGAGTTTTATATTGATGATCAAAACTAAAAGAATTTTCACTTTTACAAGATTATCTGCAGAAATGAAGCACAGATTTTCATGAAATTTTGTACGCACATGAATTCGGTATAATGCAAGGAAATATGTTGCAGAAAAATGAACATGCATACTGTCATGTGTATCTCCACTGTTAGCCAATCGTCTACCTACTTTGCTGGGAAGAGACGACAAGGGAGGCAGAACATGAGTTGAAGTTTGGAGTTGTTTGCGACAAATTCAGTAGAATGGTTGTACCCAAAATTGAATTTGTATTTTAGGCAGTGTGGCTGATGCAGTTTTGCACGATATTGAGATAACAGTTGAGGTAAAAGCGTTTAAATCTGTGCTTTCAACTTTATTTTCTAAACTTATGTAAATATTTTTGCATATAAAGTGGTGTTTCATAGATAATAAATTGAATTCATGTGAAATACAAATCATCTCCAATTAGATAGGCAAGACACATTCATGATCATGCGTAAGATGCACAGGCTCACGGAGATCTAAAATTAAGCTTGCAATATCGAACAAAGCTAATATGAAGTATAACTCAATTTTAACAATAAACCAGATTTCACACTGGAAATGAGACAGTTTATGAAAACTGAGCATATTCCTGTGGCTGCCCGTCCTATTCCTGCAGTAATATACTTTTATGATATTGCTCCCAAACGGGTATTTTTTAACGTTTTGTGTGTTACCTTTATTTATTTGATGTCACGTTTTTCGTACCTAAACCATAACATTCAATTCAAGAGCAATATCACAAAGTAATTTAAAATGAGCATATTTTTAGATTTTCCGATACACAGTCTCGCGGGCTTGCGGTAAGTCCCATTCAGTGCTGCTATTGCTCGCTTTGAAATTGTTGAGTTGAGAATTTGTTAATCAAAAATTCGTTAAACCTTTACAAAATATGAAATAGATAATAAAACAAATTCCAGATTCCAAATTTGGGCTTCCAGATGCCCGTATTCGAGAGGGTAACTACGTTTTTCAAAATTAGATGGCTCGAGGTACTGCTGATTTTTCACAGTGGGAGAAACAAACATTCATTCAAGCATATTCTTCATTATTTATTTTATTTAAATATAATGCAGGGCTATATTTGGTGGCAACAACTTGAACAGTGAAACGCCGTTTATGCTGAACCAAAGCAAAATGCCAAAAAGAAATTAACAGACCTTCTAGAGAAATTGCCCTTTTAGGATAAAAAATCCGAAATCCTAAATTCGAGGTGGTACCTATTTTCAGGTGGAGGATTATGTTGTTCAAAATTTGAGGATTCTAGGTACCGTTGTTTTTTCACAATGCGAGAGACATATATAAATTCATTTAGGTTTTTTGCTATTTAGTTTCTTTAAATATAATACAATTCGACAATATCTGGTGGCAACAATTTGAGAAGTGATTCAAACATTTAAAGTGATTCGACGCAAAATACCGTTTCGAGACTATAATAGCCTTTCTGGGCTAACGCCCGTTTGGGTTTTTAAAATTTCATTCTTATTTGTGTATGCTATACTGGATCAATAATGAATTATTTATGATAATTAAGCGAAATGAAAATTTTAGATACTTTTTGTATTAAGTCTGTCCATCACAATGTTATCCATTTTTAATGTCCGCTATCACTGAAATGAAGTTTTACTGATATACTTATCACCTGATTAATTAATGGATATAATTAGAGGAAATTCTTAAGGATCGAAGACTTTTTGATGCCGCCATTTCACCGTGGCCGTTTCGCCGTCAAGACATATTTTTCTTTGCATAACTGTATTGTATCTTGTCGTCTTATACTCGTCTTAAATTTATTTAGTTTAATAATTCTGTTTACCTTTTGTATACGTAATAAAGGTTACTTATCTCAACATATAATAAAACAAAGAGTCTGTGTGTGTGTGTGTGTGTGGGTGTGTGGGTGGGTGTGTGGGTGTGTGGGTGAATATTTTTTATTTTATGTTTTGTGACCAAATGGCGTCATTTTGAGACATAATGGGCTACAGGAAAGCGAGATTTCACTCTATACATTTCATTTTTACATCGTCGTGAAGCGTAGACACTTAGCTATTTTACGAACTTAAAATAAATTTCGTATTTCAATAAATCGATTAAATACGAATTTATTTAGGAAGGTGAGTTTAACACCTTTTCAGCGGAATTTTTTTAAAAAAAACTTATTTTAAAAAATGTGCTGTTTATTTTCCTTTGATTTTTGGACACGTTGAACTTTAATCCTTTCGACTCCTTTTAAAAAAAGAATTTTGGAAAAATAATAATATTTTGTATTTTTTTAAAATTTTTTAAATGAAGCTTCCGAATACACTTCTCACATCTCAGATATTTTAAAATGTAGTTTTGGCAACAATTTTCCTTTCTTATTGTTGTTGATAGATTTTTGATGAAATTGCATCATTTTGAATAGTTTCATTCTTTTAAAAATTTCGGATTGGCAACAATCTTTAATCGTATTTCTTATGTTACTGTTTTTAAGAGACTGAAAAGTTTAAGAAATTAAAAAGTTGTTTCTTTTTGCAACGGTAAATTGTTTAATTACTTTATTAGGATAATTAACATTTTACAAGGGATATTGTTTATTTCATTGTAATATTATGTTTTAATTATATATAATTTTAATTATAAAAAAGTTTTGCATGATATTTTTTAATCTGTTTAAGTTCTTAATCTGTTTATACCATTTGAGTTCTTAAGATTTTGCAAAGGGAAGTTGGTTAATTTATTTATTAGGATAAGTAATATTTGTATTAAGGGATACTGCATATTTCATTGTCATTTTTTATATGTATAATACATTTTTATTGATTTCTTTTTTGATAAAGTTGTTCTGCAGAGTAAAATTCTGCGCGAAATGTTTTGTTTTTTGAGTTTCTTTCATGTTATTTTTTGCTTATTTCACTGTTTGTAAGATATTGAAACGTTTTGCATGATTTTTTTGCATGAGCCAGTGCACCTCGAAGCGAGTTTTTCGAAATTCGAATTAGAGATTTTTTTTTTTTAATTTTGTGTTTTCTGACGAAATCGCGTCCTTTTAAGACATAATGGGCTATAGCAAAGCGAGATTTTACTCTATTGAACAGTTTAAGAAATTGAAAGATTGTTTCTTTTTGCAAAGGTAAATTGTTTAATTAATTTATAGATCTATATTTAAAAGGGCGAGTCTTTCTGTGTGTGTAGGTGTCTTTCGTTCGTACTGCGCGTAAGCTAATAGACCCAGGCCTATGAAATCTGGTACACAAGATGCATCTAGACAAGATGAAATAGTATCAAATTGATAATTTTCTCTCATTATATGAACAACAATGGCACACAGCCATTGTTGCTGATATCAGCACGGAAAAATGAGGGCGATAATTCTGTGCTGTTTTTAAATTTAATGTTTCTGTTGGATACTGGACGTTTGTCTAGAGAAGGCAGCAGGAAGTTGGTTAATTTATTTATTAGGATAATTAATATTTGTATTAAGGGATATTGCTTATTTCATTGTATGCTTTTTATATGTAATACATTTTTAAATGAATTTTTTTTCCGTTGTTATTCGTTTCTTTTTCGGTAAAATTGTTCTGCAGAGTAAAATTCTGTGCAGTTTTCAAATTTAATGTTTGGTGTTCTCTTTAGGCATTTTTCCGGTACACTTAAAAGCCAGACGAAGGCTGGCCGCGCAGCGGCTAGTAATATATATAGTTGTTTACAAATGTGAAATATAAAGAAATTATGCATAGTTAATTAGAAAATTATGTCAGTATCAAAGAGAACTGGGGCTAATCCTCTAATATCACAGAAGTTATATTATCGATTTTAAAATTATGCAGGTACAATATTTACAAGATTCTTCAAAATGTCTTGAAATTGTAATCGAGAATTCAGAGAAATCACTCATATAAGCATGAAATTCACATTTTCATGAAATCTGAATTGAAAACTGAATTACTTTGGAATCTTATCAGCACATCACTCTCTTCAAATTAATAAACCCTATCAAATAAATTCTTTCCCAGAAAAAAGTCATTAATTCTAAGTAATATTTTAGTAATTCTAGAAGATGTGTTTAATTTCAAAATGTTCTTTTAAAATTTAAGACAGCTGGAGGTATACAATATGTAAACAAATTTATTAAATTAAATAAACTTATTAAAATATTATAGCAAGATATAATATAGGAATATAAAGAAATATACATCTTAAATATACAATAATTAAACAGAATTATTATACTAAATCAACTTAATATAACACGGCGAGATATAATACAGTCATGTAAAGAAAAATATGTGCTGACGGCGAAACGTCTCGATGGCCAAACGGCCACGACGAATAGTTCCATTGCCCTTCTTGATTCAAGTTCTTATTATAAAGTTTTGTTTAAAACCTTTTAAACTCTTTATCATTAATTTTAGGCTTAGTGATAATTCGCTTTCAGTATATCTAAAGTTTGTTTTTAATTTATGGTAACTAAAAAGGACCATATAACTTCTTCTGTACGAAAAACATTATCCGTTTGTGAAAACAATGTATTTTGACATGCACTAATCCATCCACACATATTTTATATTCGTGATAAGTTTTAACGTACTTGATTCTCTTTAAATTAGCAAGGTTTCTGCGCAATCCTTTGATGATTTCTTTCGTGAAATACTTATTGTTACTAATATCAAAAGTTATTAGTAGTTGCATTGCAATTCTGCAAATTTGATTAATTATATTTTCTATCCTTTAAAATTTTCTCTTTAACAGAACCATATTTCTTGCCTCAAATCCTTTCCTCTCAGACGTTTGAATGGAACGATACGGGCCTGTTGCAGTCGAATGCATTTTCTTTGGCGCATCCATGCTACATCGTCAGTGGGCAATTTCCTGCTCCTAAATCACTTTCCCATAAAAGTGCTTTCCTCGCCCGTTTTCTTTTCCGGAAATTTCTCCGGTTCTTGAACGTCATCAACCCCCATCCATCACAATGTTATCCTTTTTTAATGTCCGCTATCACTGAAGTGGTTTTAATCTTCAAGCTCAACCACACCATCCCTTCCCGTGCAGTTATTCTTATTTTCCGCGGCTTCGCGAACTATTAGGACATAAATTTTATTTCCACCTTCATAATGTCACATAATTTCTTAAGCTGCTCTTTGGACCTATAGTGAAACAAAAGGAGTGAATTCCTTTCAGGCACGATTAAGAAAATTAGAATTAAAGTAACAAAACAATCTGTGGCGTAGATTTTCAATGCTTTTAGCAGAAGCTTTTGAAACTGATGCTAACGAAAAATAAATTCAAACTAAATACACGTATGCTCTGGTTCCCTTTTTAATGACGATCAGTGCAAAAAAGGTTGAAATATTTTAATATTTGAGAGCGTATTATTGCCGCAAAACTTTGTTGGGCATTGTAAATGCTGGACATTGTAACAGTTTATTATGTTCTTTGTTCCCACGCATTTCTCTTTGCATGTAATAATTGTTGTAATATAGCCGTTAAAATATTTTTATTACATTGAAATCGAATGTAGCTGTTAAGCGTTAAACGAATAATGCAGCAACGCCTCAAAATATTACACGCAATTTCCTTGGCGGGCGCCTAGAAGTCCAGAAGTTCAATTTTACTAGACGTACCACAAATATTAATGAAAAGTTACAAGTTGGTTATATAATTATTGTTGTTTATTTAAAAATAATTATTTCCTTATTTATTTCATTTTATTTATTTTCCCATTCTTTTACTCGCACCTCCGTTCTTTCCTGTAAAATAAAATACATTCAGAAATTCGATGGATATTTCATGCCTCATAAAGTTTGCATGCACCCTCTTTCTCTGCATATGGTAGGAAAATGTTGGAAATTTCTCACATAATAAACAAATCGTAGTTTCATAAAAAAAAGAAAAGAAAAGAAAAAGAAAAAAAAGGCATGTTCTTTTTTGGAATTTTTCGGATTTTAAACAGATGAATAACTTGCCAGTCAATGGTTGTGCACGTCTGCATTGTATCTCAAAGACGAACCCAGAGAACATATCTTGCAGGTCTAGCTCTAAAAATAGTTTTGCTTATGTGGTGCTTTTGTCGGAATACTAATTCAATAGTGTTTTAATGTTTATTCATTCGTTCAAAAGTGGAAAAACTAATTTACTATGGTATAATTTTCGAGGTTTATTTATCTCGAAGGATTTCTAGAACTCTCTAAAAAGGACACATCCTCTGTGTGGCTAATATAATCTTTTGAGAGAAATTAAATCTGTATCCCATCCATTCATATTTCGAAATGCTGGCAGTTCTACTTATTATGGGTGGGTATGCTATGAAAAATTGTTCTCTAAAGAATATGCTTACTAAATAATCAATTATAATTTTGAGCTCTTTTGAAGGAAAATGTTTTATCGAGGAAAGGAATACGAATCGTAACTGCCTTCAGAGATTAAGTTTCATATTATTACCGACGGAAAACATATTAACCAATGTGCATTTGGGGTTTCTTTTATAGAGTCATTAGCATTTTTTAAGTAGGAAACACGACAAATGAGCAATGCCCTCGTTGGGACTCGTTATAACACAAAGGCATTCAGAAAGGAGGGAGAAAATACTCATTATGGGACCCAGTCACCAAATCCTGGTGGCGAAGAATCATCATCCACCACCTTTTTAGTTCGCGCACCACAGTAGAGTCATTAGATTATTTTGAAGCGGGAGACGTAAAAAAAGCACAATGCTCTCGTTGAGACTCGAACCTGGATTTCTCGAATAACCGCCGAGTGTGCTACCGTTACACCAACGAAGGCTTGCGGAAAGAAGAGAGAAAATACCTTGTAATTTTAGTGTTCATTTGATCACAAAAAAAGGCTACTTACGCTTTTGCTCTATGAAATTTCAACAAAACTAAGCTAATAAATTAATTCATTCATTTATACTCTAAATTATGCTACACAATGTGCATTTTATTTAATTTCTGTGTTAATTTCGTTTACATTAATTAGAGTTTTGTTTTTAAGATAGTAAGTTCGTACTTTCGTTTTAGGAACGCGATTGGCCTCAGACAATAGGAATGGGGTGTCTTTTTCATTTTATAATCTGGATTTTAAAATACTTCATTTGAGTTTATATAATTATAATTATACTAGAAGAAACGGAAAGATTTGCTCTTTAATTTAAAATTACTTTCAAGTCGATAAATTAATTAGTTTGTGAAATATGCTAATTTAATTATCAAAATTTTGTAGCTTTCGTAGGATTTAGTCTGATTGCTATCTTGTCACTATTAAGCTGCTTTGAGGTGATTTATGGAGATTTATCAGGAAAGTCACCTTGTGTTTCCGGTAGAGTTCTAGGTTTACTGTTAACACCTGTTTTTATTTGGCGAGTTTCTGGCGAGATTAAGGAAAGTTGTTGAATTAACGCTTTGAAAAGTAAGAATTTTTGTACTGTTTTCTTCGGGGCGTTTTTATCAGGAATTGTCACCCTTTTGAGTGAAAGTTTATAATAAAAAGTCAGTGCACACGATTTTCGCCCTCTCGAACACTCCTGGGAACTATTTTCCTCCAGTTTTGGATGTGCTGAATCTACGTAGGACGAGGGGCTATTTCTTGCTCACTCTGGTTTTATCATAAAAATGCTGATTAAAGTATTTGCCCAGTCCTCCGGGTTTAATTCGTTCAACATCTAACACTGTGTCCGGTTTTGCTGTAGTTGCTTCTCCATGTCGTTCTATTATCTCAAGAAGAAAACCTGAGGTCCATATTGTCGTGGAATGTGTCCGGTATAGCTCAATTTTCCGGTTTTCCTGAATGATGGAATGGAGATGTTCATCGTCCAGTCTAAAGACTTTTTTTGGAGCTACTACACGGAACCATTTTGTTTATTATCCATTCTACCAGTGAACCTGCGGTCCAGTTCGTCTGAGTAGTGTATCCTACTATTGAATTTTCAGGTGTGAACTCTGGAATGATGACGGTTATTTTTCTAAACATCTGTGCGTTACAAATCCAACGGGGTTTTGGTGGAAGTTCCATCTAAGTCCAGGAGGAAACAGAAAGTTAACGGTAATGAATTTTAGATGAAAGCTTGATAGGAGTTTAAATAAATGATTGTTAGGAAGTTCTTAAGAAAATGCCTTGGTACAATCCTAATTGATTTTTGAAAAAAAACAATTAATGTGTTAAAATACTTGGTTCAAATTCGTTGTCTTCTTGTATTTCAATAATATCAAGTCCGGTTAAATCTAATAGCGATATGTTATGAATTATGATTTTGAATGAAAGTAATCTATGCATTGACATGTTAATGATACAATATTTTTTTAACTCCCGGGAGCCTTAAATTCTAATTGCCAATAGTTTAAATTAATTTTAATAGTAAAATAAAAGTCTGTTTTATTTATAAATTTAGTATGCTGTTTTATTTTGTTTACTGGTAAACTGTATATGACACCAACACCAGTATTCATTGGGTTGTTCGGGTATTTAAATCATTAATCACAACGCACATGAATGTTTTATTTTAATGCACTAACCACTAAAAGCTCTAGTTTATATTTGGTGTTCTTCTAAGGCACTAATATAACATTGGTGCCGTGAAAAGGCACTAATATAACATTGGTGCCGTGAAAAGGCACTAATATAACAGTGTAATCAGTGACAATGCAGCAGATTTACTCATTATCCTCACGCGTATGCCATACGCATTTTCTTCCAAAGTAATTACTAAAAAATATGATTTAGCCAACGTTTTCCAGAAAAAATAAAGCTACCTTTACAATGTTCTCAACAGCAACAGACTTGTATGCAGCAGGTCATCATTAATCGAATTACTGCGGCAATTTAAGCGTTTAATTTTTAAAATAATATGAAATAAAAGGATAATTAGATTTCTTAAATTCAAGGTGAATTAAGTGGCAATAACAGGATTTTGTAGCTTTGAAAATGCACTTTTCTTACGAATAAAATTTATAATTGTTTAATAAAGTAAGTATGAAAGTGATTTTATGATTTAATTTTATCAAAAGAAAACCTTCTTATATTTTGTATTAAGAAAATAAAGGTAATTTTTTAACTTCATTATCTTTGATGGAATTAAATACGATGAATGAAAATGTAGGAATACGTTTCTTGTAAATACATGTGTCGCTTTTAGGAGAGGGCGTTCTGGGTGTGTTCTGTGATCCAAAATTTACCAACAACTTGTTTGCTTTAAATTTTTTCGGCATACATTGGGTTCAGTCGTACAGGGAAGAATAATTTCATGGTAGGCTCTCTCTTTTAGTTAAAGAGCCACTGTTTAATACATAGAATTACTAACGAAAGTGTGAGGATGTTATAGAGCAAATTCACATTGCTTGCCTATCACATTCCTTTAATTTTTCTTTACTTCACGTACTAATTCAAAATTACTATGTAAGATTGGCTGATGACATGAGAAGTAAGATACGCAATTTAAGATGGCTGCAGTTATATTTCTAATAAATGTTAGTTACTTGGCGCCAAACTGAGATTAACATGATGTTTCATAGAATCAAATGCCTTTTCATTTCGTATAATATACAGCAAACACCACCCTCACATACTGACTATCTACGCATAACTGTCTACCAGTCGACCTTCCCACTTGGCGAAATAATATAAAACGCAGCAGACGCCACCTAAAGACACTGACTGTCTACCAGACGACCTTACCACTCACATGCAATCGCGCCATGCGTACGAAGCTCTGACGTCATCAAAATTTCTCTACTTTTGACGCATTACTATGCAGATTCGCTTTGTCCAATTAATTTTATTTTGTGCTTGTAAATGTGCTTTTTCATCTCTCTAATCTATCTAATAATGTATTTAGATTGAATGTAACATTTACAGTTTCGAAGATATAAGCATTCACAAACGCCTTAAATAGCGTCTTAATTTTTGTTTACCCATCAGACCATTATGTAGGACCGTAGTCCTAAGTTAAAAATAGTAGTTCCCACAATTGTTTTCTATAAGAAACTAAACTTTCCACAAACGCGTTTCCATAGAACTAGTTAGCTCATAAATGCATTTTCCATATGAAATACGCTTATGGTAATTTATAATAATGGCAACTCAAACTCCTAAATGTAGTTAAATAATAATCAAGTAACAGAAATTTTAATATTTTATTTACTTTCTAAGCTTCCAATTCTTTGAATTTTTTTCAATGGTTTACAATGAGAAATTTAAAAAGGAAAGAAACGGAAACAGGAAATGTGATTTTTTTGTTGCAACGAATCGTTTTTAAAATCATGTTCATTTAAGAAGTAATAAATATAAATGAGTTGTTACGCAATATTTGAAAAATAATCAGTTTAAATTATTATCGCTCGCTAACCCATATAAATAGCAAAAGTAGGTGCATTGTCTATGTGTGTGTCTGTCTGTCTATGTGCATGAGTTTTCGTCTGCGATAATTCTGATTCAAATTTCCAAAAATTTCTCTTTACTCTTAAGCTTTCTGCATTCACATAAAGTGCTAACTAGGTTTTGGGTTAAACTAAACAACTGCAAATGGTACTTTAATTGAAGCTCATAACAGTTTTTAAGGGAAAATCGGAAGTGGTAATTTCTTGAAGTTCGTAACATTAAAAAAAAATATTGAATAGAATGTAATAAAATATAAAAATCTGAACACTTTCAAATTTTACATTACGCCCAAAGGGACCTTTTTTTTAAAGTTTTGTATGTTACGTTTATTTATTAAACATCATGTTCTTTGTACTTAAACCATAAAATTCAATTCAATAGTAATATAGCAAAATAATTTTAAAATGAGCAATCTTAATAAAAAATTCTTTAATGTCTGACAAAATATGAAATACACAATAAAACGAATCTCAAATTCTAAATTAGGGCTTACAGATGGCCATATTCGGTGGAGGATTACGTTATTCAAAATTCGATGTCTCTAGATATCGTTTTTTTATCACAATGCGAGAAATATACATACACTTATGTAGATTCTTCATTATTTAATTTTTTCAAATATAATACAGGGCTGCAATATTTGGTGGCAGCAGTTTGAAAAGGGAATCGCCGCAAAATGCCAAATCGAAATTAATAGCCCTTGTGGGATAACGCCCTTTGGGCTAAAAAATCCATACTGAAGATTAATCCAAAACTTTTCAATCTTAGTATTTAAGATTTTTATATCATGGAAACAATATGTTAGATTTTGACAGAAACTGATAAAACTCGAGTGATACTTTTGAAGCTCCGAACAGATTTTTCTTGAAAAAATATAATATTACGATATAATCCCAAACTTCTTAGATTTTGTATTTAAAACTCGTACATGATTGAGAATAACATATTAGATGACTGTACATGATAAACTACAAGTGGTACTTGTTTGAAACATGAAATCAATAAACATGAAAAAATGAAAGTCATATCTTGCCACATTAAAAGTTTTTTATAAGTCTTCCCGATCAAGAATAATAGGATTACTAAAATTTTTTAATAGTAAAAATAGTACCATAACAATATCAGAAATATTCAATACTGATAAAATATTTTCACTTGAATATCCATGTAAGAGTAAAAACAAGCTTTGATAATAACGAACAATAAAAAAATATAAAAAATTCAGATTTGTTGATTTCGGTAACTTGAAAATTTCACATTTGCGAGATGCGTGAAAAAGGGGTTATTCAAATAAAGATTTTCTTGCCATGGATTGCGATCATGGTCTCTACTCATAACCATTAATTGCATTGTTCTTTCTGTTTTAAATAACTGAAATATATAGTATGTTGTTATTGATCTTGTTTGTTGTCTAATGTCAGCTTGCGCAGCTCATCAAAATGTTAACTAGATACCAAGATACTCACTCGCAAATCTAAACTAATAACCGTGTAGTGCATTTAAAAATAAATTTGGCGACAAAATTAAGTGTGGTAAAGTCTATATTAATCTTTCATTGTAATGGTAATTTTATCATATGCCTTAAATTTTTTAAATTAAAGAAAGCCATTTAAACATAAGGAAAGTTCTGAAATTCGCGAATAATTAAATAGGTTATGCAACACTATTTGGAGAAAATGTTAAAGAATCTTTTTTCTTCTTTATTAGATGTGTCAAAGATTAACTGTAAGTAAAGCCTTTAACCAAACTTAAGGTGATGTATGTTTCGTATGGGAATTAGTAGATTTATCTATCACACCTATGTAGAATGACTTAGAATGAGACATCCATTTCAACATTAGATGTTTGAGTCACTGCCTCTTTTACTATGATGGCGTATTAGTAAGAAAATAGTTAAGGCAGTGGGTTGTTTATATCGTAATTTAATTCCACGTAACGGAACTACTTATGTGTCTGATTATTTTTAACGTTATTAACACGTAAGGTGTAAATGCTACTCACATTCTCTTAAAAGGTTTTTTTTTTTTTCTCTTAAAAGGTACATTTCCTAGGTGTTTTTTCTAAAGTTTGCCATAACAAATTGAATGCTTGTAAGAAATAATTTTAAATAAGAAAGTTATTTTAATAAATAATTTGTTTCTTAAGATTTATAATTTACTTATTAAGGTTTAAAATTTCATTAAGATTTATAATAATTATTTTTTAAAATTATTTAA
>KK116227.1:419583-438106 GCA_000611955.2 Stegodyphus mimosarum | reverse complement strand
TATTGTCGTGTCCATTTCACATAGATAAATGGTTGCCAGAGCGTACTTCGAAGAGAGATTGGACTTCTATTTTCTACCCCAAGTTTTGAGGCAGAACACCCCGGGGAGATCCGGGGGTCTCCCAACCCTCTTCTCTCTCACCAATCCACAAGAGAGGACTTTCGGCTCCCCGTATATTTAGAATACCGCCATGACGCACAGACACTATATATTTACAAACATCCATGTACCCGGGCTCTTCGGTACCGTAGTAGATTCCCCTAATTACTATACTGTCTCTGCGGCAATAAAAGGTTTAAATGTAGTAAAATATTTGATGTTAACGTTTTCGAATGCTTATGGAACTTATCCATATTATAAACTAAAAATAAATAAAAATGAATTTAACACATACTATTATGTTAATACATAGATAATGCATGTCAGACTCTTTGAGAGTAGACTGTCCAGTCGTATTTAGGTTCATTTTTATTTTGTTATTAATATTTCAGGAATACTGAAATATAGGATACTAGCCGCTGCGCGGCCAGCCTTCGTCTGGCTTTAAAGTGTACCGGAAAAATGCCTAAAGAGAACAACACCAAACATTAAATTTGAAAACTGCACAGAGTTTTACTCTGCAGAACAATTCTATCGAAAAAGAAACAAACAACAACGGAAAAAAAATTCAGTTAAAAATGCATACATATAAAAAGCATACAATGAAATAAACAATATCCCTTAATACAAAAATTAATTATCATTTAAATAAATAAATTAACCAACTTCCTGCTGCCTTCCCTAGACAAACGTCCGGTATCCAAGAGAAACATTAAATTTAAAAACAGCACAGAATTATCGCCCTCATTTTTCCGGGTGGTAATAGTACTGATATCAGCAACAATGGTGCGTGCCATTGTTGCTCATATAATGAGAGAAAATCATCAATTTGATACTATTTCATTAAAAAAAAAAACTCATTCGAATTTTGAAAAATCGATGTTTACTGGCTCTTGTCTAAATGCATCTTGTGTACCAGATTCCATAGGCCTGGGTCTATTAGCTTACGCGCAGTACGAACGAAAGACACCTACACACACAGAAAGAGTCGTCCTTTTAAATATAGATATATCAATTAATTAAATAATTTACCTTTGCAAAAAGAAACTATCTTTCAATTTCTTAAACTGTTCAATAGAGTGAAATCTCGCCTTGCTATAGCACATTATGTCTTAAAATGACACGATTTCGTCAGAAAACATAAAATTAAAAAACAAAAAACTCTAATTCGAATTTCGAAAAACTCGCTTCGAGGTGCACTGGCTCATGCAAAAAAATCATGCAAAACTTTTCAATATCTTACAAACAGGGAAATAAGAAAAAAATAACATGAAAGAAACTCAAAAAACAAAACATTTCGCGCAGAATGTTACTCTGCAGAACAACTTTATCAAAAAAGAAATCAATAAAAATGTATTATACATATAAAAAATGACAATGAAATATGCAGTATCCCTTAATACAAATATTACTTATCCTAATAAATTAATTAACCAACTTTCCTTTGCAAAATCTTAAGAACTCAAATGGTATAAACAGATTAAGAACTTAAACAGATTAAAAAATATCATGCAAAACTTTTTTATAATTAAAATTATATATAATTAAAACATAATATTACAATGAAATAAACAATATCCCTTGATACAAATGTTAATTATCCTAATAAAGTAATTAAACAATTTACCGTTGCAAAAAGAAACAACTTTTTAATTTCTTAAACTTTTCAGTCTCTTAAAAACAGTAACATAAGAAATACGATGAAAAATTGTTGCCAAACCGAAATTTTTAAAAGAATGAAACTATTCAAAATGATGCAATTTCATCAAAAATCTATCAACAACAATAAGAAAGGAAAATTGTTGCCAAAACTACATTTTAAAATATCTGAGATGTGAGAAGTGTATTCGGAAGCTTCATTTAAAAAATTTTAAAAAAATACAAAATATTATTATTTTTCCAAAATTCTTTTTTTAAAAGGAGTCGAAAGGATTAAAGTTCAACGTGTCCAAAAATCAAAGGAAAATAAACAGCACATTTTTTAAAATAAGTTTTTTAAAAAAAAACTGCTGAAAAGGTGTTAAGCTCACCTTCCTAAATAAATTCGTATTTAATCGATTTATTGAAATACAAAATTTATTTTAAGTTTGTAAAATAGCTAAGTGTCTACGCTTCACGGTGATGTAAAAATGAAATGTATAGAGTGAAATCTCGCTTTCCTGTAGCCCGTTATGTCTCAAAATGACGCGATTTGGTCACAAAACATAAAATAAAAAAAAATTCTAATTCGAATTTCGAAAAAAACACTTCGAGGGGCACTGGCTCTTGTGTAGATACACCTATGTACCAAATTTCGTGGCCCTGGGTCTATTAGCTTACTCGCAACACGAACGAAAGACACACACACACACAGACAGACTCTTTTTTTTATTATATGTAGAGAATATACTATAAGCATGAATACTAGTATTTTACAGCCAGACTGTCATATATACATCGTGTTCACGAAAGTCTTTCTTTTTGCAACCGCTGGTCGTAGACGTTTATGTACTTCCAGCTACAAATATGTTTTAAAGGACCCAAAGATCCACGTTGTGGCATTTTTAAATTTGAAGGAATTAATTTTGTAAAAATTACGAAATTTAACTTTTTACACATTCTTGCTGACGTTATATTTAGGAAAATTTGTACTCGTAATAAAAAAATTAAAACAATAAGTCTGAATCCCGTACGACAAAAATTGACCAAGGTATTTGACATTAAAATCTAGAATCATATTCAGGGGCCGTACATAAACTGAAGAATGGAATACTTGCCTTTGCACGTAGCTAAAAATTAAAAAAAAACTGTCTGGTGTAAGTAATTACATGACGAGCATTTATGTGTAGATTTGTAGTGATTATGAATAATAATTATCACTTTTTTAACAGAGATCTTATTCGCAGAATCGCATAGAATTCGTGTCCAAAAAACACAAGCAGGATTCAGTATTGGCGCACAGCCAACACATTTCATTGCTTGCGTAAATTAAAAATAAGAATATTTCTGGTTTATTAAATTTTTTCTATGATTACTAAACCATGAATCAGCAGTAATAAATCTTCTGTAAAATATTAATAATATATTTCAGACCTAAGAAGAGGCATAAGAAGTTTTTAGACTTATTAATAATTAAGATTAGTAATAACATATTTTTTGAAAACTATAAATTACTTGTGTGAAACTACGTTCGGCACGTCAAATGTAACAAAATTACAAGTTAAAGACACTAGTCGATCACAAAAAATATCATTGAATGGCATTTAAGGAGGAAATAAATTGCAAATCAATATAATTTATTTAGTATCGTCCAACCTTTCGATGCAAATTTAATATGACATCAAAAATCGTAAATTTTGAAATTAGATGTCTAGGTCAATTTTTGTCGTACGGGACTCAAACACTTCGAAGTGTTTTTTTTCTTCCTTTTTAATAACGAGTACAAAATTGTTAATAATATAAGTACAAGGAAATGTAACCTACGTGCAATAGGCTACATTTCGTATTTTAAACAAAATAGATTTCTTTAAACTAAAAAACACCCAAACATAAATCTTTGCATCATTTAAAACATTCTTATAACTAGAAGTACGTATCTACGACCACTGGTTAAGAAAAACAAAAAGGTGGGGTAAGGACTGTTATGGATACGGTATACATATGAGTTAAAGACTCACAAAACTGCAGAAAAGCAAATTTTATATGGAATTTACAGTAGTCTGTTCATGTACTTATATAACATAATGGTCAGCATACGTATTTGCTAATTCGAAGGCAAAAGCAAGGTCAGTTTTTAGTGAATTCTAGTCTTCAAATTCTTCTTCATTCCCTCAACAAAACTAAAAGCTGCGTTTGATTCTGTTGTTAAATATAAATAAATATCCTAGATAATTTTCGAAAACTCATTTTTTGTACCTAATAGATTTCATATTTTCGAAAATACTGTGAGGAATTAAAGACAACGCTTCCTTGTGTAATGTCATTTTATAATTATAAGGTAAATTTATAATTTCGTATTCATTTAAAAATTTTAATTTAAAGAACTGGTTTCCGATAGTTGGCATAAACTGTAAAATGAAATATTAATTATTTGCGTGAAGATGAAGCAAAATATTTGGAGAGCATTCCAGAAAGAAGTGAGATTTTGAGAGAACGCTTCCTTTTTTGGAGTTGTAGAATGTGATTCTTAGGCATTGAATATGGAATCTTCACTAAAAAGTGATAATTTGCCTATTTAGGAAAAAGAATCATTTCCCCGGTCTAGGAAAAATGGCTTTGACAGAACGTTACCTTAGTGGGAAAGAACAGCAAGGCCCAGCAATGAATATATTCTTCTAGTTCGGTTGCCGGGGGGAAGGAGAAGGTGCGGATGAATATAAGTGTCAGGTGATAACAACGGAGGAAACGAAAGGTTTGAGGTGATGACACAAAATGCGCTGATATCTGAGAGAGAAATAGGCGACGGATAAAGCCAAGAAGGGTGGCTGAATAGCTTTCCAAAAACCATGTTTGGCTGAGCAGAGTATGCAATACGGACGGATTGACCAAAGGAAGCGGCAACTTAGAAGTATTCCCCAGTTTCGACATCGAGCATCATTCATCGAAGATTGCGTAGGACAACCAGAGTTTTAGGTGCAGTTTACTTCATCTAGTGACTCGGGATAGAACACTATTGAAATCACCCACAGCTTCTTGGAGAAAGATGGAAAATTTGGAAGAAAGAGAACAGTGGAAGAAATCACCTGAGACATCCTCAACTTAGGAATAGGACCAGCGTACCCTATGCTCAGTGTCATAATCAATGCTCTAATCTTTCTCCTTGCTAAAGATATTCTGAGCTATTAGTTCAGAATGGACTATATGGACTTACGAGCTCATGAGCTTAATATTATCTGCAGGCTTGTGACTTTGTTGTTGTACACATAAAGAAATTTATGCTTCCTCTTTCTTTCCAAATGATTTTGCTTAGTTGATACGTTATTCCGAATATATTAAAATATAATATTCCTTTTCTTTGACTCTTTAAAGGAGAAAGTAAATGACTGTTAAAACCGGTATTTATTATTACGAAGTTCCAATGATGGGTTGTTCGGATATTTTTACGTTAAAGTCACTTATATATATATATATATTTATATGGTTTTGCTAACCATTATAGGGAATAGTTCATAATTACTTAATTTAATTAAATGATAATTTTTTTGCATTTTAAAAGGGCAACTAATTTTTTGTAACACTTGTATAGTTGACTGCTGAGATATGTGAAGGTTAGAAGTACCATTAATCTTACTCTGTAATGAATTACCGCATTCTTCCTGTCCGTACTTTCGCATTGCAAAGGGAATAGCATGCCCAACTGTTAAAGGGAATACTTATGTTTTGAATCCCGTTCGGAATTTGAATATACAAAAAGCAGGACGAAAGTTTGAGTCAAAACAATAAGAGCAGTTGTTTACAAGAAAACGACTTCTTTTGCAATTGTCCTAAACTCTGAAAATCAGAGTAGTGCTAAATCAATCATTAACTGATGAATAATGAAAGTTTTACAGAGAATAAAATTTTACTAGAAACAGTTCGTTTCACCAAATTTATGAATTACATAGGTAAAGATGACCAGGCCATATAGCAAGTTAATTTTATTAAGCAAGCGCATATCCTAACACTTGACATTGCCTCAGTAATAACAGTAGTATGTGGCTACAGAATTCACTTAAGCCTCTAACTGGGACGGAGTTTCACTCACGAATCCCAAATTTTGGAAAATTGCCATGAAAAAGTGGTATTTTCTTGATTTTAATTTGAAAAGGTCACTAGTAACTTATACCTGGATTTATGCATTTTTAATATATTGCCTTACTTTTTTCTCATATGTCAAGATGCACGTATATATGCGTTTTTAAAAGCATCACAAAAAATATTAAGATATATATACGGTGTTGCCTGTC
Organism: Stegodyphus mimosarum; assembly: GCA_000611955.2. NCBI lineage: Eukaryota > Metazoa > Arthropoda > Arachnida > Araneae > Eresidae > Stegodyphus > Stegodyphus mimosarum. The sequence goes on along the minus strand of KK116227.1, from coordinate 432,083 downwards.
AGAGGGTTTTAATAGCGCCACATATGCATTAGACTAATTTGTTAGGCTTTGCTTCGCTTTTCGTATTCATTTAGCTCTGGTGAGTAGCTAACTTCTAAAAGTTTTTTTTTTATTTTTTAAAAATGTAATTTTTCTGATAGTTTTTTCTTTAAGTTGTTCCTAATTAATTTTTCTGATAGATTTTTTAAGTTGTTCTTGATAACCAACCATTTTTCTGTTTACTGAAACAAAAATGTCCGCATAATAATAACAGGTGACAGGTGACGGAGGACGGGGACGCCTGACGTATGACATAGGCAAACAGGCATGTGTCCCGCGCCCTCCCCTATTTAGAAGCAACAGCTCCCTGGAGCGGCAGGAGGCCGCTCCGGGAGCCTGTAAAAATCTTGAAAGTATTGACATGGCCATACAAGGGGCAGATGGTTACATAGGATGTTTTCTTGACAAAGGTACATATACATCACATATGAACACATACACGAAAAAAAAACTAGCAACACATAAATTACATACATTAGCACATACATAAACGCATAAGTAAACACATAAAGTAAACACATAAAGTAAACACATATGATACATATATAAAACGCATATAAAAATACATTTAAGACAGATATAAAACACACTTAAGACACAGATAAAACACACAGGAAATGCACATTTAATAGTTGATACAATAATATGCGTAAATACATTTATACGCTGCACTAATACACAAAAATACACATAGAGTAAACACATTACAACACACATTATGCGAAACATAACAATACATGATACAAAGTACACGCAATACGACATCCAGCAGCATAAAACATGTATAGACATTGCTAAGCGCTACATTACTGCTACAGTTACACTACAGACTACATTATTCATACAGTTAGAAAATACAGTAATGCACGCCCAGTTGTACAGTATTCCTTGGTACAGTTAAACGTGCGAAGTGACATTATTATAGTACTTACAATCTGCCTGGCGCAGAATGTACACGATACCCACAAGTGAAACACTTGCAGTATACAGCATGCAGCATGTGATGTTGCACAGTTTGTTAAGGCAGAATGCAGTAACTGAGACTATTATGACTAGCACTGTTTTATAATGGGAGGCAAAGGTCTTGACCATAGGCCTTAATGGTGGTGACGATTTTGCACACTGTGTTGATTGCCGCCTTATTTTTAATTAGAAACTTGTGGAAGGCTTGTAAATTAGTGGGTTCCGGGAAATGGTACTGTTCTGGGAGCATAATAATAACAACCATTCATCTCAAACAGCCATACTACAACGGTTAAAACATTTATCCAGTACACGAATAATCTAGCAACCGACTTTAGACTACGGCATAATAAGGTTTCTGTATTTTTTACTCCTAAACTCCTTTCTATCTTTATAATATGATGAATATTAAACCTTTTATAGGAAGAAGACGTGATATAATTTACGTAAGATATTGTACATGGTCGATACCAAGCAAAAACCAGATCCAATAAAGTGTCTTTTATGCATTTTTCAAAAAACAATTTTAAAAATATTTTTGGCAATAATAAATTATTACCAAAAATAATTTTAAAAATGATTTAAAAAATTGGAAGGGCAAATAACGAAACTTCAGTCTAAAATGTGATACGTATGATTTAGTTATACACATTTAATGGCACTATTTTACTACTCCTATCACACTGTAGAGACATTAGGATTTTTTGGAAGCAGGAGAAATGGAAAAATGAGCAATGCCCTCGCCCGGAATCGAACCACGGACCTCTCAAATACGCGCCGCGTGTGATTGACCATTACACCACAAAGGCATGCTAAGAAGGCGGGAGAAATAACTTATATACCTCCTTTTAAAGGACGACTGGGATTAGAGGACACAATTCCCAAATCCTGGTGGTGGAGAATCGTCATTCACCACTTTTTGCATTTAGTTCGGGCGCAACTGTAGAGATATTAGGTATTTTTTGAAGCAGGATGTAAAAAATGAGCAATGCCCTCGCGGTGACTCGAACCACGCACCTCTCGAATACGCGCCGAGCGTGCTGACTTCTACACCCCGAATGCATGCCAAGAAGGCAGGAGAAATACCTTATAGCATAGATTTAATTTCATCATCCAACTTTAAGTTTGTATAAAAGTATAAAATGGTATCAATTTTTTTAAACACTTAAAATATGTTATTCCTAATATCTTAACAATCTTTTTAAAGTAAAAATAATTTTTCAATAATCATTTTGAATAAATAAAATCTAAAAAATTTTAATTATTGACGCAGATTTAAATATTTTTAAAGAAAAGCTTCTAAAAGTATCGCCTGAAAATTACTTGATACTCAACTCGAACAAAATCCTAAAGAATAGAATTAAACTCTAAAAGCCGTTCTTGATTAGCATCGTGACAATCAAAGAATTTGTGAATGAAGTCATCGCATTGCAACGAATCTTGAAAAGAAGACTTGATTAAATTTTCCAATTTGTCTCCATTTCCAATTCTAAAATACACTTTTGGAGAAGTAATTTGAACTTCGAACTAAACTTCAATGAAACACTGCACATACACCGGACGTTTGCGTAACCGAACTTACGTATCAAACATTTGAAATAATTTGCTATTAGCATGATTATTAAGCAACCGTATGATAGATGAAACGATGCATAAATGAGAAGGTTGCGTATATGAAAAAAAAATGTATAAATTTTGCTTCATTGTGAGTGCAATTTATTTTGCTTTCCATTAAATGTACACCAGATTCTGATTTTTGTCTTATTGCCAAACGAAAGATAGTAAATAATAAAAATGGTTGTCAAGAAAAGATAGAAGAAACTCAAAAGAAGATATATATATGCATACAAATGAAATGATGATGTAGAAATATTGATGTCATAGAATGTTGTTAAATATTGAAAAGGAAACTTGGTAGCCGAGGCAGATTACATATTCATCTTTACTTCAATTGACATTTGCGGCCATAAAAATTAGCAGTCTAATCGTGCGCGTTCAAGAATATTTACATTTTTGATACTATTGCGATAGCAAGAAAAGCAGTACGCGAATGTCTTAACGACAAGTGCGCAGTTACAAAATATTACAACTCTTTGCGCATCAAGAGAGAGGTTTCAGTTCGCGAAATTTTCAATTCAAGTTCCGAATTAGTTACATCATCAATAAAATTAATTAGTTACGTTAAGTTATGTGATGGTTTGATTTAGAAATGACGCAGTCGAGAGAAAGTTTGATGCATTGCAGATGCTAGGAGGAGAACATACAGTGTCTCACAAAAGTGATGGGACACTTGTGCTTTACAAAAGGAAACTGTGGTAAAATAAATTAAAAAACATGTAAAAATTTTTTGTAGGTGTGTTTCATACTTAAATTTAGTAACAATTATTACATAACATACATTTTCTCAAAATATTAAACGATTAAATTAATAAAAATACAATTGTTTAGAACGGAGCGAAAAATGGCTCACAGAAGTGATGGGACACTTACTTTTCCATCAAATATTTATCCAAAAATTTTACTTTTTAAAAGGTTTTAATATTTTGTTGTATTTCCTTTTACTTTTAAAATATGATTTAATCTTCTTGGGATGGATTCGACTAATTATTTTGTGATTTCTGGAGTGATTTTACTCCATTCTTCTTGAAGCACCGATTTTAATTGTTGCTTTGAAGAAATGGTGTGTTTGCGAATTCTTGATTCCAATTCTTGTCGAATATACTCTATGGGATTTAAGTCTGGAGATTGTGATGGTGTTTTTATTATTTTAGGACAGTTATACAGCAGCCAGAGACTAACGTTCAAAGCAGTGTGCTTGGGGTCATTGTCCTGGCAGAATTTAAAATCGTTATGAAGGTTCAATTTTCGTGCTGAAGATTTCAAATTTTGATTTAATATGCCAATATACTTGTACTGATCCATTATACTGTCAATAAAAACAAGATTACCAACTCCAGCGGACGACATACACCCCCATACCATAACTCCTCCTCCACTATGTTTTACTGTTGGCACCAAGTTCTGTTTGCGAAATTCTTCCCTGAATTTTCTCCACACCAAGATTCTACCGTCAGAACCAAATATATTAAATTTACTCTCATCAGCAAATATAACTTCATTCCAGCAATCAGAATTCTTATTTATGTTGGATTTTGCGACTTTCTCTATTCTTTTCACTTACGAAAAATTTTTTCCTGACTGCTCTACCGTGATATCCAATAGATCGAATTATTCTTCTAATAGTCTCAGGATTAACAATTACTCCATATAATGCATGCAAATCAGCAGCAACTTTAGGAGCACTCATTCTTGGATTTTTTTTAATATTTCGAACAATAATTCGCTTTATTCCATTGGATAGCTTCTTCCAATAGCAGGTCTTCTTTTATCCTGAATCATATGATTCTTTTTATATCGTTTAATGATACTGAAAAGTGTTGAATGACTCAACTGTTTCAGCAGTTTCTCTAATAGATTTCCCACGTTTAATATGCAAATTAATAACTAATTTTCGAACTTTAGGCGAAGTTTCTTTTCGTTTAGCATTCATGGCTGCACAGAGCTAAAAAACACAAAAATTCCAAAACAAACTGGAGAGAAATAATGCAGACGATTTTATAAATTACTGCCAATTGCTTTTGAGTAAAAAGAAAACCCCCAAAAAATATTTTTATTGCTAACTTCAGACGATTTTTGTTGCATAGTTTAATGATGTCCCATGACTTATGTGAGCCATTTTTTGCTCCGTTCTAAACAATTGTATTTTTATTAAATTAATATTTTAATATTTTGAGAAAATGTATGTTATATAATAATTGTTACTAAATTTAAGTATGAAACACACTCACAAAAAATTTTTACATGTTTTTTTAATTTATTTTATTACAGTTTCCTCTTGTAAAGCACAAGTGTCCCATCACTTTTGTGGGACACTGTATAAAAATCGAAAGAAGAATTTTAAAGAGCTGTTACTAATTAAGTTAGTGATTTATTAGAGATTGATTTTTTTATGTTATAATTTACTTATACACACACACACACATATGTATATATATATTTGCATCTTAGGCTTAAAATATTTTTCATATTTTTCACATTTAATATACAGACACCATTTATTAGCCCTACACGTTTTTACCCATAGGATAATCTCTAAAGAAAAATCTTTTCTTTTTGAACTAAATTTTTTAATTCAATACCCTGCAACTTTAGCCCAGAAATTTATCAATAAATTGTATATTTTTCCCTTCTCGTATATATGTACACAGTCCAGTCACATTAATGTGACCATCTGTCAAAAGCCAGAATAACCACCTTTCGCAGAGCGGACTGCTGCGAGACGTGCAGGAAGAGAGTCACATAGGTCCCTGAAGGTGTTCTCTGGGATGTTGAGCCATGCCGACTCTAATGCCGTGGCCAGCTGCGCTAGATTACGCGGTTGAGGATCCATGGCGCGAACAACTCGATCGAGATGGTCTCACAGATGCTCGATTGGGTTTAAGTCAGGTGAGTTTGCTGGCCAGGGGAGGACGGTAAACTCATCCTGGTGCTCTTCGAACCACGCACGTACACTGGCAGCTGTATGGCACCCCGCATTGTCCTGCTGTAAGATGCCATCATCCTGAGGAAAAACAATGCGCATGTAGGGGTGAACATGGTCCGCAAGGACAGATGCGTACTTGTATTGATCCATTGTGCCTTCCACAATGATCAGTGAACCTAGAGAATGCCAGGAAAACATTCCCCAGACCATAATGCTCCCGCCTCCAGCTTGGACCGTTCCGGCAATGGTTGCAGGGTGGTTCCTTTCAGAGGTTTCACGCCTTATACGCCAACGTCCATCTGTCCGATGGAGCATAAAACGCGATTCATCCGAAAACGCAACCTGTCGCCACTCAGTGGACGTCCAGCTGCTGTACTGGCGTGCAAATTCTAGCCTTCGCCGTCGATGAACAGCAGTCAGCATAGGTGCACGAACCAGGCGTCTGCTTCGGAGGCCCAGACGCAGCAATGTTCGCTGAATAGTACTTTGGGAGACACTTTTGGTAGCCCCTTGGTTCATTTTGGTGGTCAGTTGCTCAACGGTAGCCCGTCTATCTGCCCGAACGCATCTCCGCAACCGTCGTTCGCCTCTGTCATCTATGGCCCGTGGTGCACCACATTTGCCACGTCGCTGATTTTGGACAGTCCCATTTTGCCATGCACGGTACACTTTTACCACGGCGGCACGCGAACAGTTCACAAACTCAGCCGTTTCGGAAATGCTTCCACCCTTGGCCCGAAAGCCAATGATCATGCCCTTTTGGAAGTCGGATAAATCGCTTCGTTTCTGCATTACGCCAACGATTGAAATGTTTTCCGAAGCCCTCACACACCCTTTATATACGCTCAACTGCACTGTGCTGCCACCTGCCTTCTGTGATTGGTTATTTAACTCTGACATGGAAAGTACGTGGTGGTCACATTAATGTGACTGGACTGTGTATATAATACATTTTTTGGTCTGTACTTTTATATGTATGTAAAAATGAAATTATTATTATATAATAAATTAAACTGAATAGCTTTCTAATATTGGTTTTATATGCATTGATACTTCTCTATCAGTGTTTATAAAAATCTTTTTTGTAAATTTGAAAATCATTAATTTCATTTCAATACAAAATATATATGTTAGTTTTTTTTTCTGATTAAGTGAATTCATTCAAATATACGAAGGAGAAGAAACGTGACCATACCCAAATTCTTGCGGATTTCTTGGGGGAGGATGTTGATTCACCTTGATAAGGCTACCACTTTCGGAAAATCAGCTGTAATTTGGTTACTTATTTATGTAACTACTATTCTAATTTACTATTTTAATGTACCATTTTAATGCATACAATACAAATTTAAAACTTCTTTTAAGTTTATCACGAGATTTTAATAATTTCAACGCAGTCCTCTAAGTATTAACATTTCTTAGTTTCAGTTTGTAAGAGCTTTGCATTTGCTTTCCTAGGAGATAATCATAAATTGAAAATTAATAATTAAATTCATATAAATGTAAGATATAACAAAATATGATACTGATTTAAAAACTCATTGGGGACCTCAAAATTAACATACTAAATTGGGTGATCTCCCCCTAGATTCATCTGTTCTTCCAAATTCGAGATCTTTCGAAATTACGTAACGCTGTTTGAAAAATGACAACTGAAAGTAAAACTGACCAATCATGGATTTGGATTCGTATTTGCATCTAAGCAGAAAAAATTTGCTTCGCGAGGAACTACTTTCTTTTCTTCCTGACTTCTGCCCTACAAGCATATCTGTGTCGCTTATGCTTTCCTGACTGAAATGAAGCAGCATTTTTTTATCTGGCTATATAAGAAATTATCGTGATTGCTAAGATTAAAAAGTATACTGTCTACAAGAAATTATTCTAGTGTGCCTGCAAGTCTGCAAATAAAAATGTTAATTGGCTGAATTTAGTTTGGTGTCAACGCTTTCCTCACGCCTTACCACTCTGCCATCCCGACTGTGTTCCGAAAATATGGCATATATATATATATATATATATATACATGCATCATTTTAAATAAAGCCATAGGTAACAAACAGTGATTCGAGTCTTAAATTCGAAATTTGTTCACTCTGCAATCTATTCATGCATACCAACCATGCCTTCATCCGTGATTTCAGAAAATATTATATCATTTTATAATTCTACTTGTCATTTTTATTCACTGATATATTCTATCAGAAAACTTTCGTCCCTTTCAGTTAATTCCTTTTTCTCTTCGTACATCCAAAGATTTCAAGTTCTTCGTACATCCAAAGATTCCAGTAAGTTCACGTATAAAGCTGAATATTAAATTATGCTTACTTGAATGTCAACGAAATAAATTATTTATCCCTTGAGGTATTTTGCTTTCATTAGTTGGGTTGTTATTAGAAACTGGGTTGGAAGACATAGATGATAAATGAAACTGCCTATTTCTATCTAAAGATTAATTTCGCACTTCAGTTTACTTTGTATACATCAGTGTTCAACTAAAGTTAAAATTAATATAATCTAAATAAATGCTCTCTTGAAATATTCATATATTATATATCAGAAGGATTTAAAATACTTCCTCCATAGAAGTATAAGTTCCTTCTGCTTTATGAAAATAATGCATTTCAGTTAAACATTTCATGAGCTGAAATGCAATAAAATGAATGAGAAATTTTGTTTTATTTTATATGGGGAATTTTTTTGAAGATTTTTACTCTCGAAACGTGCCAATATCAAACCGTAATGAATTCTATGGAAAATCAAAATTACCACTAGTAAGCAGCACTATGTTATAGTGTGTTATGTTATGTAGAAATGAAGTAACTACCTAATATTTATATGTGAAAGAGAATAATAATGTATATAGAAGTGAAGGGGCTACCTAAATAAGTAGCCCCACACACTAACTTAGAAAACCAACAACACTCCGGCAGCATTACTCGAGTCGTGATGAAATAGTGGCACCAGCTAACACTGCAAGTTCTGCCACCGCCGGCGGCATCAGTGGCACTCCTACCTTTCAGCGTTAAATTAGCTCAAATAAAATGCACTATATTAGATGATATACATTGCCATATGCATAGTTGTACAGATGCAGGTTTCAAGATGTTATCTATTGTAGTGCGCACAGGCATCATGTTTCAGGACATTATATATTGCAGTAGATAGAAGCGTGATGTTTCCATGTTACAAATCATTTTTACGAACTTGATCTGTTTACACCAATGTTTACTATCAGAATTAAGTTAAAACTATAAAATGTTTTACTAAATTTACATTTAAGTATTGTTGTATAGTTGTGCTGATACTTTAGAAACTCAATTTTGACGGTTCATTATGTGCTAATGCGTATGTTTTTGAGGTACTATTCCGTTAGAGAGGCGTCAGTTAAAAATGGGCCATTTTTTTAGCCACCAGTTGTTACCAAGTATAAAATTACGAAATAATAATAAAGTTTAAAAGACTAAAAAAATTATTTCTGTAAAACGTATTTTTTTTTAATAATTCTTAAAGAAAGTAAATTTTTCTTTTTCATTTTTAATCTAGAGTTTTCTACACATAAATAAAAATAAAAAAAAAACAAATCGAAATTTAACCCTTTCTATCCGAATTCTGCATGATTAAAATTTAACTGCGAAAATTAGTTTAATTTAATGTTGGCATACTAAAAGAAGCGTAACATGAGTTTAAGTTTTTAATTTTTCCCGTTTCCTGAAAATCTCCTTGAACAATAGGCCCTAATCGTATTGTCAACTGGGACTATTTGTCCCAGTCGTCTGGGATATTGTGATAATAACCATACACTATATGCGAATAAATAATAAAGTTAGAAAAAATGTACAGTATATTTTTTTACAGTACAAGTTAAGTATGATATGGCGTAAACCAGTCTTTACAAAGTGCAACCTGAAATATTTGGCAAATAGAACAGGTTTCCTTAGTCATATAGTTGTTCCTTAATTTCTTAAAAACACTGCAAACGTAAGAACCTATTTAAAAGTGGGGTTTATTTACCGAATAGGAAAGGAAATCTAATCTCTGGGACGTATGTGCCCATTAGGACAGAAAGGGTTAATCTGAACAGGTGCCATAAAGAATATTCTACACATAAATATAAATTCTATCAAATATGACCCTAAATGCTGTCGACACTAGGAGCAGCACTAGTATGGAGCACTCAGCAGTAAGCAGCACTAATATATCAATTAATGCCATTTAGATACCTTAATTCGCGTTTTAATGTAAACGAAGTTAAAACACTTTTTGACCACTGGGCGCTTAGTCGCATTTTATGCAAACTCGTTTACTTTATTAATTATGTTTGGTTTCTTCTTAAATTTGAAACAGATATCTGTCATCTCGCAGTCTTCTTGTAGCCAGGTTTCGCAATCTGTCCTTGCTGTTATTTCTTATCCGTGAGGTCACCGCTTTCATACAGTTTGCTGTTAAAATGACGGGCTATTGGTTAAACTACATCGAAGGTGACTAAGTGATTTGTTTTTCATATTCCATAAGCATTTTTGTGAAAGTTTTGAACATAAAATATTCGGCAAAAATGCGGAGCGTATTTAATGTAATATTAAAATATTCGCATAGAAAATCGACGAGACTAGAGAGTGGTGAATTCCATTGATAATAAAATGGGAGTTACAGAAAAACTAAAAATTCAGAAAGAAGAGAAGGAGATTATCTTTTAGCACTTTAACCTTGTTCAATCCGTGAAGTTCGATCGATCGAACCTTAATATTCCGCGAATATCGCGCAGAGCGCGACGTGTCCGGATCAGTGGCATTATTGCCATAAAGGCGCATAACATGAATGCAGTCGTGGTAAGTAGGACCCGGAAGGGATTACCAGTGAGTGGAAGCAAAGGGCGGCAAGAGGATCATAAAATGATCCGACATCGCAAATGAGGAAGGGCTGGAGTGTATGAAAAAGCAAGTCAATAAGCGTAGTAAAATTAACTGGCAGTGGTTGAAAGCAAGAAAATCTCCTCGTAGTGTAAAAGGACAGAATGCAAAATAAGTACAATGAAAGACAAAACAAAAGTAAAAACAATATTCGTCAAGACACTACTGCTAGAACTTAATATGTAGTGCCGATCGCTTGCAGCCATGACGAAATCCAGCAGCTCTGATGTAATCAAGCCGTGACATTCTATGACGAGCTTCGAAAAAATTACGGGAATTACCTTCTGAGACGATGGGTGACTGACGTTGCAGCAGACGTTGGAGCAGAGCTGCTTCTGTGAAAACGAACTTTGACGAATAACTACATTTTACTTCTCGTAAATAATAAATTTATGTTATAATCGTTTGTCTACATTAAAATGTCTTTCGTTAATTAATGTTTTCAGCTTTTTTCCCCACATATATATTTGATTGTTTTGCGGTTCCAAAAGTGACGTTTGTACCCTTCTGTCTCTGACAAGAAGGATTAAAAGTTTTGATTAATTAGACTCATAGAATTTTCCTGCAATCTTTCATGTTGAAAACATACTCTTAAGATAATCGACCTCGTTCTAAAGGCCTTTTTTAAAACTGTTTATTACATTTCTGAATTTATTTAAACACCACAAAATGCAAACGCACATTACCGTAAAATGTTGGAAAAGTTTCATAATACGTCCTGAGAATCAATGGAACATTTTCATTTAAAAACAGATCTCCACTTTCTTGCTCTTCATTTAATGCACCTTAGTAAATATCTAAATGTTATGATTACATTTGCTTTTCATATGAAAAATTTCGTGATGAAGTGTTTATTTGTTGAAAGGAGATGTTTTCCCTTAATTCTTAGTGTCCGCCAATGTTCGAGTGGATAAGGTTGTTGAGTACAAAACGTAGCTCAACTTGGGCTCGAATTTGCTTTAGAAAATCCTCTGCGAAAGCATCGCTACTCATAGGTAGATGACCCTATGGGTAGGGATGCTTTCACGGGAGATAATGTACCCTAACGTACTTTGTAGTAATGAAATTGTACGAACCAATGGCTAAATTGCTGACAACTCAGCCCTTTATATTAATAACAAACTTATCATTTACAAAACCGTTATTTCGCCTATTTGAATCAAGTCTTCCCTGCTCGTGCATTTACGTCTAAAAGTACTGCAAAGAATTTTAAAATGCGTCATAATAACATCTTGGTCTTTCTCAATTTCTTAATGTAGGGTGGTTTATAAAAAAGAGCAAAATGCGAGAACTTTAATGGAATGCATTTTATTTAATATCTTCGCAAAAGTTTTGAAAAAACTCTATACTAGAAGAAGCAAAACCATGAAATTAAGAATATTCTGTTCACTTAAAATTAAGGTTACGACCGTGATGAACTTTAAAAGTACCGAAACCCTGTTCTCAAATTTCTAAACGACACCTAAATATGTATGTCTTTAAAATTTTCCGCATGCACGTCGGTTTCAGTAATTTATTTAGAGTTTAGTAAATTACTTGCATCTACTTGATAATTAATTTCCTCCTACTTTAAGACAGATATTGCTTATTGATTTGGTATATCTCTTCCTACATGACACATCTCTAGTTCTTTACTTCATTAAGCATGTTTTTAAATCACTTCTGGAATGTTTTGAAGTATTTGTAAAATGATGATGCACATTACATACATGGTCATTTAAAAATAAAATTGCCCCTTTTGAACCGGTTAGGAACAGATACAGAACTCTGAACCCTCACAAATCGATAAAGTACGATTTGAGTTGCCTCGTCATTTATTCCGGGCTTATATGAAGACATTTATAACTTAGGTTAATTCCTCTGTCTTCATGATCTTGTGCATGTTTCTTTTGTATCTCATACATATGATAACTGTGTAAATCCTTTTTTTTTTATTCTAGGACATAACAACAGAGAATTAGTGAAAAATAATAGTTAACTATGAATAATTATTTTTAACTATTAGTAATTAGTATTAATTAAAATTAATATTTAATATTATTTTCACT
>KK116227.1:336093-419556 GCA_000611955.2 Stegodyphus mimosarum | reverse complement strand
TTATTTAAATATTAGATATAGTTGAACTGATGTAAAATACATAACACTCAGTTGTTATAATAATAATAATTTTTTTTTGCTGTAAATGCGGAATCATACAAAATTTAAAGTGATCTACATTTCTATACTCTATGAATTTAATAAAGTAGAAAATTTTCGTTATGATCTCATTGTTTCATTTCTAATTCATCATCCATCTCAACCATAAAATTCGTATATGTAGGGTTATGTTTTAAATGAGGTCTGCTTGCGAAAATTATTTGAAATTTCGCTCCTGATGTTCTTACCGAGAATCCGATGTGAATTACATTCATGCTATCTTCAGTACACTTCATTGTGTTCCAGAATTATTAGGCTTAACGATGCAAGAAATGTGAAAAGATTACAGGGACACGAACTTTCAATTGCTAGACGGACGTGTTTAAAATTGCATCACGTCGAAAGAGTGAGAGGAAGAAAATACCTGGCGTACTCCCTCTGTTGTAGTTGTTGTGACTAATTGCGCCGATCTGATCTCATCAGAACAAATTCACAAAATTCATCGTTGTAAGTAGTACAAGATTAGGTCTGACGTTGGCAAGATCCTTGGGCACCATGCACTATATAGGTGACAGCACGATTTTGCTCAGTTCCACCTCAAGGTTTGAGAGAGAGCATCTCGGGGGCCGTCCGAGGGTCTCCCACCCCCTCTTCCCTACTACCAAACAACACGAGAGGACTTTCGGCTCGCCATATATTTAAAGTGCCGCATGCCACAAAGACACTATACGTTTATAAAAATCTATGTCTTCTCCGAGATTCAAACCTGGACACTTCAATACGATACTCAGTAACCACTATCCATGTTTAGACTGCATACTTCCTCTCTTACTTGCGACTGAGGATGATGGGACCCAATCGCCAAATCCTAGTGGTGACGAGTTATCGTCGTGAACAGTATTCTCTCCGAGACTCGAACTTTAGGTCTTTTGATTGCTTGCCGGATGTGCTTTCCAATTACAAGTAGTGAGGAGAGAGAAAATGCATTACAGGATCGGGTTAAAATGTTTATGTAACATTATTCAATTATGGCAGAGCACGTGAGGGCTATCTGCCTAAAGGAAGGGATGCCTTCGTGGAGACTTTCAAAGCGAAACTGGCTCGTATACACGTTACACATGGGGAAAACAACGAAAACGCCCATGCAGCCAGCCCGTTCGCGGGATTCGAACCTCGGACCGAACTACCAGTGTTCAGCGTCTTTACCGCTCGGCCGCTGGTGAGTCCTTAAAATGTTTAAGAATCCCCACTGACTATGGTTGCTCATCCGGTTTTTAACAATAAAAAGCATTCACGCTGCATGAATATTTAACGCCAGATATGTGAGATGAATTTCGACAATGTAATTATTTATAATAAAGTAGGAATATCAATGACATTTTTTATGAAATGTCAAAATACTGATGGAGAACGGAAACAGACAATTAATAATTACACGCGATATGACTGTATGAGGAGGATATTCAAAAATCAATTCTTTGTTATGACAAACGTTCAAATCGACAAGGAAATTATGCAAAAAAGCAAAGAACTATACGTCGATTAAAAAAATATGCTTCTGAAAAACATTCTCTTGTTTAGTTTTTTTAGCGAAACCTTGTAAGGTGTCCTTGTCTAACGTTTGTGTGAAAACTTTAGAGCAACGACTGCACAGAGGAATGGTTAAAATTACCCTTTATTATACACTTTAGTTATTTACAGTGCGTCAACTCGACGCTAACAAACTACGTCTCTGCTTGGGCGGTAACTGAAACAGAGAAAACTAAATTCAAAATTTGATGATATTCACAAGTAGTAGAATTACGCTAAAGGGCTCGGACTTTCCTGTTCCCTAACAGAGCGTTGATAATTTAGTGGTAGCAAATTAATAGCTATTACGTCACGTTTAACCAGCAATAAATGCTAAGCCAAAGCTCACGCTACAACAAACACAGAGTTTTTCCACACTCTCTAACTTTCCCTTCTGGAATTTGATACTTAAACCTTTTCTCCCACTGGTAGAATTTGCATCACGCCAAATTTAAATATTCTGGCAATGACAATTATGGGAATAAAGGCTTGTAGGAAATAAAACTTCAAATTAAATTAAACTGGTTATTTAAAATAAACATAAATCCCTACATCCTTGTATAAAAATAATCCTCATATAAACAATAAAGAGAAACAATTAATAAAAGCCCGTTTACCACATTTGATTTCCATTTACACTATATAGATTTATATAAAGAAAAGGGAAAGAATCTTGCCAAGAAACGAGCTGCTCTTTCCTGATGTTGGCTGGCCCAACGTCGTAAAAGAAATACACTTCTATATGCACTGGCTCTACGACATCACATTTTTACAAGTGTAAGCCGTTGTTCTAACATATTTCCTAATTTAAAAATTTGTCGAGTGTAGATAAAAGCCTTTTCGAAAAATTTCCGAAAGCTCACTCTAGCGGCTGAGACCACGTTTTCACGACACTTCTCACAGAAACGAACAGCGAATGGGACGGAACGAAATCGCGCTTTTTAATCGGATTCCATCCACCCTTTCTAGAAAACATCGTTAATGCTGCGGAACAAATTCGAAAGTGGGGACTAAAAAAAATGTACTAAAATGTTTTTTTTTATATCAAAACAAAAGACGGTGAAGGGGAAAAATGGAATCTCCGCACGTGTAGTGGTCGACGATTTTAAGCTTCTTTTTCGTCTATTACCGTTGGGGTAGTTTTGAATTTTTTGCGACGCAATTTATATATATTTTTTTCTTTCTTTAGTCTTCGTTGAAAGCCATTACTTGTAGCGTGTTTTCGATGAGTTTTCTGTCGGTGACAGCTAGCGAGTGATTTGGAGCCGATAACGGCGAGAAACAGTATGCTTCCTCTGAACTGCAGCTCTTAAAATATTGCTCTTTTAGAGACTTTAAAAAACCTCTTCTTTCGATTCTCGAATGCGAATTTACATTTTAAAATTTTAGTTTAGAATTTAAATTAAAAATGGAAAGTAGTAACATACACAGAAAAGCATCTAATACGACATCTCATAGTCCCATATGATTTTGGTTTGGGAAGTAAATGATTATGTTATGGAGATGATGTTCAGTACTGATTTTTACTTTTTTCAATACTTTCACATGTGGTCGTAACGAAATGTTTCGCACTACATATTTAACTTACCTACAGCAGGGTTTTAATTAAAAAGTTCATTTTATGCAATCACAAAGAAATAAATTTTAAAATGCCCCATTGTTGAGGTGACTCGCAGATGCCGTTTCCACTCTGTAATAACCGAAATTTAACTCCTTAAAAGATGTAGGTGTTTATGATCACGTTACTTTATTCGAACGTAGCAAAACACACAAAGTGTACCCGCTTAAGGTTTTAAGATACCTTCGTGAAGCACTTTCTACTGAAAACTGTTTCGTACCCATTTTACATACGAGAATGACTACAAAACTCAATTATGCAGCTAGCACGTTTGCATGAACGTGGAACTCCCGGTATACAGCTGCCATAACCGATTGGCTACTGGTGAAGCCAGATATTTCGATAATACAATAAATCTTTGTCAAAAATGAACTCAAACTCAATTTCGAGTATATGCGTTACTAAATTTGTCCAACGATTTAATTTGCTCAACGCGAGGCTTAAAATTATACGCCGGTACGCTGCCCAGCGATGGCCGGGATCGATAATCCACCTTAATGATTGGCTCGAAAATTAATTCATTGAAGAAATAAAACATTGTTAGAACAGCAAAACTTGAGCTTTAAAGTTCTGCTAATTCTAGATAATACTCCAGGACACAGTGCTGAAGCCCTCATAGCATTTCATCAAAATCTACAGGTTTTCTCCTTCCAGTGAATACATTTCCTGTAATCCAACCAATCGATCCAGGAATCATAAAAGCATTCAAAGCTATTATATCAGCTAAAGCTATTATAAAGCTATTATACTTGTTTATTAAGCAGGAGACGAAGGAAAGTACATCCTAGTGGCGTTTTGGAAGCAATTCAATGCAAAACATTGCGTCGAAAGGCTAAATCTCGCATGGGAACAAGAGAATTCGTCAACAACCTAATGCTTCCTTGCATAAGTTCCGGTCAGAAGTTATGACCAATTTTAAAGGATTTCCATGGATTGAAAATGAAGCTAAAGAAATTGTACAAACTGCAGAATCAAGATGTGACAGAAGAAGAAATCAAAGAATTAGTCGAAAATTATGATTGCCAAAGATAATAAACATTTGGGTGATCTTATAATGCCAGCAGACAAAGAAAGCAGCGATAGTGAAATAGAAAAAGAGCCTTTGACGTGCCAAAAGTTAAACGAATTCTTAAAACAAACACAGGAACTCTGTGACTTTGTAATGGAGATTGGCTCAAATGAACAAAGAATATCGTACATTCGGAGAGACATTAAAAAACTTTGCAATCCTTCCCGAGAAACGTTTAATAAATTGCATCAGACATTGTCTAAAGCAAAAAACACCAGTAATTAAAAATAATAATAATAATTGTATCATGAAGAATTCCTTTCAATTAACATATGTTTCATTTAACCTTTTAATTTCTATAACATTTAATTTGTATAAATTGCACATACTTCCTTAATTTGAACTATACTAAACCGTTTCTTCTATAGAGAGTAAATTGCGCGGAACTTGGTTTTGCCGTACGCGCAATGTGTTAATGACATAATCCCACATTCTGCAAGGGTTTACTGTAGTCTCTTTATACAGTGCAATCATTTAAAATCCGTCGACAGGGAACTTGTCCTAATAGATCGCATTAGAAGGACACAAATACGAATACTTTCGAACTAAATGTTGCAGTGGTCTCTCAAACCTGCCTATATAAGGGATGCAGGTCAGTCCTGTTCGCCCCCTCTACTCGACCAAATGTAGATTTTAAATGAGTCGAAATGTGACCATTGAATGTCCACATAAGTCAAAATGATAAAATAGGAAACTGATTTTAAAAGTCTGTAACTGACAGCAGGCACAAAAGTTTCCTTCAACTGTTTGTAACAAGGAAGCATATTTATTTGGTTTATATTGCATTTTAAGATAAGCTATAACAAATGAAGTATGAAAATGTCACATGAATTGTTTAAATATATTATCTTCTAAAGATAAAAAGTATATAATTGGCAAGCATTCATAATTTATTTCTCATTTCTATACCGCTGTTAGAAAACAAACCTTTGGCTGAGGTCTGTGAGTCAACCTTTCATGATGCATTTTTGAAAGTGTCCTTCCATATTTTGTAACAATGAAACATATGTACAGTCACCCCTCAGTTATCGTGGTTGATAGGGACCAGACCTGGCCGCGATAAGTAAAAAATCGCGAAGTAGTATCACTCTCTCATTTTTAACATACGTACATATTTGTGTAAGTATAATATCACTAAGTGTATATAAAACCATATAAGTGCATATGTTATCATTAGAACATTTAAGAATAGTTTCAAACGTGTAAATAAAATATTAATAGTATAAATAACATACATAAAATAATGTATAAATAATATAAATATGATACGTGTGTGTGTGTAACATACGTAGATGTAACTAAAGTGTACATACAGTAAATATGTTTTTAGAACTCTTTTATTCTTATAACAACTTTTCTTTTATAACAAGGTACTTAACTCACCTCTGACAGTAGCTTTTTTTCGCTTGATCTTTATAAATGTCGAAGTCAAATAGTGTTGAAAGGAATGCACGACATTTCGTCGAAGACTTCGTATTACTGCGACATGTTAGGGAAAAACATGGCAACATAAAGGAATTCTAGTGCCACAATAAAGAGTTTTAGATTTGCAAAGGATCTGATGAACTTTATAAATGGTGTAACGTATTTTGAAGTTTATATTGAAATAACAGATAAACTTCTTAGTAAATCATAAACTTTATTCTCAATTCACGAAGATAAATACAATTTCTAAATGTTACAGTTTTATATTCCAGCTTATTATTACAGTTTCTTCCTCCATCAATTTTTCATACATCAGCTACTCCTAAATGTTTCAGAAAACCAGTTTTTAACATTTTTCTCGTTGCTCAGCAACGGTTACATGAAACAAATATGGAGCTGCCGTTCCAATATCAAGGATAATAATAATTATAAATGTTATTGTTAAAATATAATCAGTTGTTAAATAATAAAATATTATAATGGCAATAGAACAATACTGGGAAATTTGGTTTGATGGTTTTAACTGTACTTCTGTTTTAATCTGTGTTTTAATCTTTTAACTATATTTTTCTTTGTCTGTGTTTGGTGTGCTGCGTTTACTATGAGTTTGCTATGCGTTTTATCGGCCAGGAAGGTTTTAGCAGATTTGTATATTATATTGCATTGCATTACCCCCTTGCCAGTACTTCACAGAGTTCTCAGTGTCGACACATAGGATGGGTAAGACACATTTATCTTTTATTCAATTTTTAGGTTACCAAGGCACACCAGAGTTAAAATTTAAGTATTCTCCTCACTCTGGGTTACTGAAGCTTTTGGTATCGTGACTCTCAAATTTTACAACACATATATCATAGACTGTATGAATAGAAGAAGAATTGGCAAGATTATATTTTTGTTATAGGTTTAGAAGCACTGTATTACTTTATGAAAAGATCATTTAATTCAGCTTTCTAAATCTAATGGTTAGGAATCCTACTTTCCTCTTTTAACAGAATTAAAATTTTATTTGCAAGAATCTGCTTCTCTTCTCTATATCTAAGTAAGATTTAGTTTGCAAAAATGTAGCACTAAATCAACAATACAGTGTGTTGTGTTATAATAAAAACCTAAAACTAGAGAGGCTAAGTGAAATAGGAACTAATAACTGAGAAAAGAATTATGAAGAAGTAGTATTCTAGAAACGAATGTAGTCTTGCATATAATTAATTATCTTCTCAATTCCCATTTGACTTTCAATGAGAAAAACTGTTAAGACGAAGTATATTTGGCATCTATTTCATGCGCTCTTTTATTTGTTCCGTTTTGTAATTGCGCCTTCTCTCTGAATGCTTTGCATTCAATGGGTGCTAAATAATGTCTCAAAATTGCACCGAGAAAATTTGAAAAAAAAATAATAAATAAATAAAAATAAAATTCCTCTCTTTCGCGAGCAGCTGTAATCTCATTAATTCCTCTGGAAGGTTCGAAAAAACTAATCCGGTTACTCCCTAATTTGCATATGCCGAGAAATGGGAGGCAAAAAACTGTACTGTTATTTTTGTTAATGAGCGAGAAAAAATAAAGCGAAGAAAAATTTGCTTAAAATTAAATATAGACACCTACGAAACTACAGGTCTCTTTATTCTCCTGACTTGTTTCAGAAGCCATCGTTAAAAAGAAAGAAAAAAAATGTAAATCATCTTTTGGTTGGGTGAACTTGAACAGCATTTTCCTTGCTATGTAAAGAAAATAAACTTAATTTGGTTAGTTAAAAATTAAAAAATAAAAAATATATGCATAAGACGGAAACACGTGGCCAAATAGCGCATTTTCGCTTTCTTCATAGCTTTCTGTTGCATTGGATGAGCAAACGAAATGCTTTGCAGCAATCCTTGGAGAATTGCAAATTGTCTACCGAATAATAAAGTTACTGATATAAAGCTCTCCTTAAGGATTTTCAAATGAAGGATGATTATCATTTAAGATCAAATCTATTTTAATTAAGATTAAAAAAATGTGTATCTGTGTAAACCTTGTAGGAAATTCGAAAGAGATTTTCATGTTATAGGCAAACACTGTTTTAAAGTAAAATTATACCGCTGCGTTATCATCTGAAATAAAAGCCCTCTATATCGATCATCGTTTGCATACTTTGAAGTTATCTTGTTTAAATTAAAATGTGATAAATTCAAAATGAAATCATTTATAACACAAGGTCTAGGAAAGTAACTTTTCGGATATAAATTGTAATTTAAAATATAAACATAAATGCAATATTTATTGATGAAATTAAAGGAGAATCTTACTTCACTGGTGAATGTCAACGCAGGCTGGTTTACTATCAGTATATCAGAATAATAATTAATAACTCGGAGGGTATTATTACATATGTGAGTACAGTATTTGCACTAGGAAATTTTACTGGATATACTAATAAAGGATAGAAATTTATTTAAAAAATACACGTCGTCTAAATGATTGATGCTACGCTATGTACACATCTGCAGCTTAATCATGAAATTCCAACATAGTTATTAGATGCTTTTAAGGTGTTACTATTATTTAGCCTTGAATTGTATTTGAAGAATTATCAGTGACTCGGAGCTTGTTCGAAGACTTGTTATTAAAGATTTCAGGTACCAAATAAAAACTATAATTTATGCGGTTAATGAAAGTATTCAAAGTGTAATATTGTCCTTTCGTTCTATAAAAGGGGGTGGTCATAGTGCGGTTCTTGCGGACGAGTATTGCTCTTATGCAAATAAAACACAGAATATAGGAAATATGTAAACTAAAACTACTCAGCGTCTGTATAAACTTATGTTCCATAGTTATTCCATTGATCAGTCAATTATTCCTTTTCTATTTTATTAACTAACATAATAATAAACAAATTAACAAACAAAGCTTATAATATATGTCATCGTGATGGAACACAACCACCATCACGGCATCAGAAACGTAACTAACTGAACTGTATTTTACCCCATCGGAGAGGGAAGGAGAAAGATAAAATCCCTCGTTAGGGAAAACGGCCTAAGTCGGAACAGCGTCTAAAAGAAAGTAACTTATTCATTTCAATTCATGTTACAAAGTAAGCTTAAATTATCATTGTCCAAACTTAATTTATATTATTTCTGGATAGTTATCAACTTAATTATTTATTCAAAAGTATAATAAAATAAAAACATTGCACTAATTCTATCGAACAGTTTTGTAAAGAAAATCTTTCAAAGTTATATTTACTTATGGATTCTTTATGAATGGATAGATGGATGCTTTAGAGAAGGGTCTGCCGAATTTCTGAATCATTAATAGTGGTAGAAACTAAATTGAAGTGGTCTGTGAGCGTAATATAAAACACATATAATGCATCAGAAACATTTTATACCATACAGAATTTGATAGTAGTTAAAGGTAATTTAGAAGATGGTTCGACGTTCGAATTGATGAGAAATTTATAGCAGCTGGAACCTTTTGAAAGTTCTAATAAATCATATGACAGTCACAGCTTAGAAGACGATGTTACACTCACGTTTGTGAAAATTGCAACACCATCTGAACGGCTGATGGATCCGAATAAATAGACGGCTGTAGCGAGGCGTGTATGGTTATCGGTGGTTATCTGCTAGTGGTAAACGTTAACTCAATCTGTACTTATGCCTCGTCGACGAAAGAGAGCGAGATTTGAACAACTTACAGAGTTTGAACGAGGGAGAATCATCGGCCTTCGTGAAGCTGGATTGTCGTATCGTGCAGTAGCCTCTCGTGTGCAGCGTAACAGCAGCACAGTGATGCGCGTTTGGAAGCAGTGGACGGACGAGTGTCGGACAACTCGGAAATCCGGGAGTGGACCCCGAAATGTGACGTCAGCTCGCGATGATAGACACCTGGTCCGCATGGCGCGGACGGACCGTACAGCTTCCTCTAGACAATTGGCAGCACTGTGGTCAATAGCTACAGGTGTTTCATTGTGTGCTTCATCAATTCGTAGACGTCTGCTGCAGTGTGGACTGCGCGCACGGACTCCTTTATACAGGATCCCCCTAACGCACGACCATCGCCGCCTGCGGCTACAATGGGCCAATCAGCATAGAGACTGGCGTGCTGATTGGCAGCATGTCGTGTTTTCTGACGAATCCCGCTTTAATTTGTGGTACCATGATGGCCGCATTCGTGTCAGACGCTATGCCGGTGAACGCCACCTTCCGGAGTGCATTATCGAACGCCACAGTGGACGAACACCCGGAGTTATGGTCTGGGGCGCCATAGCATATCATAGACGATCTCAATTGCTACGAATTGTGGGCAATCTGAACAGCAACCGGTATATCCGTGAAGTTCTACAGCCCGAAGCTGTTCCCTTCCTTCAAAGCTTGCCAGGCGCTGTATTTCAACAGGACAATGCCCGCCCTCATACTGCTCGGATTGTTAAATCCTTCTTTGCAGCGCAGCAGGTACAGCTTCTTCCTTGGCCTGCGTGTTCCCCGGATATGTCGCCAATTGAACATGTGTGGGATGTCATTGGTCGGCGTCTTGCTCGTGATCCTCGTCCTGTTGCGTCTGCAGACGAACTTTGGGTACGCGTACAAACGATATGGAATGCTCTTCCTCAGTCAGACATTCAAACTTTGTTTGACTCCATGCCATGTCGTGTAGCAGCACTTATTGCGGCGCGTGGTGGCCACACAAAATACTGATTCTGATCTCTTGTTCTTGTTTGTTTGCTTTGAACATTTAATCATTTATTTGTACCACTACCACTCGACTGTGTATTAAATTGCATTCAATTATGACGATTCCTTCTTGGTGTTGCAATTTTCACAAACGTGAGTGTATATTTGTAAAATTACTATAATCAGTAATACCGTAAAACGAGCATGCAAGGGAATTACGGGATAACTTTGAGATAACTGAAGAATGATTGGAATCGCTGTGGCTCAGATTCAAGAAGAATCTGAAATTTCATGAGCATTAAAACATTGTGATAGATCAGTATTTTAAAAAACAAATATTGCGAAAGAATGGGAGTGCTTAAAATTTAAAATGATTTCTTTAAACCTGTGATTAGAAAGAACAAAAACATCACAAAACTTTATGCTGCATCATCAATGATTATTTAGAATGGGATGTGCCCTTCCATTTGAAACCTGTTTCACCACTTTTAAAATGATGTAAGTATGGATTTGCGACTTCTAAAAATTCTAGTTACGGTTCTCGAACCTGAATTCCAACATATTGTGCTGACATGAATTGTTTTAATAACATAAATTTTAGCCACCCCTGTACTATAAGTTCCTGTTAGAAAAGCTCCCTCTGACCCTGCTTATCTTGAAGTACGAGAAGCCTTAAGACAAACGCGCTCTGGTGTCACAGTATTTTATTACGAAATATCTGCAGTAAAAGCAATTAAATGGCACACACTGCTACTGTAGTGTAATGCAAGAAAATGCTATAATCGTATGTCTTTTTTTACTTCAGAAAGGATTTATTGTGACTCCACTCCTTGCAACTGCAATCGATTGAAGAATGGTTCATTGCATTATAACGGAATAAAATTATATTTAAACATCGAAATTAATTTGAAAAAGCGAGAATATTATTTTAAATAGAAATTCTGCAATAATATTATAAAGAAATTGTATCAAAATAGTTTCAAAAGTCTTGTGATATGATTACATTTCTTAGCCTCAAATGCATGACATATTCTGACTTGGAAATGGTTAAGGCTGATTAGAATTTCTCATTAGGCAAGTTACTATTAGTGTAATTTTCACATAGACCTATCTAACATTCAGTTATTAAGAGATGCGACTTGTAGTGCTAAATTAACAGCTTTGCATTAAGAGAAAATTTGCCCGTTCTTGTGTAGTGACACTTCTTTTGCTCTTATTTTTTGTTTCTGTAATGAACAGATGTATTGTCACTGAAGAGACAAGACGTGCTTTATTTTCTCTAGAGTTTAGCTCTAGAATACGAGTACTAATATACACGGCAAAACAAGCACAATTTTCAGATTATCATAAACTTAAGTTGAGTACTTAAAATTTGTTACAGAATATGCATGTCTTTCAGAATAAAAGAACTTTTACTTGCTAATATTTGACAAAGAATTTATAAATATTCTCCATACAAATCTTTTCCAGTATATAAATAGGTAGTAATGCCTTGTCCGATATAGCTGTTGACGTTGCTAACTGCTTCATCGTTGGTCCGGTTTCGAATTCGGGCGAAAATTTGTATGCTTGTAAGTGTATAGTATTTTTGCAGTATGAACATAAAATTCACTGGGAGACGAATTTATAGAGTGGTTTGCGGAGAGAGAAAGAGGGGTGGGAGACTCTTAAATCTCTCCTGCGGAAAATTTGTCTTCAGAATTGGTGCTGAAGTTTTGCCGTCACCTGTAAGTTGTCTAAAGCCCATGCCAACAATAGTAGCAATCTTGTACTCGACAGTATAAAATTCCTATACTTGATCTGATGTTATAAGATATTTCTCTCGCTTTCTTGGCATGCCTTCGTGGTGTAGTGGTCAGCACGCTCGACGCGTAGTCGAGAGGTCCGTGTATGGAATCTCGGCGAGGGCATTGTTTATTTGCCACCTTTCCTGCTTCGAAATATGCTAATGTATCTACAATGTTACTGTCAGACTTGTGAGATAAATCGTAACAATAAGAAGTAAGCAATTTATCTGTGCGTCACCTTCTATTACAATATCTAAAATGTTTCATTTAAAGCAAATTCAGGCTTTATTTTGGGAGAAGAGGGTATCAAGGTAAGATTATTTACATCAGCTCGACGTCTTTTTACAATTTATAGCCTTTAACATCTCTCTGATTCTCGTGGAACTGAAGTTGCCCGCTATGATGCAATTATTAAACAAATCATTTCTTATATTTAATCTTTTGATGTTTCGGAAGGGAATTTCTAGCAGTTTTACCAGCTCCTAATCATCATGCGACCAACTGAGAAATTGCCAGTTCACCTATTTTTCAATTCCAGTAATCCTCTGGCAAATCCTTATCTCTAAATGTAAACAATTCCCTGGGGACAAAGCAGTAAGCTCTTTATTTATATTTATTTACTTATTTACTTTTAATTCCATTGACGGGATCCAACAGGCTGAAAAGCACCTAACCCAGTGGGCCAGCTGTTCCGTCGATGGCGGAAAGAAAGAAAGCCATCATGAGTTAAGTTATCCCTTATCAAGGATTTAAATCTCATATGATTGATTCTGCAGCCTTCATTTGATAAGCAGTAGCAGCATAGCTGTTCCGATTCTGTCAATTAGAGTGCAAGTTTTATTTACCTGTTCTCGAAAGCCACTACTTTTAAATATAGTGATTATCTGTTCTTTCTTAGAGAAAGGTATTTAATTCGGAAATAAATAAAAGCTTTTCATTCAATCTACAGATTAAATACACGTGATTCATCTTTCAGATGTTAACCAAGTGTGATTCTGAGCTGAGAATTAATCTGAAAGAACGCATTCTGTAATTCATTAATGGAAATTACGTATTCATGAGTGTGATTAAAAATTTTGATAAACTTAATGCCCATTTGATTAATTCTGATAATCCCAATGCCCAATTTAAAATTCTCCTTCCAGATATATCTAAAGATTTGCATACTTTCTAAAGCAGCGATTTGCTACTTTTAGCTACTTTTAGTGCCATCATTATTGGAATTATATAATTATTCCCTAAAGTATAGATAAAACTACATGAAAGAATCATTATCCCAATTTAATAGATAGAAGAAAGAATAGTAAGATTTATAGCCAAACCGAGAACAACTAGATTCCCTGAAGGCGACTAAAACCACGAAATCTGGTACCATTTGCAAGAGACACATTGAGCAAAGATAACTTTAGCAAAGAAAAAAGATGCCATTCAACAAAATCTGTGTAAACTGAAAAAAAAAAAAAATTAAAAACTGCTCGTTAAACCTTAGCCTATCATTACACTGGATGAAACAATACGTCAAATATCGTGATAGTATTATAAGTAAGCGAAGAGCCCCTAAGCATAATGTACGCTGGTAATTAATTACTTTTAAAAATAATAAGCAATGGCTTAAAATCAACGGAGGCTGTTATTCAGTTGTTTTAATCACTCACCAACAGGTAGGAGTAGTTTAAATCGGAACTTGTCTCAAACTTTTACTATTAATATATGATTAGGTGTAATTAGTGAAACTCTAGTTCAAATTAAATCTGGTACCATTTTGTTTCGCATTTAAATCATTTTATAATAGATAATTTGTTTATTACGTAAGGTCATAAATGTTTTAAATCATCACTTCAAAGTAATAAAAAACTGCTCGTAGAACTGAGTTACTATTTATACGGCATTAAAAAGGATGATTCAATGCATAACTTAATCAATGTGAATTTTGCACATGTGTCCAAATCAATGTGAATGATGTCTCTGTCTCTAAAAGAAAAGGCAATTAACTATCTTCAAGGAAATCTTAAGAAACGTTACCGATAAAATATATTTTGGAGATAAAAATAATAGGATATCTTTTCTAAATAAATATATTATCATTAATTGGTAATTTCTGCCACATGTGGTTTCAGTAAACGAAATTAAATTACATTAAAATATTTACCATCCATATTAGATATGATATTTTACTGTAATTATTTTTTGCTTCCACTGTCTTTATTAAACCGGTCTTAATTTTATCTGTCCATGTTTTCAATTTTATTATTGGTTTACATATTTAAAACATATTTTTTATATTCATTGCAGCGCAAAGTCGATGCAAGAGTATTTCTATCCGAAAATAATTCAGAAAAGTAAGATTTCTCTAAGGAAGATAACTGCCCGTAGTTTACTGTTATTAATTGCCAATCTATTTAATGAAATTATCTCTTTTGAAGGAAAGTAATCCGATGTCTCATAAAATTTCGTACTTATAGGCGAAATGGAGAAAGATGATTTATTCCTCCCCTATGCTACTTATTTATTTACTTATTTAACTCCCAAATTATGAGGCAAAATTTATACAAATTATTAAATTTTTGTTTGTTTTTAAAAAAAATTTTTCTAGAAATTAACTTAATTTCTTTCTCATAAAATCAGGAGATCTCTACCCCTGAGCTTTTAATTAAAAATAGATACAATAGATTTATCTTATTGGCATTCCATTTTACCCCACTTGTCGAAAGCCTGATGCACACTATAAAATATTTCGCCTACTGTTATACGTCTTACTTGCAGTACTGTGTGTTTCTTTTGAGTAGAGTCTATCTTAAGAATAAAAGGAAAGAATATTTTCCTAGCATCTGTTTTTGTTTCAGTCCATACACTTTAGCAAAGTAGTTTATTTTTATCTCTTGTCACGGGAAAATTGGAAAGCTGTCTTGAGCAAAGTTTAGCGATAAAATTTTGCTTGAAATTCAAGATGTCTACTCCTCAGTTATTGCGGTTATTGAAAACGGCTTACGTGGATATTGTTTTGTGTTCAGTCTTGTTCTTCAAGTCGTGCAAAATATTCATGGTTGGAAGGGAAAGTTTTGAAGATGCCTGTGGATTATCCGCTTGTGAGAGTGGTAAATGATATATTGATACTGACGCAGGTATTTGCAATCATTTGACAAAAATAAAGTAGTTAGAAAAAGGTATTTTTAATAGACATCGTGAAACTGCAAACGTATGGCCCTATTACCATGACAGTGAACCGTTTCCTACCGAATGTGATGGAATTTCGTGTTCAGAAATTATTACAATAATTCCCCAATTATTATACTATTTGAACTACGAGAGCATGAATTAATATATTAGATTTTTTCAAATTATAGGGACAATGACTAGAGATCTAAATTAATAAAGACCTAATTTAATAAACGGAAGTGATAATAATTAAAAATTTACCACATTTTAAATCCGTCACCGCTGTAGAAACTGTTTGGTTTTATGGAGTAGGACACGTGAAAAATAAATTGTACCTTTGCCTGTATTCGAACGGAAATCTTTTAGTTGTTATCTCGACATGCGTTGACCACAGTATAATTTTTACGCACACTTATGTTGCGGTAGAGAGTAATTTTTCACAAGCTATTCACAGCCATTAATAAATTACATATAACATGAAAATGAAACTTATTTTATTTCACTGATTACCTGATGATGTTACCAGGTTTGCTTTTACCAAGTATACCTATTATAACTCCCTTTGATATCCGTTAATGATTATATCACTTTGATTTCTGCACATTATTAATATAACGTAATTTGTTATGTGATAGATCTAATGTTGTAAATGAAACAATTTTATTACTAAGCGCATGAAAGGATAAGTACGTTGCGAAAAAAAACGGGACTGTTCTAAATCTTCCGTTCTACTGACCCTACTGACGAAATTTAAACTGCGTTTTTCATGCCTCGGAAGCTCGACTTAGGATATATATTAGGTTTATATATAGCGGTTGTTATAACATAGGTATTTTGACACAAAATTGGACTTTTTTTAAATGACATACCAATTTTTTTCCATATTTCGATTCTGCAACTCAAATTAGGCCAAACTGCCATGTTTTATAAAATTCACACGAGTAGTTTTTAAAAAATTAGCTCTCAAAATTTTAGCTCCTCAATTTTAAAAGAATTTGGCATATATTTGTTAATGCCCCTTTTTTATTAAACTTTTTTTCTTCCTTTCACATTTCGAATTTTAGGTTCATTGCAAATAACAGTCGCCTATTTTTTATGATTTATTTTGAAAATTTGTATTTTTAAATAATTTTATAAATTTTTCGAAAAGCATTTTAAATTATAACCTGTAAAATTTTTAACATCATCTTATATCATAAGTATATGTGTTTCTAGGCAGACTTGCAAAAAATTAGATTTTTTTGTTCAACATTTTCTAAGATATACATGAATTTACATACTGGCACGTTTTGAAATTTGGCATATTTGTTATAAGCGATAATAATGCCAAATATAGTTTATTTGAAATTATTTGAAATTATAAACGATGCCTTTTCCCCTTCGTCTACAATAATAAAAAAGGAAAGGAAAATAAATTGCTATAAATTAAGAAGTTTGCCAAATGCATTATTTTTAGCACAAACTGAAAAAAAAATGCGCCAAGATAAATTTTTGAATTTCTTTGTAAATTTCGCACCAAATTTTACAAAATCTACTATTTGGGCATAATTTGAGTTGCAGAATCGAACTATGAAATAAAATATTGGCATGTCATTTCAAAAAAAGTCCTATTTTGTGTCAAAATACCTATATTAGAATAATGCTATATATTAATCTAATATATATCTTAAGTCGCGCTTTCGAGACATGAAAAACACAATTTGAATTTCGTCAATTGGTCTAGTAGAACAGGAGATATAGATCTGCCCCCTTTTACACGGCCATTATTAACAAATCGCGATATTTTTTTCTCAAAATAAGAGCTTAAGGAATTTGCCAGCAATGGCAGAAACTGTGGTAACATTTCTGCAAGAATATAGAATTTTGCTGAAGATTATGCAAAGGGAACAATGAGGAAATACATTTTCTAAACAGCCGGTTTTGCCGAGGTTTGAAAGAAGCGCAGTCTCTGCAATTCTATGATTATTTTTAGGTGACACAGGATCACTCTGTACTACGGAAGAAGAGAAGAATATCACAAAAGAAATGCAGAAATATTGTAAAATAAAGAATGCAGAAATGCAGAAAGAGGAATGTAAGTGTTTTATTTGTTTAAGTATCACGTAATCCGTATTTAATAATTAAAATTTGTTTTTTAAATTGCTAAATTATATTTTCTTTTCATATTTTGATAGTGTTTAAAAACTTATGATAAACATAGATAGCTTGTAAATCTTTCTTAAGAAAAGCGCGAAAACACAACCAAATTTCAGCAGATAAGTAACTTCTGCATTTTCATATGTAAAAAGCAGTCGAATTGCACCAAGGTGGCATAAGTAAGTGCCAAAAGATAAAAATAAAACTACTCATTGTTTTTGTACCCAGTAATATCATGCTTCTCTTAATTGAATCAAATTTGTTTTAAAATGTTATTTCTTGTTCATTGAGTCACTTTTAATAACTGGTCTATACTAGTTCTCCGCTTTCCGACATTCAAGTTTATACGGTTAATTTCTCAGGGTTCAGTTTCATTTATGACGAATAATACGAAATCCACTGAATAGAATTTTAAGCACTTACTTTTCTCCAACTAATTCTTTTATTCTAATCCTTATTCAAGCCTTCAAAGAATTTCAAGCTTGTTTATGGTTGTAATATTTCTACGATTCACAAAGCACAAAGTAGTCACAAAATAATTCTCTTAAAATTATTCCGCGTTCTTTACTAATCACGTTATTTATATAACTGGCGCTTAGTAATGTTGAAAGTGTTTAACAATAATTCTGAAATACTCTAAGTTCCGAATCAAAATATAATTTGAAAACAAATATAACTTCCTCATAAAATAAAATCTGAATCAAATATAATTTCCTTACGTAAAGAATATTATTATTATGTCAAAACAACTGCCAGGCTTATATATTAAAAGAAAATAATGATGCAAGTTATATAGTTCACAAGCATCAAATTAATTTCTGCCTGAATATCAAGATTAGATTTAAACCTATATAAGGCCATTTCGCGAAAAATAAAAGTTGTTCATCTTGAATTAGGTACGATATGTATTCCGCAGACCCATGCTATTTATTTTATTCCAAGCTGTTACTTATTATTCAAGAAATAATCATTTCTTTTACAAAATGATCTTATATTTAAAAACGGTTAACGAAAGCATTCCAAGCATGAAAAGAATGAAAATTTGTTATGCAAAAATGTTCACTGCAATTCCTTAAATGTGTGTATAGACTTACATGTTTTGATTTAATTTTCGAATATAACTTCATTAGCTTCTCATTCGCAGCAACCATTCCAAATCAATCAAATTTTGCTTAGTACAAACACTAATCCAACATGCTTACATCACTAAACGAATTATCGTCCCATTACCATCAAATCCAGAATGACAAAGTGATAACAATGCAGTAAAATGTAATACGAGATTCAAAGAGAAGTTTATTTTCCCCTCAGCTCAAAGATACAAAATATAAATGAACCTTTTACAAAATAAACGTCCACTTCCTGCTGCTGGACAGAAAATAATGACTGAAATTATTTACGAATCACAGCCTAAATTTAAAAGCATAACATCTTGACTCTATTTCTGCTATAGATTAGTATTACAGGTTTAGTCAAAGACACACTCACCAACTCGAAGCAACGAATTAAAGGTAACAACAGAAGTCGGCACTGCAAGCTGAGGTTACTAATTCTTTCTTCTAGGCCGTCCAGGTGGTATAGTGGTTAGTGATTCTAATTGCCGTAGTGATGGGTCCAGGCTCAAATCCCCGAGAAGGCATGTTTATAACTGCCCGTCCCTTCACAAGAGGCAACGATGTCTATTAAATAAAGCCCCCGGCCATTAAAAAAGAATTCTTTCTTCTAAATTTACGTTCTCGCTCGTCATAGATGACACTAATTCATGTCGTTTGAATACTGACTGCGAGAGAAACAAGAGGAAATGAGGAATTAATTAAGAATTTTACCACCTAGAAAATAATGGTTAATACCTTTGGCCAGTGAGATATCCATGTACTGGGTGGCCGCACATTTTTACTGATGGTTCTCAGTTTGACTGTCATTTTAAAGTTGGGGCTGGTGTGCTTTCGAAGCTTTTTTTTTTCTTTTTACACTCCTGCGGGATACACTGGTAACTCCTTTGATGGTGAAGTAATAGCCTTATGCGTTGCCTAAAGCAATTATTAGCTATCCATTACAAGTTCACAAAGGCAGTAATTGTTTCCGATTCTCAAGTAACCCTTCGATCAGTTAGCTCTGTTGAACACCCATTAAAACCTTAAACTTTGTAGTGCCAAGAATTCCTGCGACATTTAAAGGGAGAAAAATCGTTCTCCTATGGATCCCGAACCATTGTGGCTTTTGAGGCAATCAACAAAGGACTTCTTTGCAAAAAGAGGCGTCAGCTTACTACAACATCCTAATACAGCCACTTCTTATCGAAAGATTAAACTGTTTAAAAAATATTTATATCTAAAATCTTACGATCTTCAGACATGTACAGCTTAAAAAATTTGGAGAATGATAAGACCTTCTCTTATTCCAGATAGGCCAAGACGCATTGCAATTTCGGCTTTCCGTCTGTTTGCAGGACTTGATTGCCTTGCCGCCCACCTGCACCACATAGGCATTTCAAATGATCTTATTTTCCCACTTTGTGATTTTGGAGAAGAAATGGACAGGGACCCCTTGCTTAGATACGGGGCTGTTCGTTCTCTTGGAGAAGAGTCGAAATACTGAGAGGCAAGAATGCTCTTTGGGCAATCACATCGGTCTCTTTGTTCTCAGTTCCATTGTTTGTAACCTCTGTTTATAAGATTTTAGTTCTTTGTAATTTTTTGACTAGCCATTGGAAAAAAACAAAAAGAAGTTTGGCCAGCAAGACTTTGAAAGACAGGTGTTAGCCAAATAATTGCTCTGGTAATAATTCCAAATGCCTTTCAACGTATACACATAGCGAACGACCATACAATCTTTCTATAATGACAAGGTAAATTATCATTATGTCAGGTCAATTGAGTGCTCAAAGGGAGGAGACACAGACAGAAATATTACAAGATACATAGATCTGATTTTTCAACAGCTCAATGCATCAACTTACATAAACCTGAAAACTTAACAATGCATCAACATACATTAAAATATCCGGTCTTCGTAGAGAGTATACAATTAGACCAGAATTCTAAAAGACAACTTGTGAATTTTCACTGTATCTTTTAAATAAGAGAGACAAGGAAATGGTGTAAAGGTCCCTTTTATTAATCCAAATAAAGTTTAACAGGTGGCACCAACTCGAGCTTACAAAAGTCAATAGCTTCTGCTTTAATCAAAGATAATGGATGAACTAAAACTGATAAAATTTAAGTATAGCCTAACGGCTTCACACTTTAACTAGGCTCTGACTGAAGCTGGGTAAGCAAGTCTGATGAAAAGAATAACTCAACGCGCAGAATACTGATCAGTAGAGACTCAAGGATAGTTACATAGCCTTCCAGCAGACAAAAGGCGCTCACCTTCCAAAAACCTTCCTTTAAATACTTCGTTCTTTCTATCTAATCTGAATAACCGCGTACTCTCGAAATTTACATTCTGGCGGAGAAAAAGAAATTAGGGTGATAGGATATCACATTAACATAAAATAACTGGTTAGAAACTTAAATGATACCAGCAGTGAGTTGTACTTTCGATCCTTCAGCGCTTAAAAAAAGAAGACTTGTGCACTGCAGTTATTTGCTAAAAGGAAATAAAATCTTTACACCTTATGATTCATGTGAAGCTTCTTAGAATATCCTAACTACAGTAAAATATCGCTGTCTCCGAAAGTAGCTAATTGTGTTGACAGATATTTAATGGAATTAGTTCCTTCCATAAAGACAGTTCTTCAGGTTATAGAATTCTGATTACACTTGAAGTTGTATATGGAATATGATGAAGAATTCCGTTATTCCAATAACTGCTTTAGTTCATAGATATTAAAACTATTCGATAACTATACTCTTAGATTGAAAGAAAATTCGAACGAACCTGCTACTAAATCTTCACGAACTAGAAAATGCAGTTAAGTGTATTTGAATTGATTTACTTCTTTCACATAAATAATAGTAATTTCACACTGGTCTTTTCGCATTTGCCTTACTAATAGGTTTTAACTGACGCTAAGAAGAATTCAACCCCATTAAAGCTAAAATATTGTTCAAAGGTAATTGCATGATGGTCGTGATAAATCCGTCAGTGTAAAATTTTATTAAAATTTATTAATTATTACTATTATTTAATTATATTCTGTTTCCTGAACAGTAGTGTTTGGCGCATTAACTTTTCTAAACACTATAAATATCAAATATATCAAAGATTTAATAAAGTTGACATTAAAAATATTTAATTGGCATAATCGAAAAATAGTGCCAATTTTTTGTAACGAAAACTTTTCATAATATATTAGGGATTAAATAGTATCATTTTTATACCTCTTACTTTCATCCTAATATACTTCAAGTGATTAGAATGTGTTGAATTAATAAAGAACAGAAAACATAAGGAAAATTCCTTATGTAAAACATTATTTACTTTTATGTAAGGAGTTCCAAAGACAAAATACAATTCCTTCGTATTTTTAAATTGAATGAGCAGTATTAATATTATTGTTACATTGTTTGCTTTTCTAATTCCAAAACAATGGTACACTTATAATCATTCTCAAGTTGAAATTCAGTTACTTTTTTGTCAATATAAAATGGAAAAGGAATGATTATTTCCCATTGTAATCAAATTTTGCTAAGAACATATGATTAATTTTATTTTAAGAATATTAAATTTCGAGTTTAATTAATTAACGCATTTAGAAATTTTCATAATGGAAATAAAATTATTAATGACAATGGGTGGGTAATTCAGTTTGGTACTTATTATGAAAGAACAAATGAAATAATCAATACTCAGTGTCTTTCTTCTTTACTCCATTCATTTTGTATCTGGCCATGACGCATAGTTTACGTGTTCCTGTATTTCACTTTAATATGAGACAATAGATCGCAAATCTCTACTGTTAAAATCTGTATTCGTCTGTCTATTTGTTTGTTTGTTGATTTGCTAGTGGTATTACCTCCAGAACGGCGGGTAGTTGAGTTTTGAGAGAGGTACCCCGGATTCCAAAAACTCGAGGAAAGCCATTTCGACATTCTCATCTTCGTAGGACTGTAATCAGACGAGATATTAATTAAAAACTTTGAAAACGCTAATTTCCGCACTAATGTTTCCAAGTAGCAGCAGTCTCGCGCGCTAGAGGTTAAAATCTGCTTTTTTTTAAAAAGTGTTGCCACTGCTCGCTTTAAAATCTTAGAGTTTCTTTATAGAAATTTGTAAGTTTTACAAAATATGAAACGAAAATAGCATTACCAAACATTAAAGATATTATTATAACATAAGGTCGTAGTCTGATGTCGAGGAAAGTACGCGATTGCATGTGGACGTCATTGTATGTCGAAACTCTTTCGTTAATGCCAGCATTTTAAATAAATCGATGCTATTCGCAACGTTTTTGTTTGAGGTTAAGATAACTGACGCGATATGTTATTGCGACGTAAATTCTTTTATTGATATTGAGAAAAAGTTATTATATTACATTAAATTTTAATCATGACGTCATACGTTTACATATTAGCCTAAAGTGTCAAAAGTTTTTGTTTCCTGGTTTTGCAACAAAACATTTATTTACGAATTGGTTGTTGCTTGGAAAAACTGAACTGATTCCATTCATATCGAAATATTTGTATGCATTTTCTTTCACGTGTACATAGAACTTATAAATTTTGCTTTGGCCGCAAACAGCTCTTCTAGCGGCCTTTCCCGCTAGTAAGTAGATTAAAATCTGTCGATTGCAATATATGTGCTGATGACTGAAAACAAATATTTGAAGAACTGTATCAGAAAGTTATATCAAAACTGTGTCGGAATATTCATTACGTTCCATATAAGCTTATCGTCTTCTTTTATACCCTGATACAAAGTCATTTTATATATTTTTGAAACTTCATACATTTTGAAAATGGGTAGTTTCCTATAAATTGTACAGATATCAGTGACTAAAAAACCCCGTGTATAGTGGCAGTAAAAAACCAACTGTACCGTTTCGCAAATAAAAGTAGCTATTTGCAAGTAAAGGCAAGATAAGATAAATTTGTGCCCCTTTTAAAAATTATGAAATAATTAAATTCAATCAAACATACTTTTCTTCAGTTTTAGAAATCTGTACTACAAAACTGATACTGAAAAGAAGATTTTTTGGAAAGCAGTTGGTGGCAGAATAAAAATATGCAAGACTCCGGTTTCCAGAAGTTATTTTATTTTCTTAAAAAAGTCCTTTTTAAAACAAGCATGCTGAATAGTATGAAAATTTCGTAATGAGATCCATATATGAGTTCTACAACAACTAGATTTTATGATACTCTTTTTATCTGTAAAAAAGAGTCAAAATATGTACAATACATTAGAAGTATTTGAAGAAACGAAACAAATGCGTGCAGAATTTAAAGATCTCCAGAGAAAAATATAATAAACATATTGTATAGTCTTTGAAAGTTCATGAATATACATATTAAACTGAAATGTCATGGTTACGTCTGTAAATTCTTAAGCTATTTTCTTTCGCATTTTCCCCCAAGTAGAAAATAAAATAAATAAAACAAAATTATTCATTACATTGCAAAGGCCACTTTTGCTTAGTGTTCATATTTTTACACGAAAAGAATATATAAATACACAATAATTAAATTAATAAAAAATTGGCATAATAATAGCTTTACTCTTTCGTACAACGGTGTTGCTGGTATGTATTTTACAATTAAAAATCGCGTTTTCCTCACAAGAGGTAGAATGCCTTAAGTTCAACAAAGGCATTTTGTTCGAACTTAGCTGGAATTCGAAAAGACATTTTAAAGAAAAAAAGTTTTGGTTAAATCAAACAAAGAGAACATCGAAACATCTTTATTCCATTTTATTCATGATTTCCAGAACATGATAAAAATAGCATTTAATTTAAAAGAGCATTCAATAAATACGGTTTTTGCGTAAGTGAAAGATCATGACAGCTTCATAGCTTCATTGCTAATTTACAAGATAATTGTTAAGTCCCAGATGAGCTATTAAGTGGTCATTAAGAAGTCCAAACCTTACAAACTATGTGGAGACCCTTAACGTTTTTCGAAGTGTCAGACATGATAAATCGACTTTACTCTCGCCCAGATTCAAGTCACGGATCTTTCATTTGCTAGATGGATGTGCTTCCTTCTTATACCACGAGAGCACACACGTGGATACGTGATAATTCTTTTCTACTGTCCTTTAATTAAAAGCTCATTTTACAAACTTTCTACATTCCTGCCTGTGAAAAGGCAGGAGACCCAACCAACTAAATCCAGGTGATGATGAGTATAAAGATACGCTATTCGTTCACGAACTGATTCGTATTACTGAGCGAGAGAAGTAGATTTCATCCTTGTTTCTTTTTCAGGGAGGGGGGAGGCAGCCTTTTAGAGTTTCTCCATTATGAGCTTTTGTTCGATTCCTATTTTAAGGGAGAAACTAATGTTTATTATTTCATTTTAAAAGTGAATTAATTTTTATCATTTCCCAACTTTTTGAAAATGTTTTACTATAGAATTGTGTTGTCAGTTCTTTGTAAAAAGGAGTTCAGGAACTCAAAACTACAGTCAAAAGAATCTAGGGAGTTAGAATTTGACTGATTCTTCCCACTGTTCATTTGATTTTTTTTACTGTTCTCTCTATCCTCACTAATCGTTCATGATTCATTCCTCCTTCCCAATCTTTTTCATAATGATTGTTCCCAGTGAGCGATGAATCATAAAATAGAACCGCTTCAATTCAAAGAACCAATGATTCTGATCTGATCCCATAAAAGAACAGTTTTGTCCACCTCTAGGAGAGTTATCAATGCATTTTCACTCGAATTAACTCCAATGTCAATTACGTTTTTTCGAAGCAATCAATCATGATAAATCAACCGTTTTCTCTCCGGATTCGGATGGCAAATCTTCCGATGTTAGTTTCATTGGCTAACCATTTAACAATATAAAAGAACATATAGGGTATGGGATAGCTCGACCCAGCTCATTTTAGAGTCATTTAAATTTGTCTATTTACTGACAGAATATTATGATCCGCAGTGTAAGGAGAAACGATCCCCGTTGTTTATTAACAGATTTAATCTACAGTCATAAGCTTGTGAATTTAGAATGTTAACATCCACAGTATTTAAATACTATGCAATAGAAGAGCGTATTGCAGGAAATTAGGTAGATTTACAGTAATTTTGGATTTTCGCTATACCTTGTAGATTGTCACAAGTTTTAAAAGCATGGGCACAGCCAGTTTAGGAAAAACGTAAAAGTTCTTATTATTTAAAAACATTTAAAAATTTTATTACTTAATGCACTCTGCTAGAGTATTTTATATTTATTTAACTTGCAAAAATTTCGTTCTTTCTTAGAGCAAATTTTATTACGGTAAATGCCCTTTCGAGGAAAATTTGTTTTAAACGCTGCAAAAAGTTTTGAAAGCCTCAATTTATGAGTACATTATAATCAGCAATGTCCTGCAGTATCTCGTTAAAACCAAACTTCGAAGGGTGCAATTTTTCTCTATGGGTTGAGCGGTGTTTTAAAATTAATTACTTTCAAAAATAATTTTAGGAAGACTTTTTTGTAAGAAACATATCTTAGAAGTAGTAGTTCTGTAATGAAAGATAAAGAGAATATACCTAAGATAAATTTATGCAAAGAAGGACAAAGTATGTATTTGCTAAATCGTGCAATGAAATAAAACAACATTTTTAAAAAACCAGCGTAAGAATTTCAGTTAATTTTAGGTACAATGACTAAAGATAAAACTAAATTTCTGAGTTGAATTGTACTAAGACTGTTTAATCCTTTTATCTTTATTTCGTTTTAATTATCTTTATATTGGCTTGTTCGGAAAGAAATTCCGTTTTTCCCCAACAGAGAGCTTAACTGTATTTTTTCACAGCCAACTTTACACATAAGCCGCATAGTCATTATATGTTTTGACAGCTGATATAGCAAAGCTTGTTTACGAAAAAGCTCGACTGATTCTACGCAGCAGTTTTTGGTTGGTGCCCTTTCAGATATGGAAAGTGAAAAACAGCGTTAACGGCATATTTTAGTTTTTTACTATTGAAAAGATAAAAGTGCTGTTCAAGCAAGTAAAAAATTATC
This sequence comes from Stegodyphus mimosarum, assembly GCA_000611955.2. Taxonomy (NCBI): domain Eukaryota; kingdom Metazoa; phylum Arthropoda; class Arachnida; order Araneae; family Eresidae; genus Stegodyphus; species Stegodyphus mimosarum. Next base: position 392,992 of record KK116227.1, on the reverse strand, counting down.
CGATGTGTGTGTGAAGATCATGTATAGTCAGAAAGCTGTTGCTCAAACTGGTTTGCAAAATTTTGATCCAGCAATTTTGATCCTGAAGATGTATCACGTTTTGGAAGGTAAGTAAAGCTGATGGAGAGCTTAAGAACATGCGAAACCCATATGTCGAGCTTTGAGATTAAATCTAGGTGTTTTAAATGACCATGTACGTCCGAATTCGATAAATGTAATTTCTCAGCAATCTCACGAATTGTTATTCGCCGGTTTGCATCAATTAATGCCTTTATTGTATCTTCATCAGCTTCAACTGGATTTCCAGAACGTGATGCATCTTCAAGATTAAAACTACCGAATCGAAATTTTACAAACCAGTTTTGCCACTGGTTATATCTCTGTACATCTTCTCCATACATATCGAATAATTTTTTTTTCTTGCTTGAACAGCATTTTTACCTTTTTTTACCTTTTCGATAGTAAAAAAATATGCCGAAAATGTAGCTTTCGATATTTCAAAGGGCATCAACCAAACACTACTGCGTACAATCAATAGAATGTTTTCACAAACAAACCTGCTATATTAGCTATCAAAATATATAATGATTATGGGACTCAAGTGTGATGTTGGCTGTGAAAAATTACAAGTAATTCCTTTGTTGGGAAAAAACGAAAATACTTTCCTAGTAACCCAATATTATATAAAGCATGGGAGGAAATAAAGGATTAGTAAATATTTTGTAAAAATTCTGCATCGGTGTTATGATTAATTGATTTGCTTCCCAATTTTACAGATCCATTTAGAAGTATTTCTGTGAAATAGGTTCCTATTACATCCGTAATTTCACTTTTGTAATAAAAGTGGTACATAATCTTCAGTTTAAATTGTAACATTCTGCTACAATTTTTAAACAATTCAGAAGAAATTGACCCCCAGTTAACGAACTTCCATAAATTGATTAAAACATTCTTTACGTTCACAAAAACGTTTTTAAAAGATAATACGTAAATATCATTAGTTGATTTTGCAATGTGTATACAAGATTTCTCCTGAAAAATGTGTAATAAATATGTTTAAAGAGAAAACTTTTTATCTTATTTGGTTTTAAGCATTAAATATATTTCTTCCAAAATACCATTAAAAAAAACTAAAAGTTGAAACACGGAGGAATAATTCTAAAACTATTCATTTTCTCGCCATTGAAATAAAACAATTCATTTCATACGACCGACGTTTAGATTTTTTATTTCTTTGGAGGTGTGTTATTAGGAAAAATAAATGAAGTTTTAATAACATAAACGAGTTGAAAGCAATACAGATAGAGAGAAAGCAAATTGTTTTGAAATATTTCGGCGAAATCATAAATTTGATACTTCTTCAATCTTAATTTTTTTCTGACCTCTAAAAAGATATTTTTAAAAAATCCAAACCTAAATAAAAATAAACACTTATTAAAATTTTAAACTTTTAATTTTAAACTCCGCATTTTCGTGTGCCAGAGGCGTGGGTGACTTTGCAAACGACACGAAATATTCCATTACTTTCAAGAATTTAGTCATCAATTGCTCTAATAGGGAGAACATACTCTACAAACCGATGTTTCTGAAAAGCAAATATCGGCTCATCAGATGCTTTAAAATAGAGCCAAAGTTCCGTCTGAATTAATTTCAATGGAAAGAAATCGTATTAGCCCCTCTTGCGTAAATACATCGAAAATAATGTTAGACAACAAGTAACTAACTGACGATTGGGTACTTTTAATGAATGGAATAATCGATGGTCAGTGTTATAGCTGTAAAAACTTGGATTGTGTGGGTCATTGGGATAAAAAGCGAGCATTTAAAAAAAAGGCAATATAGAACAAGAAATGAATCACCTATGCCCTGTTTCATTCTAAGATTTCGCAAGATATGCAGCATTAAAATAAAGAGTCACCCTTCGAGTTATTAATGATTTATTTATTCGATGATATTGTTCAGACTATGTGTTTTATTTAGTACATTTTATGCAGGTTGCTCAGAATATAAAGTACATGTTTCATTTATTTTTTTAGTTAACTTAATTGCACGGTTTAACTGCTAGGAAGGCCTGCATTCTAATTTTAAGCTAAATGAAAAATTTCTGAAGATTTAAGGGCTTTGCGATCAATAATGATTAAGAATCATTGCATTAAGGGATTATGTAGAATATATTTTTAATATTTTAAATTATTGTTTAAAATTTAAACCGGACTATCTGAAAAAAATTCTTTTTTTATTTATTTACATTGTTTTATTATCAGACCAACTGTTTAAAATTTTATATTTTTAGCTTAATAAACTTAGGTACATAAATAGATTAATATCGTATAAATTTTAAGATTATTTTCATACACATTTTTTATAAATATTATTACGCATCCCGTTAATACAAAGAAGGGATGAATGAACATATTTTTATGCTGCTTTTTATTCTACTGCTTGTTGTGTTGTCGGTTGGTCTTTCGTTAACCGACAACAGAACTGTTGTATGTATGTTACGTGTATAGAAATGTACAAAAGAAATAATTAAAATGCAGAACAAGTATTCTGTCTGCGTTGTTGGACCCTTGTTGCACTTATAGCTCATTAATCTAGTAATGAAATTATTACATTTTTTTATTTTGAAAAACAGAAACATACAGATATCTTTGATAAGTATTCAGATAAAAGAATTGAACTGCAATAACAATTTTTGCTATGCACTATTATTTATTAAAAGTTTAAATTGTAACCCAAAACAAAATTAGCAGAAACTGCAGTGTAGTTTTCAAAGCTTGCCATGCGTAAAAATCTGTAGTAATTTTATTCTCACTTTTATGTTTTAGTATAAATACTTTAAAAAGTATTTTTATCTATAAATCGTTTTAAATCAAATATTCTAGTCAAATTATCAAACCGTTTTCTTAATGATTATAAGTGTAGACATGCAGCAAACTGTCATGAACATTTTCATGCATACAAAAGACATATGTTTTTATAGCACTGTCATGCAGATATCGTTAAAAATCCCATTAAAATGTACAACGCTTTCCATGAATTTACATTATGACATTTCATTTTAACCATAATGGGAAGGTAAAGAGCGATTTATTATCAACATGTGTTTATTGTTTTAAGTTGCAGACTTATATTTTATTTAACTCTCGGTAAACGATATACAACTTCAATTAATATAAATATTAGAGCTGCTATGCAATGAAAAGCTATAATATTTCCAGCTAATGATCGAAAACTTTATACGAAATATTTCATGCATTTTATAGCACCATTTTCAGCTTTGTGAGTAGTACATTATGTTAATGAAGCAAGAGTATAATAAGGAAAATGAAACAAAAGAAATGTCCATGGCGATTGCTAAAAAAAACACATACAACTATACAGAGTCATGAAAATGGTATTATGTCAAAATGATTCATCATAAATGTCCAGACTTTTCTATTCCTCCTAAATATCTCACACCTCATCAAACAGTTATTAATCTGTTAAAGCCGCAGGACGCTAGTTTGCCCCCGCATTCGATTCTAGACGGCTAAACTGGGAATCGTTGCATAATGGAGTTCTCAGTTTTTCCTGTAATCAACACAAATAGTCAGCTTTAACTCTCATCTTTTCTGCTATGGCTTAGGAAACGGTCGAGTGGATTTTGTTATTTCGACTTGTATTTGAATCCTGACAAAGGAGCTGGCTGCATGTGCTCTTTCGTGGCTAACCGTATGCATGATGCGAGTAAGAACGAATAGTCAATTAGAATGTCTTTTAAAGTGGCATCTCTCTCCTCTTAAATAAGAAACCCTAGTGTGTTTTTCCCCAATTAAATTGTCCAGTCCAGTTCATGTACAAGAAATACTAGTCCAGTTGATGTACAAATAATAGTATATTTTGCCATAATTAAATTACCCAATTCGTACTTTTTTAAGAACAACAGTTAGATCTTGCTTACTAAGCGTAAATTGATTTTCTAATAAATAATGGATTTTTATTAATTTGGCAGTAATTATTTTATAAAGAAATGCAGAAAGTAGATATGAGGTCAGTGGAAGTTTACAGACTTGTCCTCTAATAACTCAGTCACTACTATAGTTATCGTCACCAAACTTTCTACAATTCTTTTCTAGGTCCTGGAAAAGATAGATGTCCACTTTTTTCAAAATAAAAAAAAAGCTAAAAAACAGAGATATTAATTAAAAACTCGGAAAAACGACAATTTTCGCTCTCGTTTTTCTGAGTGGCAACAGTCTCGCAAGCAGGAGATGAAAATCTGCTTTATTTCGAAAGTTGTTGCCACTGCTCGCTTTCAAATCCTATAGCTTGTTAATAAAACATTTTTAAGTTTTACGATGAAATAAAAATAGCATTGCCAGATATTAAATACATTATTCCCGATTCCGAAATTCGTGGGAAGTTATTTCGACTATACCCATCTACGTGCGATTTTAATCAGCCGAAATATTAATTAAAAACTCTGAAAGCGCTAATTTTCGCACTCATTTTTCTGAGTGGCAACAGCGTCGCGCGTTGGAGATAAAAATGCTTTATTTCGAAAAGTGTTGCTAATGTTCGCTTTCAAATCGTAGAGTTTGTTAATAAAAAATTTGTAAGATCTACAAAATCTATACGTATAAAATAAGAATGTCTGTTTGTGTGTTCGTTTGTTTGCTCTTGTTATTGATTTCTGATCAATTATGATAAATGTTTCGCCACATTTAATCGACTAAAATTGAATGTAGGTGAAATATTAGATGGAACTTGATCTTTTACGATCATTTGATTAGAAAGACGAAAATCATTAAAAACTGCGTGCCATTGTTGCTGATATAATGAGAGAGAATTAGCTTATTTTTCTATCGAAATTTTTTCTGTGGGTTCCATATCGCATCAGACTGAAAAATGTATGACTATGAATCATATTTTTTGCATCGTTATTAGAGAAGGATTACAGCAGTATCGTTCTCTGCTTTTAGATGCATTACTCTCAATCTAGCTTAACTGGCATCGAGTGCTTCAGTGTAATACATAAAAATAAATTATAAAACATAAATATTAAACGAACACTTGAACAATACATAAAAATAAATAATAGCAAAAACATTTTTCTTTGATAGCAAAGTTGCAGTAATAAGGAAATATTTCTTTAAACCTGGAGCATAGTTTCAAGGAGAAGTCGATAAATTTCGCGGTTCTTAATGCGTAATTAAAAAAATAGCTTTCCCATTCTATCCGCATTCGGTGCAGCTTATAAATGCAAGCAAAGATTTTCGCACATAAATTCATTTAACAAAAAAAGCTCAAGTACCGAAATTTCAGATGCTTGTATTTGTCTCAAAACGACTAATTATGAGCTAGACTTGAGTAACTTGACGTCACAATTTCAGCATCAGAGGAGCCACTGAGGAATTCATTCATTGATCAGGGGAGCTAATCAGTTACGTTTGTATTTATAATAATTATGGTTTTAATTTTCATATTTAAAGTATATTGTACTTATTTTCTCAATAAATAATAAAATTTATCTTATTATTCACCAAGAAGGACTTTCGTTCTTTCCACCGACGGCGAGGCAGCCGCTTCATTGGCGTAGTTACCAAATCGGTCAGGCGGCCGCGCTGATGGAATGAACTTTGCTACAAAAGTTTCTGGTTTGCAAGCTCACCAGGCCTTGGGGGAGGTGCAAGTAAAATACTGTGTCTCAGTCCTTAGCTAAAGTCAAAGTCCACAAAACACTTTGGTGTGTTTTGTGAAAGAGTACAGACTAAGAATAACTGTTTTAAAATGAAAATTGCATCGACCCAAAGCATCTACTTAATACACACATTTTGGTAGATTTTGACAAAAAAAGATTGCTGACGCTTGGCATACACAGTACCTAGATGAATAATATTAGTATTTAACAAAGGCATGCAGAAAGTAATTATGAGTTGCTTGGAAGTTTAAAGACTGCGAGGAAAAATATCAATGGTGCAGAGGTGAGTAAATAAAGAAAATAAAAAATAGCTAAATTTTCTGAAATTACGTTCTTTTATTGTACGGCTTCGAAATTTAGCGATGATAGTAATATGTATGAAATTGCGATTTTATGTGCATCAGACAGGAATTAATTAGGATCTCCTTAATCCTCGGACGTACATATTACTAATTGAATTATGCGGTATCATTAAACTAGTCCAGAAAATTCCCAATTAATACACGAAAGTTTTAACCTTGACTAATTGATCTGACCTTAATGTGATCAGGTGCGCCGGTCATAGATTTAATTAATTGTATTATTCTTATAATTTATTTTATAAAAGTAGATTTATGAGCCACTTACTAACTTAATTTCTTTAACAAATGCTGTCTAATCAATTAAATTTTATTAATAGCAAAGTTATAGAAAAGAATTATTTACATCATTAACAGACTAAATGATTAATAATGAATAAACTAGAATAAACATAATTAACTGAAAAGTTAAGCGTGATTTTACATCAGATATGTATCCTAATTTTAATAATACTTTGTGGTATTTCTTTGATAATATTAATTCTATTCTTAATATAAATGGTAATTCTTATCTAGAATCATTGCTTACACATAATTAAGTCATATTCATAAATGCCGCCCAAACGGGATAGTGTTTGATACCGAAGGGTATGTGTTCGAATCCCGGAGAAGGCTTAGATACTTGTAACTCTGTAGTGTCTTTGCGGAACAGGGGCTCTCTAAACGTATGGCGAAGAGAAAATCCTCTCGTGTGGTTTAGTGGTAAAGGAAGAGAGAAGGGAGACCTCTGTCCTATCCCAAGGATACTTTCCGTCAAAATCGGGTTGGAACTGGGCAATAACGTACTGTCACTTACATCGTGCTCAACGACAGACATGATCTTGTATTCCTTGCCATGATAAATTTCCTAGGCTTACTCTGATGATGAGGTCGGACAATCGAAATTAGTCACAACAACAACAACAAGATATTCCTAAATCAAAACTTTTGTTCTAGTCTCTAAATTCCTAATGAATCATTTTGACATTTTTTGTACCCTGAAATCAAATCATTTCTTAACTGATTTTTAAAATAAACATTATATACATTAGTTAATATTATGACGAAAATATAAACTTAGAAGGATAGTTATAGACATGAGTTAGTTTACATGTTTTAATATATAAATACGATGCCTTTTCACAAAACACGGGTTTGCAAATACATGTTACAATGAGTTTGAATCTTCAGATGTACAATTTTAAAATTCGTCATGAAACATTGCACTGGAATACAACAGTAAAAGGAGCATAGTTTTAAATATGTCGACTGCGTACTGAAGATCCGAAAAATGAAGATCCACCATGGTTGCTCTTAAGCGAAATCTTCAGCCTTAAAGAATTATTAGTACAATTAAAAAGATTGACTCACTTGGTGCAATAATTAAGTTGTATTAATTTCCAGTTTATAATAATTAGTAGTATTTTGCAGCTGATGCAGAAATTATGTAGTTTGCTTCACGAAGTAACCACATAATTTTTCAGCAATTTGTAGTGAAGAAATCGCAAAACATTTCGTTTGTTCAATTCAACAGACAGCAATAAATAATAGAAAAGAGAGGACAATATAAGAAAAATTAATAACTATATGTACACACTGCACAGAAAACAAATAGAACAATATACCATTTTATACCAAAATGCCAAGTTTTGTAAAAATCGCTCGCGTACTTTTCAAAAAATAAAAAATTTTTAATTTCTAGATCACATTTTTAGATCCTCAATGTATATTTTTATCAATATCCCTTTGTTTATTGAACTTACTTGATTTTTTCTTTAGCAATTCCAAATTTAGACTCAATCTAAATAAAATTGGCAAATATTTTCTGATTTGTATTAAAAATTTGTACTGTTTAGTAATTTTTCAAAATTTTTCGAAAAACGATTTTCACTTTCAAACTACGAGATTTTTTTACCATCACCTTAAAGTAGATGCATTTCTGGGCATACCCGAAAAACGTATTTTGAGTTTTTATTCAAAATTTCCCAAGTTATGTGTGAATCTATACATAGGCGCGTTTTGAAGTTTGGCATATTTGTTCTAAACGATAATAGCTCCCAATGTGGTTTACACACTTTGTTAAAATTACGTGAAAGTTATTCGAAAGAATAAATGATGAACCTTTTTTATAGCTCGTGCACAATGAAAAAAAAGGAAAGGAAAATAGGTTACGTTATATTAAGAATTTCACAGAGTGACTTATTCTTAGTGCAAACTGAGAAGGTGCTCCAAGATAAATTTTTGAATTTCGCTGTAAGCTACTTACCAAATTTTTCAAAGTTTAATATTTAAGTATATTTTTGTGTCAAAATACCTATGTTAGAATAATGCTATACGTAAATCGAATATACATCCTAAGTCGCGCTTTCGAGACTGCAAAACGCAAGTTAAATTTCGTCAATCGGCCCAGCAGAACGGAAGATGTAATACATGTCCCTCGTTTTTTGTGCAGAGTGTACAAATATAAAAATGCAATTCTTAGCTAAAAGAGATATTCTAATAGAATCAATGAATTTTAAAACATATTTTTTCTGAGTTGTAACTGGCAGTTTTTCAAAGTGAGTGCAAAATGTACTTGTTATAAAACCAGCAAAGATGTTCCGTGAAAATCAAAAAACATCATTCAATTGTTTGTTTAAGCGATTCTGAAAAACTTCTTCTACTGAAGTCCAAACGTCTTTTATGTAATTTCGTAAAAATAATCAGCCATTTCAGGATTTGTTAATTGAGCAACTCTGAGCACCAAAGTAACATTTTTTCAATACTAATGAACATCTTGCACTGCCAAGAAGGACTTATTCTGTGCTTCTCGCAGTTAAGTAAGCCATTTCATTACCGCAACTAATACTCATGTATAACAATTTGATCTCGTGTTTCGTACTTAAACCTCGAGTCTATCAAAATCCATATTTTATGAATGTTCGGAGTATTCATAAAACATTTTACACGCGATTATTTTTCAAATATGTAATAAGAGATGATTAGAACATTCTCATCAAATTCATCACTTATAAGATATAACGTAGTCTTTGGCATATATTTGTCACAAAGTAATGTTCAGTTTAGTATTCAAAATATCCTTCGTAAAGAAGCACATACATGAGATATTACTGACTACTTATAAATATCCTTCGAAAAGAATCACAAATATGAGAGATACCTGGTTACATATATTCTCATATCCCTGGGCATGATATCATTTAAACATCGGGCTGTCTGACTGTGAAGCACACAAAACTAAGCATGCTTTCAAGTAGTTGCACGTCTACGTGAATCTACAGCCTCAATTCGCTTAGTAAAAAATGCTTGCCGTTCGAAATCCATATTCAAACATTCCTAATGCGTGGCATTAATTATATCTCCTTTTTAAACACTTCTTGAAACGTAATACCAAAACGAACCCTGAAAATTGGCATTCTTTGAATGATTCAAAGGTCCATGTAGTAATGGAATGTTCTTCCACTTGTTGGGGTAAAAATGATTTCGATTACAATGATGGACGTAAAATTATTTAAAGGAATATTTCAGGCAATTACTCATTTAAATAGAAAATGAATTCAACCAAGAGGGCTCTCGAGACAAAAGTCATCTTGCGGTAACTGTCGTATTTCTTTCTTTTTGAGCAATTTTCGACTACGACGTTGTCTAATGGTAAACCATGTAAAAATCAGAAGACACACCAGCAGTCCAGCGCCAATGCAAGACACATACGTTACTGGGAAGTATCTGCAATGCTCGGGAGATTCGTCGAAACCTGATGGACAATGAAGGGTTCCGTCGCACCACAATTCGGGATCAATGCAAGCTCCTATCTCAGGACATTCGAATAAGCAATCTACATTTCGGAGTGTCTGCCCCGATTGAGTCCGAACAAAAGGCCTCGTCACTTCCAACCAATGGATAACGAAAGAAGCAGCCTGGGGAGGTGCTACCATCTCAATGAATAGCCGATCTCTCTCCTGCCCATTAAAACTGTCACCAGATTCGTTGTACCATGTATGTGAGAAAATGTCAAATTCTTCTATTTGGTCTGGTCGCTGTGGAGGACGATCGCTGTCCACGCAGGCATTCGCTACAGGTTTCGCTCTTGGATCTAAATACACTAACAGTCTGCTACCAAACCGGCATTCTGAAATAAAGAATAAAATTATATCAAAATTTTTCATTTATTTCACATATGCTATTAAAACACTTCATTATTTCATTCATATTATGAGAATATTTAATTCATTCCTAATTATATTACTGTGCAATTATTCAGCTAGTAAGTTCCTGAACATTCTGGATATAAGGTTTGCAAATTAAAAGTATAAATGTTTTAAGAATTATTTTCTGAGCGATTGCTAATAAAGCACATTTTTTCAAAATTTTGAAAATTAATGTGCATACAGGAACACAAAATTTTAGATTCGTACAGTAAATAACTTATATATATTAAACAAACTAACCTATTAAGATTTAGTAATATCTCGAAAACCGCAAAAAGTTTTAATGATTTAATTTCAGTCTACTTAATAATAATCTAATAAAGCTTCTACCTTATTCGTTAGATACTCTATTAAATTAATTAAAAACTAATGCTGGTCTGATTTAAATACACACATTTTTTGTTCTCCTTGAGAACAACTTAAACAAATTTTGTTCAGATATTTAGTATATTTATAACATTTTTTCCGTTTCCTTCGATATTTTTTTTATTTTATCGCAATGTGTATTACAGTAAATAGAAAAAATATAAAGTGCTTCATATTTTAATCGGAGAATATCTGTTCCATTCCCGGAAACATTCCTTTCAAGATATTTTTTCAAGCGAATGCTTTTGCTGTAAAGATTTTTAAGCAAAGCCATCCGTATATCCATTAGAGTAGCTTCGATAAATAAATATTTGCTTCCTGTATTAAGAAAATGAAAGTGATTTTGGAACTTCTAGGAAGTCGGTATCGCTTTATAGTGAATTTGATATCTCCGTAAGTAATCAATATTTAAGCCGCATATTTGAAATTACATTTATTTATAGAATTTAATGTTTAATAAAGCTAAGCTTTTGAGAGCTCTGTCAATTTAATTAACCATAACATGTATTTGCTTTTAAATCATTGCCTAATACATTAAATAAGTAGGGAACTAAATGAAAGTTTCAAAATATGGAACTTAAGCCGGCTCAATAATATCTTTTTTAATTAATGCTATAATGTTTATTTTTACTATAAAAATTTCGGTTGTCGTTGAAATATTGTAGATCTTATTATAGAAATTACTGTAAATACACTTAAATTATTGTTTCAAGTATTCTTTAAGAAAGCGTTAGATGCAGTGATAAATTAATATGAAATAACGTCACCAATATATGCTAAAATAATAGTATGATGGATACCAAATCATTCACAGCATTCTCGAGAAATGCAATCAAACGTGATACATAAACTACTTTATTAAAGCCGCTTTTTTGATGTGCAAAAGGTAAGAATATGAAATATTTTCTCCTAAAATCGCCATAAAGCTTACCATAATATCCTTGAGATGTTATACTATGAAAAACGCAAGAAACACTGACCAAGGAAAAAAAAAGAATTCAAAGGATACAAAGCACATTTATTCAAAATGCATCTCCGAGCGCAACTAGCACATAAGGAAAAGTCCCTATGTTGTAAGTCAGCGGTTCCCTACCTGTGGGGCGCATCGTAGGAAGTGATAACACTACATGGGATCGCGAGCATAATAAAATTAAAAAATATTATAAAATTGATTAATTTAGTGAAAGAAAAGCAAAACAAAAACACTCTGTCAGAATAAAAAGTAAATAAGCATTTACACTGATATAATATACTTACAAATAGGATCGTATCGGTGCTGCGCAATGTATTTAATAATTAACTTATCAATATTAAATAAAAAGAAAGTTTAATAAATATTAATGACTTCCTTGGGCCTGTCTTGCAAAGAGTTTTGAAGGCAGGTTAAATATTAGAAATACACAGTTCTTTTTCTGCAGTTAACTGAGATCCATATTTTGTCTTTAAAGTAGCCACCGCACAAAATCCACTTTCGCATAGTTGAAAAGATAGTTGTTAAAAATGGTATTAGGTATTTCTCCTACCTTCTTCGCATGCCTTCGTGGTGTAGTGGTCTGCATGCTCGAAGCGTAACCGAGAGGTCCGTGGTTCGATTCCCGGCGAAGGCGTTGCTAGTTTTTCATGTCTCCTGCTTCCAAAAATACCTAATGTCTCTACAACGGTAGCAGTGTACGAAATGCTTTTATTTTCAGTGCAGAACACTCTTCATCCACACCTCTCCCATTCAAAGAGTGATTTATTCCTAAACTTTCTTTTGATTTCGACACTTGCCATTAAGTCTGTGAAGATGTTTCTTTGGTTGCTAAGAAACTTTTAGGAGCATTTTGAAATGGATCCTACACCCACTCGAAACTTGCTAAGTTCTCGTCAGCAAGAAAGTACTTCTTAAAATTCTTTGCCAGCATAACTAAATTATTTTCAGTTGCTACAAAAACAACTTTCACATGCGGTTGTTCGGCCTTGTAAGCTTTAACATATTCATCTTGATTAGCAAGCTAGCTTTTTTTTGTTTTGTTTTAATTTTTTTTTTACAATTCCAGTTTTTTGACAAAAGCTTTAACATTACCCCTCATACCCAACATACATGCATTTACTCCTTGGAACGAAGATTCAAGATATTTAATTTCTGAAATATGTTGACCAAATGCCACAGTTTGATCACAAATGAACCATCACGAAACTTTTTGCTCTCCAGTCGGCTTTTCTGTTCTAGGAAAAACGCAATTTCATCTCTTAATTCATAGACACGTCGTAAACATTTTCCATATGATAACCATCTTCTCTCGAAACAAAGTAATAATGTTGAATGTACCCACCCATGTCTTTATAAAGTGAAGAACAGATTCTTGATTTTAAGGTCTGATTTTTTAAACAACTTGCTACGGTTACAACCGTCATTAGCACAGTATTCAGAGAGGACTTTTTGCTTGGAAGTTAGAGCTTCTCTGGAGATAATACATTGTGTCCAGGCACACAGTAGAGACTTTTGTTCACAGATGTTGTATACTTCGAAATCTTCCAGACATCGAACGAGTACCATTGGTGCATATTTTGACGAAATTTTCCCACCCTATGCTTATAAAATAATTTAAGATAGCAAATAACGCGAGTGTTTTTCCTTTACGTTCTATTTGGTTGGCAGAAAAGTAGTTAATCTGTTGCTTACATACCAACACTAAATCGAACATGGGCAATGAAATGAGCAGTTTTTGTTATCTCTTGCCTCATCAAGCTGAACTGGAAACGATTTGTCAAGCGCAAATTTCCAAAAACTCATGCTGTACGTTCCCCAATTGAAATGGCAGCATTATCATTTAATAGAGGTATGGACTGCAATTGTTTAGTAAAATTAAATACATAGTTTCTGCAATCTCATTTACAGCTGGCAAAATAAGCTCTTCACCGATGCTGTGAAGCCTTTTACATCTGGTTGTTTTATATGAAACTTTCTAAGAGACTAAACTTTTTTTATTCACAGACAAAATATGTTTTGAAACTAATTTTAGCTTTTTATATTATTTTAATTTTAATTCGCAGTATTCTCGGGTTTGTTACGGTACTGATTATTAAGCGTTTTCAAATGTCATTTAATTTTATTAAGATTCATGCTGTGTGCTTCCAAAAATGTCGATTACTTGACACACAGGATGCTTTCTTCTTCATTTACCTCACTACTAGTGATACAAAATTTAAGTGTTCTTGAGAATATTTTCTTGATTTTATTTTCGGAACCATGTTCGTCCGTGAACTTGTTGACGCTTCACTATAGTCTAATGCTCGCTTACGGCTACTTAAAAATTTATCCAGGATTCTAATTGCAATTAACACTCAAATTCCATCATACATATTCACGATAGATTCAAGAGCGATAGAAGGATCAATTCAACTAAGAGTGGCTAGAATTGAAAGATGTGCATAATTTATTACTACAAAATAAGGGATTTACTCATTCTTGGTAACATTTGAGGTTTGTAATTAAGGTCGTAGTCTAGCTATAGGGTCAAAGTACTCAAAATATATTATTATTGTATATATTGGTATTGTATTAGAGGGGAGGCGTGATGAAAATTATAACTGGAATTTGTATCGCCCTTACTGAAAGGTTGAGATGCACAGTTGTGAGATATTAACCATCTTTCGTAAATCTAATTTAAAGTCCTTAAAGCTGTACTAGACTGGCAAGAGAATTATCCACCTGTAAATGTACTACGAAGACACAAAAAACTTTTAAGAAAACCTTTTTGTTAAAATCTTAAACTTAAGAATGACACAAATTGTGCTAACAAGTTAAACTCCGCCACTTGAGGTTATACACAACAAAAAACTGAATTTAGGAAGGGGCCTCGTAGCTGGAGACTGCAATAACTGGTCTAACTAGAATTTGACTCAAACTTTTAATTGCGCTATTTAACCTCAAGCAAAATGGCTAATACCAAAATGCTAAGCTGAGATGGACGAGAGAAAGTACAAAGTGCGACCGTCTCTGCCAAAAGCTCTAAGACATTCAAGAACTTTGCTTCAAATTATATTATCCTTTTGCATCCCGGTGAGGGCTATCGAAATAAGAAGTGACAGTACAGATCTGAATTATAAGAAAATGGAACAAAATGCACAATGTGATGACAGCAAGCAAAAACGAAATTACAATTTTCAGTAACTATGACTACAGTGTAGGAGATGCACCGTCTGTCACGCTCAGAACGAGGTCATCTAAGAGCTCTGAGGCATCCTGAACCATTACGTTTGCATTGCTGTTGAGGAAATATTGCTGAACAATTGACAGGCAACTCTCGACTCAGGTCCCATAACAACTCGGAAAGACACATATAAAGAGGAGAACTAGCGTTTACCTGTGACTGAACCTCTTTGGGTTCACACTTCTTCCAACTTTCCAGTAGTTCGATCGATATTTAGTAATCTATATATTCTTTATGTACAAGGTGGACATACCACACTGCGGCCACACCTCGACGTCGTTCAAACCGATATACACTATGCAAAAGCTTCCTCTGAAATGTTAAGCATACATCGCCTGTGCAATGCAATAGTTTCTTCTGAAATGATCAGCTGGTGCACATGAAATAGTTTCTTCTGATGTGCTAAGGATACACTATTCTCACACGCCCACAGTATATCTTACTGTGCATATTCGTGTGTCTTCTCATACCTGATTCTAAGAAATCTCCTTATTAATCTTCTGGTCAGTTCTGTTTATTTATTCTACTTTTATCATAATTTTTACACTTCTTCCTCAAAGTTTGCCCATTAGAACATCTCAGCGTTATTCTTGCTGGAATTGTATCGATAGTTAAACATAAATTACTGCATTGCGAGTAAAATAATTATATTTGATCGTTTAAAATCGTTTAGCGTCAGGAAAGATTATAGCGTGTAAAAATGTTTTTCTTGCAGTATAATAAAATAAAAAACACACTTTTCGCAGCATTCAAACAATGATTTACTTTTAACCTAATTAAAAAAATCTAATTCTGTGTTAATGAAATAAAGGTATAAGATTTATCCTGACACATACGACCTAATATTCAATAATTAAAAGCATTATTTTCCTTTTTAAAAAAACAAGGATGTTTTACTTGCAAGTAAATAACAGTTTAAGCTTGCTTGATCTTGAAGAAAGGAGAAGTGATGCGATCATTCATTTTTTGCCTCAGTTTTTAATATTACTGCACGTGCCCTTTAATACACAGGGTTAGGAAAACAAGTAACGCTTAAAACTAAAAGACGGAATGTACGTATCTTTTACATTATTCATAGCTATGAAAGCTTACAGAAAATAAATAAGTGAATAAATAAATATAATAAAATAATTAAAATGTCAAATATCTCTATATAGCAATTAATGTAATAACGATAAATACTCTGAATTAAAACCATAAAAGAAATATTCAAATGAGAAATAAAAGTGCCAAAATTAATCGTATGATATATGTTTAAATGCTCTTGACTAGTTTCCAAAAAAGGAAACAGTTCTAATATACTAAATTTCAATAGTAAATATTCTCCATTCCGGTAACCTTCACTAACTGAATTAACAGCGGTAACTTTTAAAGTATCCATGACTTGCTATGTCAATTTAAACTTCTTTAAGATTTTGAACACCTTATAAAGCCACTTCACAACATTTGAATATAGTAAAATACTCCATATTTAAGATATTCCTAATTATAATTCTGAATACCTGAAATTTATACATCTTCAGTCTGAAAATCCTAAACAGTCCGAATTTTGCTGTATTTAAATTCCTTTCACAATAAAATGTATTTTGTTATGAAGTGGATTCCATGTATAACATTGCTTACCAAACTTTGACAAATACAGAAGGGAGAATATTACTTCTTTAAAACCATAATATAAAAAGAAAAGGAATTTTACCTTCCACAGCAGAAGCATTAAATCCTTTAAACTTCAAGTACAGATGCTTATGCGGCGATGCTTCTATTTGCCATCTGCACCTTATCGGTCCGGAAGATGAAGGCACCTCAGAGAAAAAGGATTTGCTGGGTACACGAAAGGACAACACACCATCTCCACTTGGTCCCATCTGTCTCCGCAATCCGCTATCACATGTCGTATAATTTACAAATTCATAGTCTGCCTCGAAGAAATAATCCTCAAAATCGTCCAAATGAGACATACCTACGACTTCAAATTTTAGTTTAACATTGCTTATCAAAGACTCGAATATTATGGGCTGCTGATCGCCCTCTAGGACTGAATCGCATATGCATCCTACAGGGAAAGAATATCCTGCCCAGTATTCGGCAGCCACGAGTAAAGCCCACCCGGAAGGACCTTGAAATGACTGCTGATTTGACATCATTTTGCAACCATGTCTCTGCTGCACGGAGTCGAAATACAGCCGGCAAGTGGTTCCATTATTCTTCAGTCTAGCTTTCTTCAGTGTTATCTTCACTCTCTCAGAGGGAAGACCGACGAAATGAAACATGCATGTGATATTTCGGCGTCCACCCCTTCCGTATAAGAACACATTACGTGGATTAGTGATAAAACCTTGCTTGGCAATTCTACTGTCTATCCGCCTGTCGCATTCTGAATGGTCTATGGGTGTCCCTTGTTGACTCATGTCCACAAACTCATAGCGTGCAGTGAAGGAACTAGTTGAACTTGTTAGCAGCTCCGATGCTACAGACAAAAAACGGTGTCGAATAATCATCTCCGAACCAGTTGATAAATAACTTTCACCTTCAACCTGTGGAAAATAGTTCATGAATACATTATCTGAAATGAATAACACGCATGAAATGTAAATAATAATAACACTACAATGTTTATATAATGTCAATAAATGTTTTTAAATTTGTTGATTCGGCCTAACCGGTATAGTGGTTCGCGTCGCTGACTGCCGTGCCGAAAGGCTGGAGTTCAAATCCTGGAGAAGCCATGGATGCTTATAAATGTATAACGTCAGTGCAGCATGGCGGCACTCTAACTATGCGGCATGCTGAAAATCCTGTCTTGTTGTTTGGTGAAAGGGAAGAGAGATGGGATACCCTAGTACACGTGGTGTGCTATTCATCGAAAGGTGCTCTTCATCAAAATTGAAGCCGGAACTGATCAAAATCGCACTGTCACCCGTAAGGCGCTCAAAGCTGTTGCGAACGACAAGCTATCTTGAGCGCTTCTGGCCATGAGAAATTTCGCGAGCTTGGGCGTATGTTGCTGTCAGACAAATGAGCATAAGTAACAACAACAAATTTATTGATTTGATTGCAAACTCAAACAAAACGTGTAAGACACTAAAAGATGTATATATATATATATATCTGGAAAAATGCAAGTCCTCAAAGAATTTGAAAGATATACGGAAGACCACCTTTATAGTAAAAAATGCCATGATACTCTTACATTTGTCTCTAAAACGTGCCTTCAGTAAAAATGCTAATAACTTCCGAATTTCTAATTTAGACGTAAATATTTTTTTTTTAGATTTTTTCACTTTCATAGTTCTTCAGCTATATGAAGAAACGTTTTAGAACATGTTATTAAGAAATACATGTGGAAAAACAATCATTACTTTAAAAGCGTATACACGTACACTGAAAGAGCGTATGAGCGAACTTTGAAAGCCATTCTCAGAGGAAAGTATGGATTGTAAAGGAAAAGGAGGAAAATATGTGCATTATGTAGGCCATACGTACGATCGCCTAGTAAATTAGGGCTCGAGATTATACGCATCATACAAAAATCTATTTTCGATGGATATTGATTTACAATTGACGTAAAATTGTTAGAGCATTATCTATCAGAAAATATGAGCGTAGAATGTTATTATGTTAGGCAAACAATATTTAATTACTACTCAAAAATAATTATCGTATGACTGAAATACTTTCCGCCAGGAAAAACAATCAAATTATTTGTTACAGGAATGCGAAATTTCTCTGGCAATATAAAACTTTGGTTACGTCTTTATAATGTCTTTGAATAAATTATTAAATTCGGTAGAACATCTCTTATGCTACTTTGTCAGAGCACCTATAAATACGAGGATGTGAATGAACGAATACCATTCATTTTTTCTAAGCCGAATAGCAGCCGAAAGTAAGTAAATTCTCACGTTTGCCATTTTTTGGAATATAAACATAAATTATAATGCAAGCAGAGTGATACATGAGCTATTTTATTCAATTTCCTTTTTTAAAGATGTACGGAAATCTAGTGTTATAAGGTATTTTATTGCATATTTTTTACGTCTCCTGCATCAAAAACGTAAAATGACTCTGAAAGTGGCACGGGAACAAAAAATGTGGCGGACGGCAATTCGTCGCCACCAAGATTTGGAGATTGGGCCCACTAATTCCCTTGAAATCGTTTTACAATTTGTCGAAAAACGTAAATATTAATAAAAATACTTTCCCTTTTAAAGGGCGACTGTGGTTCAGGGGACCCAACAAAATTGAGCAACGCCTTCGCCAGGACTCGAGCCATGGACCTCTGGAATACGCCCCCAGCGTGCTGACCACTA
Organism: Stegodyphus mimosarum; assembly: GCA_000611955.2. Lineage (NCBI taxonomy): Eukaryota > Metazoa > Arthropoda > Arachnida > Araneae > Eresidae > Stegodyphus > Stegodyphus mimosarum. The sequence goes on along the minus strand of KK116227.1, from coordinate 373,891 downwards.
CACCACGAAGGCGTGCGAAGAAGATGAGAGAATTACCTTATAAGGGTACCTATAAATTTTATTATATGCAAGAAATGTGCGAGGGAAGGAACTAGGAATAAGTAAAACGACTCTTTTTATGCAAGATGTAAAAGCTTGCACATCATATATATATATATAGTAATTTAATTTCATATATGCAACAATTACTTCTAATTATTCAGTTTTACTTTATTACGTTATGGAAATACAAACGGCATGTCAAATTAGGTAAAATCCGACGAAAGAAAAGTAACAATAAATAAAACAAACAAAAAATATATCGAAGTAAACGCTTTTTGCAAGCTGAAGGCAAATTATAATGGTAAAACTTTTTTTTCCCATTGCCAGATTGTGAATAGTTACAGTTTGTAACAGAGTCCATTAATCTATACTAAGGCCAGATGTGTTGGTCTCTTTATTATGGAGGCACCTAACAGGTGGGCAACCATTGCCTCCTTTGAAGGCACGGATAGTTACAACCATGCCTTCTCCGGGATTTGAACCCAGGTCCTTCGGTATTGCAATTAGGCTTCCCTAACCACTATACCGTGTGGGCGGCATAAGGGTAAAACTTAAAGGAATTTTTTCCTTTTGCCGTTACCTGATTTAGCATATTAGTTGTTTATTCCATTTAGTACGGAACTTTATTAAAATATTCTAATGTTTATTTTCTTCTTGAAAAGGATTTCAAGCTGAAGAAAAACATTGGTCATGAATTTTAAAATTACGATCAATTTAATAAAGTACTTTAATGTCGTATATTTAAAATCCATTTGCAAAAGAACAAAAGAAGAGATTTTAAAAGTTAAAAAGGCCTTTAACATATTTGTTGAACTAGAACCATGATGATTTCAATGACAATATGCATTAACCAGAAAGATATTAAAAACGTTTTTCGTGGAGAAGAAAATAATGATAGCGCTTTAAAAGGAAACCATTTCTAGAAACAAAATTATTCCGATTCGCTGGATATACGATGCAACTAATAACAAAAAAAATCAATGCATCTCTGATTTTCAATTTCAAAAATCACTTTTTATCAAGTTACTTTTGTCGTTAAATAAACATAAATCCAATTTTTTGAAAAATTATTCGCTCATTCGTATTAAAGTTCAGATACGGAGCCACCATTCTTTTAGTTTTGATTGCAATGCATTTTACTAATGGTTGATTAGTCTGCTATTTGTTGAAGAATAAGAAATATCGCTGAAGTTTGAAATGTTTTCTTCTGTTCATGCAACGTAAGTTAGATTCTGTGGGAATTAATTTTAACGAGCAGCTGTGACGTTAACGTTTTTATTTCTGAAATAAGTTCGCAGCTTAGTGAGATTAATCCAACTAAATTACATTGCAGTAAATTCATAAACTCCGCTAAAGTTTAAAAAGGCAGACATTTTGCTAAATCCGTATTTTCTAAATTTTATTTTATTTTTGTAAAATAAGATTTGAAGAGCAAGATTTTATTCTTTAAAAATACTTCATAGTATTTTTCGTATTTTTAAGCAGTCTTCGTTATTCTCAAAGCTTTGCCATTAATCGCCTTAGAGATATACTCAAAATAAAAGAAGAAACTTCACAAGATTTAATTAGATGTAATGAATGTAATTAAATACAAGTTTGCTGCACATTCGCGTTTTCAACAATCTGGATCCTTTACTTGTTTACTTAATCGTACCTTATGCTGCTTTTAAATTTATTACTGAAACCTTGCATTATTTTTTAAAAATTTAATTTGTAAGCGATGGCTAAGAGCTGCATGTATTTGCTTCATGGTTTTTTGTTCAAAGGGGCTTTGTGCCTGAAGGCCTATCGTTTTCCTTTCGCGATTTTGCGTCGGAAACATGAAATGTTGGTTCACTTTTGAAACTGTTGCCACCAAATATTGCAGACCTGTATTACATTTAAAGAAATTAAATAATGAAGAATGTGCATAAATGTATGTATGTTTCTCGTATTGTGATAAAACGACGGTAAATATGTAAGGTTTTAGTTAAACTAACCAAGTTTATTTTAATTTAAATCTTTTCTATCTCCTCTCTGCTTCAACTTCCTGTCAGAAGAAGCGCGCGTTTTTAGCTTATGCTAATTTTTGAAGTACAGCGAAGTACTATTTAAGCCAGAGGTAGCGTGAGAGAGCTTAGTCTCAGACCACGGTCAATTTCCACGGTCGGTTTCCGGGAAAGGAAAATGTTGTGGCAGATGCTTTAAGCAGAATTAACTTAGATGAAAATGGAAGTGTAATTAAGATAGCCATGTTAACATCCAAAGTATTAGATTCTCGTGAAACAATAATAGCCGAACTCAAAAAAGATCCGGAGTTCAAAAATATATACAATTATTTGGCCGACCCTGAGAATTTCAATCATCCGGATATTGTGCCGATAAGAAATAGGGCCGAAAATTACGAATTAATTGACGGACTGTTATTCTATACGAAAGCTACTAATGAGAATCATGAATATAGACCGGTTATCCCAGCTAGCATGAGGTTGAATGTATTAGAAGAGTTGCATGATTGTGCCATTTCGGCTCATTTAGGTATAAGAAAAACTGTTCAGAGAGTTCGCGAGGCAGTTTTCTTTCCAGAACTGCAAAAGTTTACTAGGGCGTATGTCCAGTCGTGCCCAACATGTCAATTAAATAATTATGTTAATTTCCGCCCGGCCGGGTTCCTAAATAGTATTAAATCAGAATTCCCAAATCAAATAATAGGCATCGATTTACTTGGACCTTACCCTCGAAGTAAAGTTAATAAAAGCCGATATCTTTTAGTTATAGTGGATCATTTTAGCAAATGGTTAGAGTTAATTCCGTTAAAACGCGCGTCTGCAAAAATTGTAGTAGATTCAATTCTAAATAAGTATATTTTAAAATACGGGGCGCCCCTAAAAGTTATTTCAGACAATGGTCCTCAGTTTGTTAGTAAAATGTTTGAGGAAATGTGTGCAAAACTGGGCATACGTCATCTAAAGATGGTCCCGTATCGTCCGCAGTCAAACATAGCGGAACGGGTGAATAGAAATGTAGTGAAAATAATTCGTAGTTATGTGAAAAACTATCACTCTACCTGGGATAGCCATATAAATGAATTTGCATTTGCACTTAGGACCGCCAAACACGATACTACACAAAAAACACCCGCTGAACTCTTCTTAGGAAGAAAGATCTTGACCCCCCTAGATAAACTGTTCTTTGTACAGGAAAGGGCAGAAGAATTTAAAATGAGTGATATACAAAAGTTAATACGGGAAGCGACGGAAAATATAGAAATGGCCCAAAGAAAACAGAAATTGTACTATGACCTAAAAAGAAGAGAGGTCAAGTACAATGTGGGAGATGAAGTGTTGAAGATTAAACACAACTTGTCAAATGCCCCAGAGGAAAAGGTGGGGAAATTTTTTCCGCGTTTTGAAGGCCCGTTCACAATTGAACAAATTACGGGGGCAGTGGTTATATTAAAAAGAAATGATGGTCAAACGCTCAAAGCGAATGTGGACCAAATAAAACCGTTCTATAATCGCAGCAAAATGGCTGTATTTAAAGATTCGTTTCAGGATCCGAGGCAATCGACTAGCCAGGAAGATATACGTCAGCAAAAACAGCAGGAACCAGCTACAACGGCATCGAAATGTCAGAAGAAGAAAGCTCCCCCCCAACAAAGAAATAAGAACCAAAAAGGTGGTTTCAAAAGAAAGTCTCACGATGCAGGTGAACAAATCTACGAACGGAATTACGAGCGCACCAAGAGAAGAAAGCAGAATGGGCAAGGGAAGCCCAATGTATCCAAAAGAACTGTGGAATCATCGGACAGGTGCCTGAGAAGCAAGAAACGTCGATTGCAGCCTGAGAATCAACTTCCCGAATACAGCAGGAACCAGGACAAGCAACGAGCAAGGGCCCAGGAGAGAAGGGCCCAGTCCACCAAACGTCCAGCGGAGCAACCTCCTCTACAAAGGAAATTGCCGAGGATACAACGACGGAATTTCAAAAGAAAAAGAGACGAGCAGGCTCCGAAAGAACAACGAAAAACGAGGAAACTGAACCAGGCCACAACTTACTCAAGTTTTAAAGATTGGGCCAAGAAAAGGATGGACGATCATAATAAGATAAGTACAATTTCGTATTCAAAAGTTTAGTTAATTTTTGAGTATACTGCAAGTTGCAGGGCTGATTTTACCTCAAGCGAGGTTGACTTTTACGCCAAGTGAGCGATAAGTCCTCATATGGAAAGTAAAATGTTTTGTTAAAAGAAATTGTAATTTTCAAAGATTTAAAATCACTTAATGTTTTGTAAATAGATTAATTCTGTAAAAGCAATGAATTGCTGAAAAGAATATGTTAACTAAATGATTTTGTATGACGCTTTGTCTAAAGACTTGTAAAATGTCTAGAATGAAAATTCGGAAAATTGAAAAACACGATTTAGTCTGTAGACTATTAATTCAATGTAATTTGATATTTCAAGAAAGTACCTTGAGAAAGGAATAGGAAGCACTTGCTGTAAGCTTAGAAATTTAACCTATATTTCTGTAAGCTTAGAAATTTAACCTCTATTTGCATTTCAGGATTGCTATGAAATTGTTAATGTGTTATGAAATGTAACAAATAATATTATGCTAGCAATGCACGTTAAGTGCAATATTAATGTGAATGTTGTGTGCAAACTGCGAATTTGTATGCATGAAAAGTTAAAGATTGACTATTTTAGAATGCAAGTGTTAATTAGGCTCTCCACCAAATACACTTAAAGTGTTAGACATAAAGCTAGTGAGAACCTTAGGATTAGCTGGTTATAGGGCGTTTTTTTCAGGTCTCGTATGTCAAGTTCTAACTAATGTTAGTCGATTGTAGGTGGAAGAGTTGAACACCCCCGAACACATAAAAACCCGCAATGGCGGTTTGCTTTACATCCAACACCGGTGAGAGAGCATACGGGGGAAGAATTTAATTGTGCTTGAATGATAATGTGTGTGTGCAAAATTACACAAAAAAAAAAAAATAAGGATTTGTACCACTTAGAATTATTCTGTTATTATGTCATACTAAAGTTGTTTTCCTTCCAGATTTTGCTGGAAGGAGTAAGACTGTTTGAAGAATAAGACTTGAAAAAAAAAATGTTGAAGATTGTTGTTCCAGAAAATTTCGTCTGTATTTTACACAAACATATATTGCCTTGTAAGAGTTGGCCTAAGTTTAGAACAGTGAAATTTTCGACTATTTAGAATTGCTAGTTTTCAACATGGTCCGTTTGGACCAAAGTAGTTTAACTATCGCAATTCTGGCGGGAAGTTTGTAAGGTTTTAGTTAAACTAACCAAGTTTATTTTAATTTAAATCTTTTCTATCTCCTCTCTGCTTCAACTTCCTGTCAGAAGAAGCGCGCGTTTTTAGCTTATGCTAATTTTTGAAGTTCAGCCAAGCACTATTTAAGACAGAGGTAGAAACCTCTCGGTGTGTGAGAGCTTTGCCTCAGATCACGGTCACGCTGCTCAACGTTCGCCTGACCAGCTAGCAGTTTAAATTTATAAGCCATAGTGCTTACTACGTGATTGCATTGTAAAATAAATTAAAGTGCGGTAGTATTTAGTATACCTTGCTACGCACCCTTTTAGATAGAGGCCAACTTCCGCGAATTGCTCTGCGAAGCAAAGTTTAATTTAAGTTCTATTTTAATTTATTTAAATTTATTTGATTGTTAAGTTCGACCAAAGTGTGGTCTGTTACGTTCTGTATCTCTCCCGAATTGGGAGGTTTGTATTTAATAGTAATTGAATAAAAGAGGATTTCAAATCCCTTCACGTGCAGTTATTCTCCAGCCCAGCAGTTACATCAGAACATAGCGTATTATCCGCTCACTGTTCCAGTTCAGGACTTAGAACGTAAGGATAAGAACCCTTTACAGAATTTACCATGTTCTCAAAGAATACACACAGAATGCTAAGTCCTGATAAATAGAGCCATCGAATTTTGAATGACGTAATCCTGCTGCGAATATGGGCATCTGGAAGCCCAAATTTGAAATTTGGAATTTGTTTTATTATCGATTTCATATTTTGTAAAACTTTAACGAATTTTTGATTAACAAACTCGAGGATTTCAAAACGAGCCGTGCCAACGTTGTACAGAAAAAATATTTTTTATCTCCAGCGCGTGATACTATGTATAGGAAATTCTAAAGATATGCTCAGCTTAAAACTATTTTGCGATATTGCTCTTCAACTCACTTTTATGGTTTATGTGCAAAGAACATTATATTTAATAAGTAAAGGTAACGTACAAAATGTTAAAAAAACGCACCTAGGACGTAAATTAATATCTAAAACCTTTCAGATTTTCTTTTGTCTAGTTTTGTTTTTAAACTAAAATTCCTTCTTCTTTAATATAATGAATTTAAGTAATATACACGCCCCCTCTTCCATATAACCGAAAAGTTCTTCAAAAGCATTTGTATATGAAGGCCGAACCTACCACTCGTTTGGCTATAGAACATTGACCAGCATAACTGTAGGAGAATAGATTGATATTTTATTCTCCAGAAAGGGAGAAGGATAAATAAGTACGCTCTGCAAACACACAAAGTGGACAGTTCTGTATCTCCTGGTCAAGCAGTGCGATTGACGAAATTTAACTTGTGTTTTTCATGTTACGTAAGATATATATTATATTTATATATAGCATTATTCTAACTTCAGGATTTTGACAAAAAAAACGGAATGACTTATCGAATTTTTTTCTCATATTTTGATTCTACGACTCAAATTTCGCCCAAATATTAAATTTTGGAAAGTTGGTGAGAAACTTACCGAGAAATTTAAAAAATTATTTTGAGGCTCTTTTCTTTAGTTTGCACCAAGACTAAATACTTCACATGGGAATTTCTTGATTTATAGTACCTATTTTCCTTTTCACTTTCTTCAATTTTTTGTGCAAAAGCGGAAAAAAATGATGCATCGTTCATTATTTTCAATGATTTTAACAAAGTGCGTGAAACACGTTTGGCGTTATTGTCGTTTATAACAAATATGCCAAATTTCAAAACGTTCCAAAATATAAATTCACGCATATCTTTGGAAATTTTAAATAAAAAACGCTAAATTTTTGCAGGTATGCATAGAAATACATCTACTTTAAAGTGATGGTAAGCATTTTATAAGTTCTAACTCAAAAATATTTTCGAAAAAATTATAAAAATTACTAAAAATACAAATTTTAAAAATCAATCGGAGAATATCTGCGAAATTTATTTGAACTGAACCCAAATTTCGAACTGTGAAAGAAGGAATCAAGTAAGTTTAGTTAAATAAAACGAAATGTTAATAAAGATATACCTAATACTTATCCTAAGTCGCACTTTCGAAACATGAAAAACGGAAGTTAAATTTCGTGAATCGTCCTGGTAGAGCTATAGATAAGGATTTGGCCCCCCCCTTTTTGGTGGGTAGCAAGGTGTACATCGGAAACTGTTCGGGATTCAAATTTGCGCCCTTGGTTTCAGGTTAACAGCCAACCTTCGGTAATTACTAAACCGTCCATTGTTGCAGTTTAGGTAAATGAATAGTGGCAAAATGGCTAAGGTAATATTTTATTTGCTGGTTATATTTTAAACTATTTCTTACTCTTGTTCCTTGTTAAAATTTTTCAGCCGTCAAATTTCTGTCTGTAAATTTCAAGTATACAGACGATAACGTTTTTCTGTAAATTTCAAGTATTTAGTCCGTGAATTAATTCTTCTAATATTCCAAACATTTTCGTTATTATTGTATTGGGGATAGAAAAGGTACTCAAATGTTGACAATTGCTTCAGAATCTTCAAGTAAGAACAAAAGTATAGTTTTGTTATTTTAAATACAGAATTAGAAATTTTTAAGTAAGAATGAAGAACACTGCTATTCTTTAAAACACCCCGGAATTAGTTCATGTATATGAAACAGGAAGCCGAATTATGAATGCAATGGAAAATTCGCACTTCTGACCTTCTCAGTGCGCGTCAAGCGTATTTCCAAATACACCACGCGGAAATAATGGAAAAAATGCCTTCTATAGTCCCCCTTTGAATGCGTGACAGTGGATTAGGAGACCCAATTGCCAAATCCTAGTGGTGATGAATTATCGTTCACCATCTGTTTTAGTTCCGAGGTCATTTGCAGGGTCACTGAAAATTTCGTTTGATGCCCGGAAACTAAATAAATCCGCAATGACCTCGCCGGGATTCGAACTTCGTATCTTCCGAATACGGTCGCACCTGCTTCCAGTCACAACTCGAAGGCATATATTACTAATTAATTTTCGACAAACTACCAATCAATTTTTGAAAAACTAATGAACAGATTTTTAATGAAATTTAGTATGAATATACATTTATAACAGAGAAGAAAGTGTACCAATCAAAACTCCTTTTATGAACACATGATTATAGTCAAGATCTTAGTGCAGGGATTCCCAAAATCCACGTTGTGATATTAAACTGAAAATGAGTATAATGAACGGTATGGTCCCCTCTCATAGCCAGGCAAGTCACGTAGCATGACAGCATACTAGACAGGCGGCATTTAAGGAGTCTATCTTGCTCCTGCAGCAAGGCACTTTTCAACTCCGAAATGGTTTCCAGTGGGGGATGATGAGATGAATTTTCCCTTCCAAGAGTGTCCTATACATGCTGTATAAAGTTAATGTCAAGATATCTGGCTTGTCAATCAATGCGGCGAATATCATCATTTTCCAGGTAATCATCGACCAGCTGAGACCTACGTGAATGACGGTTGTCGTCCATTAACAGTAACACAGGACCAACTGTGCTCCTGAAAATTCGAACATCTGGAAATAAGATATGCCATCTAGCCTCATAACAGTCAGGGAGCCGTTGTCAAACATATGCAGGGGTGTAGGCAGTCCAACATGAATCCCTGCCCAAACCATTGCACCTCCGTCACTGTAATGATCTTTTTATCTGACGAGGAATGGATGGTATCGTGCTCCAGTTTCTTTCCAGATATAGGTATATCGAGAATCAGTGTCCAGACTGAATGTCGACTGATCTGTAAAATGTACGGGTCTCCATTGAAGTCTGGTCCAAAGATCTTGTTATCTGCACAATACTAAACGTGTTCTCTTTCATGCTGCAGTGATCGAGAAGCAGTTTTCGGGCAACTGTGGACCATAAAACTCGGTTTCTAGTGACAGCTGTGAACCTATACAGCGGCGCTGAAAATGCCAAAGAACGATCTTCATTCGTCGTTGTTGATCTTGGTTGACCTTGTCCAGGTATTCTCGATATGGATCCAGTTGGATTGGCCTGCTTCCAACCAAACGACAAATCTCTATCTCAGACCACCAACCATACGTTCGCAGCTTCTCATTTTACCTGATGCTGAATAAAATTTACTCAATTCTTGAGAGAAACACGGCGAACGTCGTGAAGTAGTACGAACACACATATCATCGAAAATTTCTCGTGCGCTTATATTCTCTGTACAATTACAGATCCACAATCCTCTGTGTAGAGATATTCTCTGTGCAGAGAGATCCTCTGTACATTTCAGATACTTGCGTACACGCTTACGTTTTGACCATGAATATTTGCATAATTCTGCAAGGCATAATTAATACCTTTAGTAAAAACAGACATAATTTTAAAATACTCTTAATTTTCCACACGTGTGTATATTATTGATCTTTTTATACATTTTTCTTGAGAATACTTTGTTATAAGTAATATTTTCGTACATTTAATTAACATTATCCCCATCTTATGCAGAAATACAGTTGTAATCAAATAAGTGCTTCAAATTTATATAATTTACTAAATGACTTTACGAAAACTCTGCTTGCTTTAGTTTAAATGAAATACACTTTTCTATTGTCAAGGCATGTATACATACTTTCTTCATTCAGAGAATTACAAATTACGATAACTTATCACAATTTCTTTCTTGCAGAAGTATTCTAGTTTCATTACATTAAAACTAACTTACATGGAGTTTCAGATTCCGAAGAACTGTTCCAAAAAAAAATTAATGCCCGGAAATAAAAGATGAAAATACACATATGAGAATCTTATTATTTCTTCGTCTTGTTTCTTTCAGAAGTAAATGATTGATTTCCCTCTTGTTTTCATGATTTTCCTTATGTGCAAAGAAATAAAAACCATTTTTTAAAAAGTTTTTTTCTTCTCGGCACGCAACTCTGAAAGGCCTTTGTCATAATTAACTAATAAAATCTAATACCATGCTCACTGTCAAGTATGAATTTATTTTACAATAGAGAAGCAATTAAGAAGATGAAACAAACCTAGAATCGCACTTCATTTTGTTTACTAATCTCTCAAAAGCTACTCTTTTGCGTGAAGACGGGTTCTTACATTTAGGTTCAAATAACGCTAAGAATTAATCTTAGGAAAGAAGATTATATTCTCTTTTCTCAAGATTAAATCCCTCGTGTTTCTCTCAAAAGGATACAAGATGATGTTGATGGATATAAGATATCTGCTTGATGAAAAAGATAAAAAGGAGATGGAGATCTTTTGTGAAGATACTTTATTTAATTTTGCTATATCTTTTCGCAATGATCCATTTTGATGATGAAACTCGTAATCCTTAGAAGATTGTTTTGATTATGTTTCATTGTATCTGTGAATCATAATAATTAGATTCCAGCATATACAAATTCAAAAACAAAAACTTTCCTGAATTATACAAATTAATTTTGTATTACATCTTATGGCTTGGATCAGTTCTGGTAACATATTATGAAATCAGTCCTTGTTCACGTTCTTGCAAATGCAGTAGAATTACTTCCTGCTTATAATTTTTTTAATCCATTCGTGATTATTTGGAGCCCAAATTTTCTAATGCTGTAGATATAATTAAGATTTAGGGAAACGTGAGAAAAAAACTGTGCCCTTTTCATTAACAATCAACGTATCTTCCAATAACTAGTGAGAAGCTAATTATTTAAATCCCTTCAACATGCACGAAGAAATACGGTAATACCTTGTATCCAGGTCTATTAAAATAACAATGGAGGAGACACAATCGCTATTGATGGTATGTCGTCCGCCACATTTGTGTTCGGGGGCCACTGTAGGTTTTGAAGTTTTTAGAAGCAGAAAGCATGAGAAATCAATCGTACCCTGTCTACGTTTTAAGCGATCTCCCAGCTGCTAGATGGACCTTACCACTTGCACTGTAAGAACATGTGCTAGAGAATACCATAATTCCATATATCCTACACCTCTTAAAGGGCGAAAGGTACGAAACCCAATCCACAAAATTCAGGCGATGTCAAATTAGTACCTAACATAGCGTAATTCGTATTTCATTATAGTATATTGGGTTTGTCGAAACAATAAAAGGGAAAAATCAAATGTGCATTCAACAAGGTCCAAAACATGTATCTTCTAACTCCTAATTGGACAGGTTAAAAATTTATACCACAAGAGTAGGCGCGGAGTAATGCAATAATTTTTCATTTTCTTCTACTCTTTAAGAAGACTGGGAGAGCCATAAGATCTAGCCGATCAAATCCAAGTGGAAATGAGCTATCGGTCACCATCCTTTTTTAAAACCCTCTGACCAGCCAGGATTTTCGTTAAGAACGCACAAAGCTTCCTAAAACTACTAAGATAAAAATTATTTTCTTGATTTTAATGTAAAAATTGTCCTTGTATTTTATACCTGGATTTGTGTACTTTTAATACATTGCCTTAATTTCTTAGAGATATTTTAATATGCACGTATATATACGTTCTTACAGATATCACAAAAAATATTCGAGGCCGAATATATACGGCCTTGCCGGTTAGAGGGTTCACCAGTGTAGAGACCTCATACATTCTTACCTACATACATTCTCTTACATATCTTAGCCAGGATTTGAAATACTAATCTTCCAGCCGCTAGCTTTCATAATATATGTGGTTAGCTATGTCAGACTAGCAATTGGAATATCATTAGTTAAATTTCCCGCGAAAGCACAGATGGCATGTTGATTTCGAAAAATGTAACAGTCATTACAATGACATCTGACTCATTATCCTTAATGATAATTCGTCATTTCCTGGATTTGGTCGCCTGTCGTAGCTCTTCCTAATCACCATTTCAGTGGAGGAGAGTATAAGGAATTCCACTGTACATAATAGCATGGTGCTCGTGGTTAGTCAAGTCCATCTAACGACTCAAAGATCCGCGTTGATTTCCAAGGTTAATCCCGAAGCTAAGTTAATTTTTAATGCTTCTGTTTTACAAAATCTAGAGGTCTATACAAGATAAAATTTCAAAAATATGTACTAAGTCTCTGTTAAAAGTCACATTATATGAGTTCAGAAGAAGTGTTACCAGAAATCACTTAATAAATAATGTCTGGAAACACCTGAGCACTTGAGCTCACTGCGAATGCTGAATTGAAGTGAGTGATTTAAGGTTGAAATGTAAAATGTAGGGTAGAATTACTGTTTGAATTTCTAGGAAAATCTTTTAAAGAGTGCTTGTGTTCATGAAAACTTATTTTTTAGTATATCCCAATGTTTCTCCGAATATGAAAAGAAATTGTTAAATGCTGTTGAAATTCATCGTTAGGACGACTTTGACTAAAATGGTTCTACTTTAACTGCACCGTGTCCCAAAATAACGTTATAACATTAAATCATTATTAGTAGAAACTTAATAATAAGAAAAAAACCTTTTTAATTTCACAATCTTAAATTTGTAAACTTCAAAACTGCAAACACTGTCAGCAGCATGTATTTGCTGTGATCTAGAACAGATCGAACAACATAGGATATAATTTCACCAAGAGAGGCATCACAGTTACTCTGAATCTTATGTCTCATGTGATTCAGTTTTTATGGCTTTGTAGCGTACACATTGACAAATCTCCTTTCATCATCCTTCTTCAGAAAACACAAAGTTCCTAGCTCCTTGTCACGGGATCTCAAAACTCTTACACAGGTCTGTGACGTAGTATCGAAATTTGTTCCTGAAGCTCTTTGCCTCTCGCACATATTTTCATTCTCTTTTAATGCTTTAAAATTCGCTTACAAATGCTTAAAGTAAGCATGCTCTCCCCTATATTCAACATATATTAGAATGTGAGAAATTCAAAGACATCAGAATACTTGCACGTGCTTCACACACATGAAACGAAGCTATTCTAGCTTATGATGAAAAGTGTCTAATCTGACTATATTTCACAGTTTCTCTGTTATTAATGGTAAAATATTACAGATATTATTTCAGGACACTTTTAATTGCAATTTAATACACTTAGCGATAGTAAACAAATTAAGTACTTAAATGCAAAATTATGATTTATAAATTAAAAAATAATGCAAAGTACAATAGAAGCGTGCACATAATTTTAATCAAACGTATTTCAAAACAAAAAATAAACATTAAAACCTTCTGGCCGGCAAGGCCGCATGTATACATCCTACAGTATTCTCTATGATGTCTGTAAGAACGTATACGTTTATCTTAAAATATATGAAAAATAAAGGCTATAAATTAAAATATCATAAATCCAGGTATAAAGTGCCAGGAGCCCTTTTTACATTAAAATCAAGAAATAATTCTTTCTCACTTTAGTTTTGGAAAATTTGTGATTTCTTAACAAAAACCCGGGCTGGTCAGAGGATTAATAAAAATATATTAATATACGGAATTTATAACTGTATAAAATGTATAAATACTTACAGCTATCAATACAAAATAAATAAAAATTTAATATGCACAAAAAAGGAACAAATATTTACATAAATTTTAAATTTGCTGTGCTGTTATCGGAACCATTATTGAAACTGAAAACTTAAATACGAATGTTATAGAAATATAGGTTTGAATTTTCATAATGCTGCAATAAACCGGCGTGCATCATTACTCTAGTAAAAGCGAGATTACTATAGTAAAGTGAGAAAACGTAGCTTGGTTTCAGATTCAAAATCTCCAACTATTTATCATACAGTCCATTCTCGCGGTGAAGTAATTAAAGCTTTGGCTCCTTACCCACCATGTAATGGATTTCGGTACCTGTGACTACACGAGAGTGTTCATAATAGTCTAGATTTCCTGTTAAACAGCTGTGAGGTTACGGCTGCTTTTCAGATTCATATTGCTATAGATTTTGTATTTAATTTGCTACTTTTAGTAAAATTGTAATTAAATTGTTTTATTTTCCTATGCAATGCAACGCGTAACGAAATTTAAGAGAAAGCTGCCCCGGGAAAGTAAAAACACAAGAGCACGTGCATTTAACATTTAATAAATAGATGTCTCGTAATTACTGTTTCTATCCAGAAAAACCGAGCAAATACCAGACTGATCTCGTGCCTAATTAAAAAGCTTATAAAAGCCGAATTAAAACATCTCAGCTCAGTTGTACTTGTTTTAAGCGAACTGATCTTTGCTTAGTGCTGTTATTCATTGTAGCGAATTCGCTGTGAGATCGAATTAGTTTCTCTATATTTTTAATTGAGTTCTATTTAACGTTTTAGTAGTTCTAAATATAACTGCTGTGAGATATTGTGATATTGTACGAATATCTCTGACGAAATATTTCAGTATTTTGTTTTATTTCTTGTAAAAAGAATAAATTTTATTAACTTTTTAACGACTTATGCATTCAATCCGTTACGAACCCGTACGCACGCAACAATATCTTCCCACATGCTCTAAACCCTTTACTTACAAATGTTATGTGTCAGATTATGTCCAGAATCCACAAATAAACATGCATTCAAATCCAATGAAATATATATATATATATATATTCTTCATCAAGCAAAGTAATAACTTGAAAGCTAAAATTAGGCTAGATTATTTGAATATGGGAAAGCACACAAAGGCTATCTGCTTACGGAGTAGGATGTTTTCGTGAAGTACCTTTCTAAAGAAGTGCACTTGTATTCATATTATACATAAGCAAAACCTCGAAAGCAAACTATAGAGCGAAAGCATTCGCCCTGAAATCAAACCTCGGGCGAAATCCTAGCATTGAGCAATCTTAAACGTTGGGCCATTGGTGACGTTTAACCTAGCAAGAGCCTTGGGCACCATACAGATGTAAGTTCAGCTCCGCCACCGATTTTCAAACAGAGCACCCGAGAGGGACGATCCTTACCCTAGCATTAATCTTTCCAGAGCATATTTTAAGTTTCCCCATGCTACAGAAACACCATACATTTACAAACATCTATGTCTTCTCGAGGATTCAAACTTGAGCCTTTGGAACTGTTGGTTTCATCGACTTAAATATTGATCTTGCACATCAAATTAAAACGATTTTCAAAATATCATAAATTTTAAGAAACAAAGTCTGGTTCACGTTTCTGAATTTATGTACCTATTTCAGTGTATTATAATGAGGTAATAATCCTAATACATCGTTCATTTGGAATGTGCGTGGTACCTTCCGTGACTCAAGTTGAAATTCTGCACGATTATCTCAGAAAATTAAACTATAAGTTGAGTCGAAATAACAGGTTTCGCAGTACAGAGTTTCAGATTCCCTTAAAATAGAGAAGTTTAACCAAGAGGACATTCAGACAGCAATGTTGACAACTGTTTCTACAAAAGAGCTTAAGCATCAAGATTTAGTCCTCACATGTCAAACTTGACAACCAGCAAGAACGTTTTACTGCATTATTTTGAGACAGGTGAGCGAAGATACGATTGTAAGATTATAACTGCATATGGATGAGGTTGGTTTATTTGATTATAGTTGGATTATCTGAAGTACTCGAGGATAGTGTTCACCAGGTTTACGCCTCGGTCGCTCATGATCCCAACACAAGGATGGGGATTTGCTTCAATATGCCAATACTTTAAATATAGTGCTCTTGAAAAGACACGATTTGTACAAAACGAAACTCACAATAAACTTTCATCTTTTTTATTTGTCAATTTTGACACAATGAGAATATTGTTTTATTCCCTATTTGGAAAACTTAATTAAATTAAATATACCCGATTTCATACTTACCATTCAGGACGATAGACTCATTCCTGTTAATTAAGACTCATTAAAACACTTCGAGGAAGCTTTTCAGTCTTGATGTAAACAACTAATATCTGTGCATAAATATAGAAGAAGCTGTCTGGAAAAGTAGGAAAATTGGATCAAATTTTTGAAAATTTGAATACTTTTTTTAATAATTATTGGTAGGGTGCAAAATAAGCATCAAAATGAAAGTAGAAGTGAAGTCTTTCTAAAGATGTTTTCTGCAGTAAAATAGTTTAAATACGCAAAAGAAATAAGAGACTGGATTGTTATTAATATTATTATTTACATTTTCCGCCCTAAGGCACCAAATTTATAGGAGGGATGATTTCGTGGAAGACTTCCTAAGGGAAACTGGCTCATATTAAGACGTTACACTGTAGAGACATTAGGTACTTTTTAAGCAGGAGAGATAAAAAATTAGCAAAGCCTTCGCCGGGATTCGAACCGCGGACCTCTAGAATACCCGCCCAGCGTGCTGATCACTACACCACGAAGGCATGCTTATATATTTCCCCTTTTAAAGGGCTCAGGGGACTCAATCGCCAAATCCCGGTGGTGGAGAATGATTATCCATCGCCTTTTTAGTTCGGGCGCCAGTGTAGAGACATTATGTATTTTTTTGAAAGTAGGAAGATGAAGAATGAGCAACGCCTTCGCCGGGACTCGAACCACGGACCTCTGGAATACGCGCATAGCGTGCTGACCACTACATCACGAAGGCATGCGAAGAAGGTGGGAGAAATACCTTGTAACACATGGAAAAAACTACGAAAACGCCCATGCAGCAAGTGCTTTCGCGGAATTCGAATTCGGGACCGAACTACCAGTGTTCAAGGACTTTACCATATGATCGCTGTTGGCCAACAGATTGGATACGGGCTTAATTTTATTTCTTCTTCATATTTGGCTTCAAAGTGCATTATATTAAAACCTTTGGGTAATAAACCGCGACTCGGTGGTTTTAATTGCTATATAATCTTATTATTAAATCATTACATAATTTAAAACGAGTAAAATGTACAACAGTTTTCCATTCTCAGGTAACAATACTTACAAAAAACTGAAACCTCTTTAGCTCATATGAAGTGAAAGAGACTATAGAAATCTTACAGCTTTTGAATACCGTTTATCATTTCCTACAGAAATAGAATTTGCAAAAATGGATAACATAGACTAAAATTGTGACCTTATAGAATGCGCACACGTTCGCTGCGAAGCGAAATGAACTGCTCGAATATAAAAGAAGATACTGTGAAAAATTCAAAACAAATAATGAATCCTTATCTTTCATAATACTGAAGAAAATAAAAATAAATATAATGAATTAAAGTAAGATAGCCATTTAACCAGTATTTGAAAAATGTAACAGTAGAGCGCAAAAAACTAAATAAATACATTCCTATATAAATAAATAAATAATGAAATTATTACTGAATATAGGACTCTATTACAAGCAGAAAAGAAAAAGTGAAAGAGCTCAGATTCTAACGGTCGCCACAGAGTGTTTTTTAAGGTTTCCTACGGTCTCTCTCAGCTCACAGTCTGCTAGTCAGCTGTTGCACTCACTTCTGCTAATTCATTTCTTTTTGTCTTTTTACCTTTATTATTAAGCATAATTATTTCGCACTAAGGCCATATGCATTTCAACAGCAAAATTACAGGAATTTTTAAAAGCAGCATGTGTTTAGATTTCCTGATGACGTCTTAAGTGCTGGAATAAAGGTTCCTATTTTTTTCAATCTTTTCTCTTTATCACATCAGTGTGGTTTTCTTAGTAAGACGGTTCGCAAAAGGTTTTAAGCCTTTTTATTATTAATGTATTGTGTGTAAAATTTATGCACTAAATATCCTATTCTTCGCACATGCCACAAAAAATGAAGCTGAATGTTAAAAACCACATAATATTTAAAAACAGCATATCTTTGAAACTTTTGATATACTGTCTCGCGCTGGAAGTATCAATGTTTTAATCCGTACATTGTTGACCCTGCTCGCTTTCAGATCATTGAGTTTGTTAAAAATTCATTAAACTTTTATGAAATATGAAATATAAAATTCGGGCTTCCAGGTACGTATACTTGAGTGGAGAATTACGTTATTCAAAATTTGATAGCCTATGTATAGCTTTTTTTCCACAGAGCAAGAAACATATTCATGCAGCCATGTAGATTCTTTATCATTTAATTTCTTTAAAATAATGCAGGGCCATAATATCTCGAGGCAACAATTTTAAAAGTGATCCAGACATTTAAAGTGATACACCCCTAAATTCCGTTTCGAGGCTAATAGCCCATTCGAGCTGACGCCCTTTTGGGCTAATAAAAACTTTCTTTCTTTACATTCTTGTATTATTTTTAACATTCTGCTTTACAATTCGCATTTTTTAAAATTACACGGGAAAATTAATCACACATGTGATACTCACAAAACATAGTAAAATTAAATCTACAGACTATTTTTTTAATCATAAAAGAAAATATTCTATATATCAACATCGTTAAGAAAAGACTAAATATTTGTATGTATAAAGTATAGTATGTAGAAAGATTATAGCATCTAACGCTCTTTGGCCACATAAACTAATCTAGATCCTGCTAATAAACCTGCCGACTTCTCGCACAGGAGTGAAATAATACAAGCACAGAAGTAGGGTGAAAATAACCCTTTATTATTTTCAACTATGAACAAAAAGGCACCTACTTCGTGCTTTACAATAACACCGACAACTTGCGGTGGAACTTAAGTGTTGTTATACAAATCAGTTCAAGTCTAAAAAAGAGTAGTGATGGACTAGCACTTCGAGTTACAACTAACTAGGTTGACTCGACAACCTAACAGGCGTGATAATTAATCAAATGGCCAAAAGGCGTATCAGTAACTCCGCGTAATAGCAAGGTCAGAAACGAAACGTGCGCTGGCTAGCGAAAACACGCTGTGAATAAACTACACGATTCACCCGTTTAAATACTTAGATACTCACTTCACTTAAATTTAAATTAGCATCCTGGCGAGGAAATGCGGGAGAAAGTTGAGGAGTTCAGGAAAGATAACATAAATTTGAATAATTGGTTATTTGAACTAAGAGAAAGTCTACAGGATGTTTAAAAAGCCAACAATAGATTGAACCGTTTAAGATAGATAATCTAATGACAGATGCAAATGACATGGCCGTTTAACTACTCGGACACTCTGGTAACGACGCAGTATGCGATCTGCAACTTTTACTTAGTTGTTTATTTTTTAAATGAGAGTACTAAAATTGGTCGTTGTTTTAATCATTTCGTTTTCCCACCATTTTATAGCACATTCGAGTTTAAAATAGCTTACTAACTAAAAGCTGTAGATCGCATACTATATCATTACCGACACTTTCCTTCTTATTATTTCTCTTACGTCGGTGCATCATTTTCTTGATTCCATCAACATTTAATGCGAAAAGAAAGTAATTTCCTTTAAAAAGTCATGTAAAAGATATCCCTCCAATAAGCGACATATTTTTCACTAGCTTTGCCATCCACTGAGCACATACATAAACAAGCTTAATCTCTCCATAAAAAAGATATTAAGTCGTGCTTTCAATCAGTTATGTACCTCTTTCCTTCCTCGCTTTTTTGTTTTATATGTATTTAAAAACCCTAGACGCAGATAATCGAAAATAGAAAGGGATGACTATACGGGGATGATGTAAGTTGGCATAGCCTGAAATTCTAAATGCTGGTAACAGTTACAAAGTCCTTGGTTGCGAGAATTTTAGACTTTAAATATACCGAAAACTTAGAAATCTTCGCTTCCGATTATCATACACGTGTTCCTCTTAAGCATGCTTTAACTGATGTAAGATTTCGGAGTGATCAAGATTACACCGTACAAACATGCGTTTCTTGTTGTATGGGAAAAGAAGCAAACTTTTCTCTAAAGGAATGAAATAAACTGATGCAAAATTTTGAGAAATAGATTGCTGAAGATAAGGCTTATTTAGCAAAATAGCATAGTAACATTTGTGTGAACCAGAAAACTATGTTGCTTTGAATACACTTTGCTTTGTCTGACATCAGAACAAATCCGCAAAATTCATCCCGGCAAGAGGTATACGATTACGCCAGTCGTTAGCTAGAGCTTGAGCACCATATAAGTGACAGTACAATTTTTCTCAGTTCCATTCCAGTTTTGTAGGAGAGTATCCCTGGGTGGGGATCTCCCACCCCTCTGCTCTCCCATCACTTCACACGAGAAGACTTTCGTCTCGCCATATATTTAATCCGCAAAGACACTATATTTACAAGCATCAAAGTCTTCTCCGGGATTCGAATCCGGATCCTTCGAAATGATAGTCAGAGTCACTAACCATTATCCCATTTGAGTTGAATCAGAAAGTTATCTAGCTTATAATTTTCAATTTGCTGCTACTGTTCGCTATGTTTTTCAAATGATTTTGAGATGAAAAAATATATCAGAATTTGAGCTTCCTTATTAGATTTTGTATAAATAAAAATAGATTTTTAAAATCTGAAAAACTAGCACTTACTTCACAAGGACGCGGTGGCAAGAAACGAGGCGGATAGTCAGCAGCGTGTGCACAAAGTCGAGGTCCATTGTCACCACAAAAAATGTGAATGGATTCCGGGACGAGGGATGGAGCTGCGGTGGAATTTGATTTAGTGCCACTTGTGTCATAAATTTCTAATTTGCTAGCGGCACAAGAATGTTCGCGATCCGTAGCTGTGGGCCTTTTCTCGACTAATACGAAGAAGGAGATAAAATAAAGCCATACCTATAAGGAAATGATATTTTTGATAAATGACAAAAAAGGTGGAATCACAATCAATATATATCTTTTACAGAAACAAATACTGTATTGAAAGCAGTTAAAATCCTAGTAACAGTCTAATTGTTATCAACCATAGCAATCAAATCACAGAAAATATCTTACTATTGCTTCCAACAGTGATTTTACTAAACAAAGTTTTTGGCTGTTCATGAATTATTAGATTTTCTACTCAAAACGTACCTTTATGAGTTGGGATAAAAGCTAACTCACCCGGAAAGAATTTTGACTAAACAAATGAATGCATCATCCAGTATCTCTATTTATCATAATACATTTCTAGATCTTTCAGCAGTTTATTAAAAATCATAAATAATTTAATGATTATTTCTGCTAACATAATAAAACCCAATTTATTCTCAAAACTTTCACTGTTATAAATGAATTAATCTTTCTTTGTTCTACTCATTTATATGATTCATTAGTTTTATCGATGAAGACTGTGAACACCAAGTACAGGTTTTAGTAATTCATTAGCATTTTGACGGTCATTTACGAGCGTCAACATTATTCTAAACAAATTCTTCAAATTAGGGGTCCGTGAAAAAGTTTTGGGAGACGCAGGACTGCTAAAAAACTGAATAAGGTGTCCAAACATGTTATAAAATACATATTCTAGAAAATTTGGCGTCACAGTACGGCCCGAGGACCTAAAATGGCGTCGCGGTCCCAAACGGTTTGCGAACCTCTACTCTATATTAATTTATGAAGTGTTCTGTTGAAATGTAGTTTCAAAAATTACTTTCACAGAAATATTTCTGGTTGTGACCAGTTAGTTGTAGTCAATGTATGCTACCATGAACGATAACTTCTATATAGTTATCTTACATATTTTGCACTTTTTAATTAATTTGAGTTGCAAACTTCTCTCTGGAGATCACTGTCAGTATATTGTAAACATGTCCTATGAAGCATAAATACTCAAGGCTTTTGTTATAATGTTAATTGTACAACCATTAGCAATTACAGAGGCTGCTCTCACAGTTTTAGACGATTTTCATTGCAAATTGTAGAAATATTTTAACTCAACTTTTTATGTTTAAAATGTTCCGTTTGGTCACCCTTGTTGTTCATTATCTTTATATACCGTAATTTTCAAGATAATAAAGTCTTTTGTAGTATCGGGAGAGGTATTTTTCCCTAATTCTCTTGAACAGCTTCCAAAGTCTAAGGAGGTTGTAAGTCGACGTTTCGACAACCCGCGTTTTAAAAGTGCAAAAATACATTGGTAATAAATCAGGAGATTTTATAGGGATATGGATGAAGGCTATGGCCTTGATACCAATTTCTTGTTCTATTTTTACAGGAAATTAACAGTAGATTTTGACGTGACGCTGTTTCTTTCTCTTCGTGCATTTCTATTGATTGATCCAGTGTGTGTAAAGAGAAGTTATTTCATATTCGAAAATTGGGTGTAGAATATGATTTTGATGATATATGAAGTTTATCTTGTAGCATTCATTATTTTAATTAACCAAATTATTTTTAGTTTGAACTTTCCTATTGAATTCTCAAAGTTTCAGTTGCTGCCCGAATTTAGCGCGAGTGAGATATTTATGCAAATCGCATATATCTGTTAGCAGTTAAAA
This sequence comes from Stegodyphus mimosarum, assembly GCA_000611955.2. Lineage (NCBI taxonomy): Eukaryota > Metazoa > Arthropoda > Arachnida > Araneae > Eresidae > Stegodyphus > Stegodyphus mimosarum. Next base: position 351,464 of record KK116227.1, on the reverse strand, counting down.
GGCAGGAGTTAACGAGGAGAAAGACAGTGTCTTGGATTTATCGCCGTAAGGCTGTGCGCGCCAAGATTTCCTCTGTCTACTGAAAGTTCGCCTTTATAGGCATTTGAAATTACTAGTGTTTGCTAGTGAAATTCGCATTGTTGCATTTCACTAAGAGTAAGCTTCCCTCGCCGTCCTACGTAGAATTAAGTTAGGGAATTGAATTTGTTAACACACTTTATTTTAATATTATTTTAGTTCAGCCCAAGTAGTGGCTTACTCTCAATTTGAAGAGTTGTAAATATTTGAATTAAAGGGTCACTTTTAAACCCTCCTTCTGACTTTGTAGTTTTTCAACACTAAAGGACATAGCCTAGATCTGCTCACTGTCCTCCACATAAGGTTTCACAGTTTATGCTCACGAAAAGAGTCAAGAGATTGAAGGAGAAACCTTACACTGGCGCCCGAACAACTAAAAGGATGGAAGGAAGTTGGAATATGCCTACTACATCCCAGAATACAGCTGCAATGCCTGATGGATTTGGATTCATAGTGGAAACCATCAGAGCAGCCATGAAGCCGGCAGTAGTTTTTGATGCCAGAGGACCTGTGAACACATTCCTGGAAAAGTTAGAAGCGCATTTTTTGCTGTATCCAGTTCCGGAACATCAGAAGGTCATATTAGCGACAGGAGCATTGAGGGGCCAAGCAGCGACCTGGTATAAGTGCATCGGAAAATGTCTGCTGGGAGAACCAGGAACGCCGACTTACACGTACGAGAATTTTAAACTAGCAATTTTGAGAGCGTTTCCTGTGGTTAAAGACCGTGCGAAACTCGAAGCTGAATTGTTTAGCAAGTATCAACAGCGGGTGGATGAACTATCGGAATTTATTTTGAGAAAAATACAAGTCTTTAAATTATTGTATGGCACGAGGCCGGACCCGGAGATTATCCAGATAATCCTGCCCAGATTGTTACCATCTATACAAGATTTCATGGAGCTAAGAAATCCCGTGACGCTGGACAAGCTGTTTGAACTCGCCGTACAATTCGAGAGCCGGCGAGCGGCCGAAAATCAACGGAGACAATCGTATGAACAGCGGCTGCAGGGGAACCAGAATGCCGAAGGAAGAAACAGACGATGGCCGAGAACTACTGGTACCAGTCAAAATGCGAGCGGTCAACCGCGCCAAGTACAGCGCCAACAAAATAATTCCAACTACGGAAGAAAATCATTCTCCCCAGGCAGAAGCCAGCAACAGAAGAAAACACCCGCAAAGCATTTAAACTACTAAGGAATATTGCGGGGAAGGGGGTGCAATGTTCCGAGGAGAAGAAAAATCCCTCTGAAGTACAGCTAAATACGGTCATGGTGAGAAACATTGAATTACCGAGACTGCAGTTACTAATTAACAACGTACCCGCTACAGCTCTGTTGGATACCGGCGCTCAAGGAAGCTGTTTGGCAGAAGAATTTTTTAAGAAGCACTTTCGTAGATATCGTCTGCATAGCGTGGAAGGAATGAAGGTGGTAGCAGCCCAAGGAAAAACGTGTCAATGCATGGGAAAAATCGAGCTGTACATCAAAATCGGCGAAGAACAAAAAAAAATTATGTTTCTTGTAGTGAAGAACCTCCAAGCATCGGTTATTTTAGGAACAGATTTCTTTGCAGCTGTGGATGCGAAAATCGATTTTGAAAACTCCACCTTGCAAGTAACCATGGACCCAGTTAAAAAGAAATCAACACCTCCCCCTGAAGTGGATTTAAGCCATCTAACGCCCGAAGAACAGGACAAGTTTCGGGAATTGGTAAGTAATTTCGCTGATTTATTTGATGATATTCCAGGATTCACCCAGATCGTAGCACACGAAATTAAATTAACTACGGATGAACCTATACGTCAGCGTCCTTACAAGTACGACAAAGTTAAGGAGGAAATAATAAAATACCATATTGATGAAATGTTAAGAAACAAAATAATAACTCCTATTTCTAGTGCATATGCGAGTCCGGTGGTTTTATGTAAGAAAAATAATGATTTGCCGTTAACTGATCCATTAAGGTACAGGTTCGCTATTGACTACAGAAAGCTTAATAGTATAACAAAATTTCCAACTTACCCACTTCCGGTAATTGATGAAATTCTAAGAAGTATTAAATCAACAAAATACATAACCACGCTAGATTTGACATCCGGATATTTTCAGATAAGCATAAAGCCGGAAGATGTTCACAAAACAGCATTCATAACAAAATACGGTACATATGGCTTTTTGCGTATGCCTTTTGGATTGTCGGGAGCCCCGGCCACGTTTCAGAGGTGCATGGACAAAATTTTAAGGCCGGTAATAGGAAAAAGTACATTTATTTATCTTGACGATATAATTGTTACTTCAGAGTCGCTGGAAGAACATATTAAAGACCTTCGAGAAGTCTTTACTCTTTTGAAAGATGCAGGACTTAAAGTGAACATTAAGAAATGTAAATTCGCGGCAAAAGAACTCAAATATTTAGGGTACAAAATTTCTCAAAGGGGGATCGAAACAGATAAATCTAAAGTTATAGCAGTGAAAAATTACCCAATTCCGAATACAGCCAAAAAGTTAGCGACTTTCTTGGGTATGTGCTCATATTATAGAATTTTTATTAAAAATTTCGCAGAAATTGCTGAACCATTGTTAAAGTTGAGAAGGAAAAGAGTTCGTTTTGCGTGGTCTTCAGAAGCAAACGCCGCGTTTGAGAAGTTAAAAGAATCTTTAATTAATGCACCGGTTCTAAAGTTCCCAGAGAAAGACAAGGGTCTAGAAATTTATGCAGACGCATCAGATTACGCAATCGGAGCCGTGTTAACACAAAATAGAAAAGCGATTGCCTTTTTTAGTCGTACATTGAATGATACGCAAAGAAATTATTCGGCAACGGAGCGTGAAACTTTAGCAGTGCTCGCAGCTGTTCAAAAATTTTGTGTATATTTTGGGAGTTCTCCCGTAACAGTATATTCAGATCATGCGGCAGTTACCAGATTATTTTCAGGAAAGAATCTTTCGCCACGCTTAATTCGGTGGACCCTAAAGTTGCAAGAATTTAATCTCATTATCAAACACACACCGGGAAAAGACAATGTAGTGGCCGACGCATTATCTAGAATAAAGTTAGACGAGAACGGCGAGAAAGTAAAAATAGCGATGCTTCAGGCAAAGGTCATTGACTCTCGAGAGACTGTAATAGAAGAAATTGCTAGGGATCCCGAATTCGGAAATATTTATAATTATTTAAAAGACCCAGATAACTTCCAGCATATAGACATTAATGCAATACGAAGCAGAGCACAGAACTATGAAATCATTGATGGTCTCTTATTTTATACTAAAGTTACGAATCAAAATAGTGAATACAGACCAGTCATCCCGGCCAAATTAATTTTAAGTATCTTGCAAGAGCTCCACGATTCGCCTGTCTCGGGCCATTTTGGAATTAGAAAAACAATACAACGCGTACGCGAGGCGGTATATTTTCCGCAATTACAAAAGATAGTTAAAAATTACTGCCAGACTTGTCACACGTGTCAGATAAATAATGACGTAAATTTCCGCCCGGCCGGGTTATTAACTAGTATTGAGTCTAGGTTCCCCAATGAAATAATTGGTATTGACCTCTTAGGCCCCTACCCCAGGAGTCATGTAAATAAGGCACGATTTTTATTAGTCATTGTGGATCATTTCAGTAAATGGGTTGAGTTGATACCACTTAAGCGGGCTTCAGCAAAAGTCGTTGCAGATTCGTTTTTGAACAAATATATTTTAAGATATGGATGTCCAGCGAGGGTGATTAGCGATAATGGTCCCCAGTTTGTAAGCAGTACATTTAAAATGATGTGTGACAAGTTGGGCATTAAGCATATGAAAATGGTACCCTACCGCCCACAATCAAATATAGCGGAACGGGTAAATAAGAATATTGTAAAATTGATTAGAAATTATGTGCAAAAGCACCATTCTAACTGGGATGACTGCGTCGAAGAATTTGCATTCGCCCTCAGAACGGCTAAGCACGAGACAACGAAGAAATCCCCCGCCGAATTGTTTTTGGGCAGGAAGATAATGACCCCCTTAGATAAATTATTTTATGTGAAAGATAGAGCGCCGGAATTTCAAATGGGTGAAATAGAAAAAATGTTGAAGGAGGCAGAAAAGTGCTCCCGGGAAGCGCAAAAGAAACAAAAGATTTACTACGATTCAAAAAGAAGAACCGTAGAATATAAAGTGGGGGAGGAGGTGTTGAAACAAGCCCACGCACTTTCATGCGCAGCAAAAGATAAGGTCGCAAAATTTTGCCCAAGATGGCATGGTCCTTTTGAAATTACAAGAATAGTTGAATGCCGTGCATATTTAAAGAATGAGAAGGGCGAAGAGACTGTGGCAAATTTCGATCAAATTAAACATTATTATCGAAGAGCTAATAATAATATTTTGAAAGACATGTTGCAGGGTCCAGCCTCACAGAATTTTTCTAAGATTCAAGAGCCCCAACCAGGTCCCTCAAAAACAAGAGAACCCAGTTTGAAAAGGAGGTTACCAGAAGAGAGGAAGCCGCAGCCAAAGAAAAGACCACCCCAAAAAGAAAAAAGGACAAACGCTAAGCAACAGTCTCAGCGACCAAAGCGTCTAAGGAAGGAACGTCCAAATGAAAACACTATGAAAGCTCCACCACTACGGAGGGAACAGAACGGCGAGAAGCGAGCCGCCGAAGGTGCCAACCCACAACGAAGGAGCCTACGAGTGCAGGAGAAGGAACGAGCCAGTCTGGAGAGGGAGCAAAGACTTCAGCACAAACGGAAAGCGCCACCCACCATTCGTCCCAACAAGGTGTTTCTGGAGGAAAGAAGATCGACCAAACGAAAGGCGGCCCCAGAGTTTCAATCTAGGAGTAACAAGCAAAGAATAGCCCAAGCCACAGTATATCCAACCTTTCAGGAATGGACAAAAAAACGCCTAAAAGACTGGCAGAAAGATAAGTAGATTCTTTATTTTCTTTTAAAATTCACACAGTTATGTTTCTGATTTAAGTGCAAGTTGCAGATTTAAAAGGGAAGTTACCCGAGTCAAAAGCCGGTTGCCGAAAGCGTAAAGGACACGCTTGAAGGAACAACTTAATTATGCAGCGGAAGAAATTCGAGAGTTCAGTTGAAAAACTGTGAGACTTCGTGAAATGTTCTTTGTAATCCAGAACATGGGATTCATCGATTTTAGTCAAAAGACTCTCTGTAAATAGGAAATTGAATTGTGTTAATTAAAAGCAACTAGTACGTAAGTTGTATAGCAAAACTGTTGTATTATATTTTTCTATGTATAAATAATGAATGCATTTAATGTAAAACTGTTTTCTATGTAATGCATGATTTGTTGTAAGCCTTAAGCACTGGTTTTGTTTATATCGAATATTTTGGAAAAGCGTAAAGGATACGCAAGTTAAAATTAAAATGTAATGTAAAAGCGTAAAGCGCGCTAAATTAGAAAGTGAATATATAAGTGTTATTTAACGCAATGAGCATTTAAAGAAAATTTGAATTGAAGATTGAAAGAATGAATTATATGTATGAAATGCAATTGAAATGTTTGAATGTTGTACGTAGTGTTCTCTGGTTTCACACAAAAGTTTAAAGTTCATTTCATGTTAGAACCTCAGGGCATTTCAGATTTGTTTTAGGGGAGGTCTGAGGTCTTGAAAGTCGAAGAATTAACCCCAATAGAATTGAAGTCAGGTGGTAGTTGTGAACACTTGACAAAGTAAAACTGCGTGTTTTTCACAAACACCACATTTGGCCAGAGAACAAGGGGGAAGTTTTAAAAATGAATGAGTGTAAAATGAATGCGTTTGGCGAAAAGCGCTAATAGAAATTAAAAAACGCGAATACCTAAAGCGCGAATAAAAAGTCATTACGGAAAGCATCAGAGGAAGGGAATGTTGTACTTTTCAGGTGAAATGTACTTATAACATGAAATTAAAATTTATTTCCTTCCAGATTGGAAGGAACCAGATAGAATCCAGCCAAATTCCTGATGGATCTTTTTGATGTGAAGACGGAAAAAGATATTCTATGTTAAAATATCTAAGACACAAACAGAGAGTTAAACTAAATTTAAAACTTACAATTGTAAAGGATGGCGAATAGGAAGGAAAATTTAGATTTAGAATTTAGCATCTTCACTAAAAGCCGATTTTAGGCTACTTAGTTTCAGACTACTAAATTCTGGGAGCAACTATGTAGCATTCATTATTTTAATTAACCAAATTATTTTTAGTTTGAACTTTCCTATCGAATTCTCAAAGTTTCAGTTGCTGCCCGAATTTAGCGCGAGTGAGATATTTATGCAAATCGCATATATCTGTTAGCAGTTAAAAGGCAGGAGTTAACGAGGGGAAAGACAGTGCCTTGGATTTATCGCCGTAAGGCTGTGCGCGCCAAGATTTCCTCTGTCTACTGAAAGTTCGCCTTTATAGGCATTTGCAATTACTAGTGTTTGCTAGTGAAATTCGCATTGTTGCATTTCACTAAGAGTAAGCTTCCCTCGCCGTCCTACGTAGAATTAAGTTAGGGAATTGAATTTGTTAACACACTTTATTTTTATATTATTTTAGTTCAGCCCAAGTAGTGGCTTACTCTCAATTAGAAGAATTGTAAATATTTGAATTAAAGGGTCACTTTTTAACCCTCCTTCTGACTTTGTAGTTTCTGCAACACTAAAGGACATAGCCTAGATCTGCTCACTGTCCTCCACATAAGGTTTCACAGTTTATGTTCACGAAGAGAGTTAAGAGATTGAAGGAGAAACCTTACAATCTTATCATTTCCTCTACTGTCTTTAGTTTTAATTTGCCGTTATATGAAAAACCGACAATAATCATAAATTCTTTAGAAATACTTTCTTTAGATTCCTTTATAACCTTCTTTGCAGGCCTAAAGTTCAGCACATTAGGCGCTTAGTCGAGAGATCCGTGGTTCGAGTCCCGGCGAGGGCATTGCTCATTTTTCACATGTCTTGCTCCGAAATAACCTTATGTCTCTACACCTTGAACCATGTTTTAAGATTTTAAGATTTTTTTCTCCTCTTTGTTTATAATAGATGGATCTCTTTTTATTGCAGTCATTTACGTATACCAAAGATCCATTTATTGTGAAAACATTTTTCCATTTTTGTTTTGATAAATGTTTCTGCGCGTTCTGCGTTCGGTGATATGTCGTGGAGAAAGATGATGCACATTAGGTTTTTCGTCTTTTTATGATTCATACCAGCATTAATCACTTTGTTCACTGTGGACACTAAGGAGTTTAGTGGTTTTGAAGTTGTCCTTTGTCTTGGCGGGCATTCTTTTAACATTAAAGGTCTTACTTTTGCGACATTCCGTTTACACTTAGATTCGTATTTGGTATAATCTTTCTACCTGAAGCTAAATTTTTGAAGTTTTCTTCCTTTATTATAGACAACATTACCTATCGTACATTTAAATATCGAAAATCTATGGCTTCCACAACATTTTCTAATAACTATATGGGAATAATTTTCCATCATAGTCTTCCATCAATTGCTTCTTTAAAAGCTAAATTTTGCATGAAAACAAAACTGTCAAGTAATAGACGATAATTTGTAATTTAAAAGATATTGTTGCGGGTAGAAAAAAAATCCAAATAAAAGATTTTTTTATAGCAAAGCAAATTCGTCTGAAAAATGGGCGTACAGCCGCAGTACAAATTTAGGGATTGCTCACAGATGAATTAGAATGATAAGATCTAATGCGTTATAGTTTCAAACCCTTTGCATGATGAAAAGTAATTGCTTGGTTTAAAATTTGTCAATAACATAAAATTAGAAGTTTTTGATTTGGTTAGAGGAAATGAAAAATTTCTAAACACATGTAATATTTAAATTTGAAATACTTTGCAAGTAATTTAAAAATTAAATGCTGATTAAATCAGTACTTTTTTAGCAATTTAGTAAAAATCAGGCTTGCCACGTCATTTGTGTAACCAATCACATAACAAAATTTAATCTTTAATTTTTGTGTACTTAGTTAATGTAATTTTACAAATAAGAACTATAACAAAAATAAATCTCTTTCTAGAAATATGAAATTCTATACAAATAAAATAGCCTTCAAAATCAATTTTTTATCAGTTACAAAGTTTTAATGACTTATGTTTTAACTTTCTTGAAATAATTAAGGTAATTACATTCTGAGTAAAGAAGAGGAAAGTATTTTAAATTATTAGGAAAATGAGACCATGCATTTTAATCCTTAGTTTTTAAACCAAATGAAAATAACTAACGAGTTGAATTCTAATTAACTAATTTACAAATATAAATATAAAAACTTATTAAAGTATTTAATAGTTATTGTGCACATTTTTTAAAATTTTCATTTGCAGTTTTTATTATTCGTATTACTATTAACGCATAATTACTGTTTTATAAATTAATAGTTTTCTAGAAGAGAAAACCTTCTTACCACCTACGCCAATTTTGCTCTAATTACAACTACATTTCAATTTTTCACATTTGCATGGGCTTGTTTAGTTTGTTTTCGTCTGCATTATTTGCTTTTTTGTTTCAAATTTTGAAACTATCGTTTGATAGCCTTCTACCGATCTGAGTTTCTTGAAATATTAAATGTGTGTGTAAGATAAAAATTATATAAAGGAAAATTCTACATTTCATTTGCAATAGTCCCTTTATTTGAATATGGACGTTTCCCCGTCCCTCTTAAAGTAGATAATTGCCTACAATAAATCTCTCTAAACTGCGTCACTTCTAAATTAACGCATGTTATATGATTTTACATAATGCTACTGATGCAGGTGCTTAGATAAACGCTTTAGCCTTTCACAATGTATCCAAATCGGGAAATTTTGGAAATCACATAGTTCAGATTTCTCTCCCGGGCTTTCTTTCTGAATGCGTCACACATTCCTACTTTGCTTTCTGTTCAGCTAATATGTCGCCGCTGTTTTCTCAGTTTCACCAATCGTAATGCTATAATCATAATAAAGGCACAAATGTGTTGAGAAAGGGAGTGGATAGCATCCATTATAATTCGTGATAAGAATGTTCTTCTTATAAATTGGTTTGACCAGAAATAAAATATTAAATGGTTACGATAGTTAGCATTTTGTTGAAACCACATAGTCAAGCGTTCACACACCATCACCATGAGCCATAATGGAAAATATCTGATTCTTCATCTAAATAATTGTATGTATAATTAACATGACGATAATATTTTCTAAGAATTTTTTTAAACTTAGGTATGCTTTCTCTTACTTAATATTGCATGTCTCCCACGTAATTTCGTTTAACAGTCAAATTGGATATCACGAAATTTTTAGCTTTCCCTAGTCGAAAAACTCTAAATGTAATTTTGCAAATGAATTGCGCTCCAAATACCTAATAGAGTGTTACAAAATTTGTTGATATCTCCAAAATATTTCGTTATTTGTCACCATTGTGCAGCTGCTAGCAATAATCGATGTTTCAGTTTAAAGATTTCGTCTTCCATTCTTAACAACTCCAACATCTTAAGTGAAGATGAGGTTGAACTTCTAAATCAAGTAGAAATTTGAATGAATTAAATGTAAAGTTACAACGTCGAATAAACGCCAAAATTCTGAAATTGCAAGTATTTTATTACGATGTTTATAAAGAATATTTTTTCTACTATGTTCATTATGCAGGTTCATAAGCAATGGTTTCTCTCCTCCATGTTCTACGGGTAAAATGTACAAAATAAAATGCGTAAAAACCATTTTTTGCTTACAGTGTTCTCTTTAAATTCATTAGCTGTTAAAATGAGTTCTTAGTTGTTATTATGCTACTCTAAACAGACTAAAAACTCTAAACTACTACAAGTACTAAAACTACTCTAAACTACTAAAAACAGAATCAGAGGATCCATATACGCGAATAGCACTACTTCACAGACATTCATTTTGAATATTGCATGACTTGCACGTCGATTACATAAATTCTACCTGACTTGCGATATGCGTAAATACAGAGGCAGTTCCCACATTTTTAGACGATTTTCCTTGTATTTACAGAAATATTTTACATGAAACTTTTGTTTTTTAAATGTTCTTTTTACTATCTCTTTATCTTCATTATCTTTCTACATTGTAATTTAACAGCAATACAGCCTTTTCTAGTGTCGGAAGAAGTATTTTATTCCATCCCTCATAAACAGCGTACCGAAGTCCAAGGAGGATTGCACGTTGACATTTGGACAATCCGCTTTTTAAAAGTCCAAAAGCCCAAAACTCCATGCGTGATACATCAGAATATTTAGTACCGCTATTAATGAAGGTTAGAGGCTTCATACTCATTTCTTGTTCCATTTTTTATGGGAAATTAACAGCGGATTTTGACTTTTGACTCCTTGCATCATCTGGATGCAATTCTACTGATTGATGACACTGTGGCTAACGAGAAGATCTTTCATATTTGAAAAATGGGTATCAGATATATTCCTCATAATATGTGGAATTGCTCTTAATATTTTTTTCATGATAATAAAGTATCTCTTTTTATTGCATTCATTTAAATACACCCACAATTCGTCTATCATGACAACATTTTTGTCCGGGTAAGTGTTTCAAATAGAGATTTCTGCAGCGCGTTCTGCTTTCGGTGATGTATCGTTGAGAAAGACGAAGCGCATTATGTTTCTTCACCTTTTTAAGATTCACATCAACATTAATCACTTTGTTTGCAGTTGACAGGGAGCAGTTTAATAATTTTGCTACTGTTCTTTGCCTTGGGTGAGTTTATTTTACAATTAAATATCTTAACTTTGCAAAATTCGAAACATTTCCGTTTTTTCCTTCTACATTATTTGGAAAATTTTTTCCACTTGAAGCCAAACTTTGACTTTTGTTTTCCTTTTTTGTTGACTATAATACCTATCCTAGCTTTAGATATCGGAAGCCCATGGCTTTCACGGTGTTTCGTAATAATTAGATACGAATTTCCTTAGAAAATGCATAGACATAGCTTTAAATTCATTGCTTCTTTAAAACCGCCATTTTGCATGAAAACAAAACTGTTAGGTAGCAAGTGATAATTAATACTTTCAAAATTATAGATGCAGTTAAAAAAAATTTCCAAGCAAAGGAATGTATTTTTCATAACAAAGCAAAATCGTCCAAAATATTTACGAACAGGCTCTTCATGTTTCACGGTTTGTGGGCATTTCTACATGTATGTTAATTACTGAACATATTTTTCATTTGAAGCGTTTATAAATATTGAGGTGCACAATAATAATTTTTAATACTTACCCTGTCGTTAGCAGAAGCTCCTTTGAGTCTGTAAGTACAGTTAGCATTGGGCGGCATAGTATGCCTGGGACTATGGATTAGGCCCCATCTTCTTTGCGTTCCTTCCAATGTGTAAGAACATCGTCCATTATCTTCCAGTGTTTCTGAATGCAACATCTCCAAACGAACATGTATTTCAATCTCCACCCGAGAGTTGCTCAGTGTCTGGTATGGGGCGCTGTAAATCTGTACCAATAATTCGTTACTACTCGATACAATTTCAGGCAGGGCCCCAGAGCCACAGAATTCTAAAAGTTGAGGGGATCTCAGAGAAAGGCCATCGTAGATTCGAACAGCGTCTCCGCTTATACAGTCCGTGGACAATAGAAAATTTGTGCTACTTGTAGATGTGGCTCTGCCAGTGGGTGCGGAGATCTTGTAATCATTCGGTTGAGACAAAACAATTCTAGTCTTGTACCCCTGCACAAAGGAAAGTATAGCAGTTAATAAATAAATTTTAGTTTTTCATGAAATTTATAGTATAGTCTGCAAATATACTGAATTCTTAATTTTTCTTTTTGCAGATTATCTAGCCATCATTTCCGTTATAAGCCCCCAGACAGGTATTTTCAGAAGATCTCTGCAACAATTTAAAATAAAAGTCATGGTTTTTGATAAATCCCTTAAAGCTTTGAATAAAATTCAAAATTTAGCACTTATCGATCGCTCAAAACTTTATTCCTTGATATCGAAAATTTTATATGTTTTGTTTATTAAAGGAGAGTAATAGTAGGCCTCGTCGAAATTTTTTGCAATATTCATTTATAAGATATCCCTCCCGCGTTCTTAGCATGCTTTCGTGGTGGCCAACACACTCGGCACGTATTCGAGAGGTCCGCATTTCAGGTCCCGGCGAGAGCATTGATCATTCTTTACGTCTCTTAGCATCAAAAACCTTAATTTCTCTACAGTGGCGCCCGAACTAAAAAGTGGTGAATGATGATTCTTTACCACCAGGATTTGCCGATTGGGGTCCCTAAACCCCAGTTGCCCTTTAAAAAGGTTAGTAATAAGGTATTTCTCCAGCCTTCTTGATTGATTGGCATATTGATTGGTGTTAGAAAAGATTTTATCTTAAAAGTGAAATTGTGAAGATTCAATTATGAGACACTTTTCAAGATCTTTGCCCTCTATATCCCTCTTAATGACAAACCAGATTTGTCCAGTCTTGAGGTATTTTCAAAGACAATTATTATTTCGACATGAACGGTCACTCAAGAAGGAGGAGTTATAAGCAATCAAATGCTGCTGGATTAGAATTTGAAGATCTTCTAAATTCCAATTATTTTGAGCTTATTTTTAAACCCGATGACCCACCTACTTACATCCCTTTTAATGGTTCGGGTAGTTCACCAGACTTGCTATGTGTATCATCTGAAAATTGTGCTTCTACTGAACGAAGGGTTCTGGAGGATCCAGGTTCATGGAACAAGAAGCTTTAAGTCAAGTTTAAAGAAATCCTGGAACTTAAAAAAAGCAAATGGGTCCACCAAATATTAGAGACTTGCACTAAATTTAAAGAAATTAAATAATGAAAAATCTGTATGAATGTTTGTATGTTTCTCGCATTGTAAAAAACAACATTGCCTAGATACATCCAGTTTTGAATAATGTAGTTGGCCATTCGAATGTTGGCATCTGGAAGCCCAAATTTGTAATTTGTAATTTATTTTATTATCTATTTCTTATTTTGTAAAACGTTAACGTCTTTTTGATTACAAACACAATGATTTTAAAGCAAGAAATGGCAACACTATGCGAAAAAAAATTTTTATCTCCAGCGCGGGAGACTGCCTATCGGAAATTCTCAAGATATGCTCTTTTTAAATATTTTGTGATATTGCTGTTGAGTTGAATTTCATGGTTTAAGTGTGAAGAACATGATATTTAATAGATAAAGGAAACACATGAAACATTAAAAAACGCCCCTTTTGGCGTAATATAAATTCTGAAAACTTTCAGATTTTTTTTATATTTATTTTTTTTGTATGCGTGTGTGTGCAGAGTCAGCATTGTCAATGCCGCTAAACGTACAATAACTGAAATATGTTTCATTAATTTTTTTAATATTCTATGGATTTCGATCAGTATTTTTAATAAATAGTTTGGTAGCTAAAATTCTTATCTAGCAAATAACATTTTCATTATCATAAAAAGTAACATTATCCTACTTGGTTTATTAGAGCCTTCCACATAAATTGACATCCCCAAGCTTCAAGAGTGTTTGAGGACTAAAATTGTATAGTCGATTTCTGAGCATTCCAATGTTTCTGGAAGTAAACAAAGCAATTTTCCTGGATTGTAAGACTCCAAATTGCTACAGTCAATGCAATCCGAGATATCTTTCATTCAAATTTCAAGTCAAAAGGATTTCGAAACAGAAGAGTAAAGTAAAGTTGCATAACAGACTGTTGTGAATATTCTCGATAGGCGAAGTCACAAAATGGTTAGTTTTGTCTATTGATGAGCCATGACTCTCTTCAAGAGCATTTCTCTATGTTTTTGGTATCTATGGTCATCCATACTGTCCTCGTCGTGGTATTTAGGAATGAAGCCTACTTGAATTGTTATAGTGCATTTCATGGTGGCTCCGAGACAGCATAGCAAGGTGAATTACAGAACATTTTTAGGCAATGATTACGGTCTCTTATTTAGTGTATTGCAATTACTAACATCTGTTGCTGTTCTTATTTACAGTTTTATTGCTTGCCTTGGAATTAAAAGAAAGAAATTCAAAAAAAACCTCATTTTTATTAATTGCTGCTATTTTTAAATTCTGTACTACTTTACCTGAACGCAACTTCTTTCTAAAAACAATTGAATTACCTTTGAAAAGCCTGTAAATCTTATTATTAATGTGTTTCAAAAGCCTTTTTTCAGTAAACGTTTGCAAGAAATGAGTCATCTAGCCGCGAAACGCTTTATCTGATCCACAGGTGTAAAAATGTCTCACAGATTTTCAGATTTTGCAACAGAGTATAATTTTGTCATATGGGGTAAGACTTCGTTTAAATTGAAATAAATAGGGATAAATATAAATCTGCTCTTATTATTTTAACATTTCATAAAAAGCCAAAACTTAAAAACTTCGTTTGAAAATCATAAATTATAATTTATTTGCATTATTCTTTACTTTTTAAAATAAAGTAACAGTAATAACCGAAATACCAACTAGAAATGCAGAATACAAATTTTCTGAATATGAACCTGAATAATATTTCTACAATTGTGTAAACAGATCAATGCATAATAAACAAAAGACCCCACTTTAAGATAAAAATCCGATTAATAGAATATATTCATAATATAATCAACTTCATAATTTTGCATTCAAAAAACTGTTATTCCGAGTATTATTTGAAAGCAAGCAATTTTTTTAAAATTTCTAAATGCAATTTTTTAAAATAAATATCAGCAATTTTTGCCATTTTTTAAAGAAAAAACGGAATGTGACCTATACATATACATATATACATACATGTGTGGCAGGGTGTCTGAAAATGTCGTTGCCAAACTTAGCATGCTGCTCTGTCATACCATGACAAGCAAGATTTACGTAGGAACTTGTGTCCGAAAATGCGAATGGTGACCGCTGGAGGGAAATGTCAGCAAGCGTACAGGTAAATAAAAGAAAGGATGTGGAAAGAGGTGTTAATATGACATTTTTTAAAAAAGAAGGTTAAATCGCAAACGATATTCAAAATTTCTTCCATTCGCCACAATGCATGCTTCACAGAGTTGATGCATGGATTAACGGGCACGTTCAAAATGGGCAGGTGTGTTACGGATACGTGCCGCCTATCCCACGAACCTGGCGACCTTTCATCTCGTTCACCATGGACTTCATGTATCCAGGCTGAAATCCAGGGGATCAGGTGGAAATCGCGGTGACCATACGATTGGTCCACGGCGATGATGATATGTCCTGTCGAGGTTTTCCCGTATAGTGGGGCTAAAATGTGTTTGCGCTCTATCATGCTGAAACCAGATGTTTCCGGAGTACAGATGCTGGAACGTGAAC
>KK116227.1:263300-334472 GCA_000611955.2 Stegodyphus mimosarum | reverse complement strand
CTCTAGGACAACTAGCGCCTTCTGTCAACCACCCTGGGTGGAAATATTCGCTCCACAATTATTACGTTTCAAATGCTTCTGCTTGTAAACTTTTTTTTGGATCAACCTACGTATATACCACGTATCTAAAACAATGCTATGATTTAATGATTTCTTCATTGCATTTTCCACTTATTTATCTTCATCTCTGTCGTTTAGTATAACTAAATGCATTAAAGAATGATATGGAAAATTGGAATAAATGAAAACTCCAAAACTCTGCAGTTTCATGATGTCTGAATAGTGCCCATAGTATTATCTATTGTTAGATTAAGGAGCTTTAAATTATTGAATGGAATACTGTAATTTGGATTCCTTTAGTAATTAACACATTAATTTTAATTATTTAAATGCTTTTAAATATTTTAAACGTTTTTAAAAATATATAAAATATTCAAATATGATAATTTGTCGAAAGTAACATTTAAGCTTAGCATCATGTGCATTATCTAATTGTACTGGTGTTAATAACTTTTATAATTATAAAATAACATATATTACATTTATTTAACATTTATTATAATTATTATCTTCATATAACTAGCAATATAAGAGATCTTTAAAATATTTTTAATGTATTATCATATTAAATATCATAATAACTGAATAAATAGCAGTAAATAATACCGCAAACATCAAATAAAGTAATTTTGAGAAATCAGTATCCATAGCACTAACCTCAGGTGCACTTGATTGGCGAATATAAAATAAGCATGTGATATTTCTCGGATAAAATCCCGGAAAGTTAGGTGTCCTTATCCTACATTTACGGTTTACGCCTAGACAATCCAAAAACTGACGATCACAGTAAGTTCCTGGGATGGGATCTCCCAAATAGTTGTGAGAGAAACTATCCATTGATGGCCTCCTTTTCAAAAATCTAAAGAGAAGACGCATATTTTATAGCATAATTTAGGAAATAAACTCAATCAAATTAAGACAAGATTAAAGAAATGAGAAAGGAAATGTAACATAAGATGACAGCAAACTAAAAGTACACAATGTTATGTAACCAAATACACAATGGAAGCTTAAAATTTAAAGATTTCTAAACCAAAATACATTTGAAGAATAATCATGGCTTGTCAAAGACCATCTTTTACAATCTGCAAAAAAAATATTAATCCGTAATTACCTCCAACTAGTGTATTTTATACACTTTTAGAGTTTTATTGGGCACTTAATTACGTGCACTAGTGTGTTTTGTACACTTTTGGAGTTTTATCGGACCCTAATTTTGTCTCTCTTTCTTCACTGCTTCTTGCCCTTCTCCCCAGTTAGACTACTTATGATCTTTGCTGAGTATGACATGTAGTTGCTTTCATTCATTTGACCGTTAGAGGTTGAAAGAAGTGTTTTATAGTTTGTAGCTCCCAACTGCCACTGAACGTACAAATCACTTACATTATGAAAGCATGCATAGAGGAATGCACTAATTATCTATAGTATATAAAAATATTCAGTAGAATAATAACTTGAAAAGTGAAAACACATCAGTTTGAAATTAGGGCAAATTTGGACTCTAGCGTATCATTTTGAAAACGTTCTTGTATATATGAAATGGCTACATCTCTGGAACCGGCAAATAGCCATGCTTTAGGAAATGAGCCGTCGTTAACAACCCTTCGTATTTTATAAGCCTGATGCCTATTAATCCATTATTCTTGCACATTCATTTTATTTGTGGGCTAGAATATGCTGCGTTATAATACGCCCTTCATATATAATCCAGGTATTCATTCGAGCTTCCTGTTCTTGTCAAATATATCCATTTCATTTGGGCCTATTGTGCTGTGCTATCACATGAGCAAAGGATTAACGATGTATCCATGGCAACGTAATAAATGCTTGGGAAGGAATTCGTGACCTTAGTTAAAACAAATCATAGTAATATAATTATTTTATTGTTGTAGTAATACATAATATTTGAAAGAGAGCATTTTTATACCTTTTATCGTCTTCATGTACTATAAAGAACTAGTTACACTAACAACTGATTTTGTGTAGTAACGAAAAACCAACAAACAACTTGTCATACGGAAAACCAGATTGTATTTACCTGAAACCATTACATATTGTATTTACCTGTTTCATGAAGCTCTTATATGAAATATTTTATAGAATCTCGCACGTAATAATGCAATAGCAACAGTGAAATGTAGGTAATCGCCTAGGACTTTTGAAAGGTATAGCAATACCTTTAAAATGCTAATAGGCAATGTTTCACAATTAACTATCACGTTGGCAAGAAATTAATTTCGGAGAAGACTCAATATTTTTGCATAAAAATGTGAACCTTAATTTGTCAAATATTTTCCATTCTCTTCGATTACGTTTTGCCACCTTTCTGGTAATTTCATGATTCTGAGTTCATAGAACATCTGGTCTTTCTCAGCAAAACTCATAACTAAGTATGATTTGAAGTCATGGCTATTACTGAAATTTTTACCATTTAAGAAGTTATGTAAACTTCAAAATAAATGATAATACAATGGTGCAAGATCGGGGCTGTATAAGGGACGCGGCATCCTTCAGAACCAAGCTCCAGTAATTTTGTAGGTATTGCTAAAGACATGTGAGGACTCTCATTGTCGTGGTGAAACACGATTCCTTTGCGATTTGCCAATTCTGGCCTTTTCTTTGATAGTTTCCTCTAGCTTCATGCGTTGTTGAATGCGAACATGGTTTGGTTGCTAGAAAACGCCTCAAAAGACACAACGCCTTTTTAAATCCACTAAATTTACAGCGTGATCGTTTCCTGACACAATTCAGCTTTTGATATGATTTGAGCTCTTTCATCATGCTTGAGCAATGATCTTTTCGGATTAAAGTTATTGAAGACGATCTATTTTTCATCACCAGTGAATTCACCTCAAAAAAGGGTCGATTGCATTACGTTTGAAATGTGCATAGCAAATATTGATTGAATTTATGCAAAGCTCGAATATCGAGCTTCTTATGAATGAAACCAGAGGGCATCTTATGTGATTTTCAACTGTTGTGTGCGATACGCTTAACCATTTTTCAATCTGTCACACAGTCATATGACGATTTGATTTAGTTGTGGCTTTAATTTTGTCATCATCAACTTCAAAATGTCATCCAACATTTTGGCTAACTTTAAGCGATATATCTCAACAAAATGTTTTAAACGGTTCTGTAAAGCAATTAACACCCAAAACTTCACATATGTCTTTGTGAGTCTCAGTCTCTTTCTCGCCTTTATGAAAATAAAAGTAGAATATCAAAGTCAGTTGAAAAATTCAGATTCATTTTCTATCAGATTTGTTTCGTTGAAAAATTGAGATTCGAGTCTTTGCGCCTGGGAGTTATCATTTTCGATGAATGAAATGAAGTTACCATCACCATAGATTTTAAACACTGAGCCACAACGGCCAATGAGGCATCATATTTGTACTGGTAGTACTTAACAGCTATTAAAGGCCAACTATCTATTTCATTAAAATTCGTTTGGTTACAAGAGTTTTGCTGAGTTTAAGTTTAATTAACCAGTTACCTTCTTTGCTATTTCGCTTGTTCTTTCACATCTATTTTCGTCAACTCTCACGAGGACACAAATTAGTTGTTGATGTTGTTCTTGTTGTTTGCTGCTTATCCTCCAAACGTCTGAAGAAGTCAGATAAGATCCTAAAGTCCATTCACCCTAAGAAAGTCGGGAACAAGAAGGGAATTTGAAAATATGCCTTCGCTTGAGAGCCTAAAGAATTCAAGTTGCGTCCAACCGAAGCCTGATGTTTGCGGCACTTGGTGCACCCTGATGTTTGCGGCACTTGTCGATGAACTTCCTATCTGCATAGAAAGAGAGGCACAGGATGTGACCATTTCCTAGTCGTGGAAGCGCAATCCACGAGCCCCTGTCCCATGCAAGGGTTGAGCTATTCTCGGCCTACTACTCAGATGAGAATGGCGGATGAACGGCGCCAAACACTTCACCAAATTTTGCGACTTTTTCAAGAGTATGGTTCCAAAAACGTAAAGTTGGAGGAGGATGGTGTAAAATGAGTACAACCTTCCTTTGTCATTTTACTCTCAGTTTTATTGCCCTAAATATCTACACGAGGTCGAAATCCACTGGAGATGGACATCACGGTAAAGAGAAACAAGCTTTAACTTGTGTAAGATGGAAACACTTCTTTTATCGCCCACTGAGATCCAGTTGCTAAGATGTTGTAGGGAATTAAGATAATCAGATAAGATCCATAGATCTCCAAATTCCTTTTAGGCTAAAATAGGTTAGATTCTCACGTCAACCGCTGTTAATTCTTTTTTGAAAAGCGAATAGAAATCCTGGGGGGTTACGTTAGGAAAACGTCATTTTTTCCTTAGGAGTCTCAATATAAATTCCGCTGCTTGCATTGTCAGGCAGAGGCAAATTAGCTAACGCATTATAAGTGCAGAGTCTTAAATTCAAGATAAGTGTTTTTGACAGCCATGGCTAGTTGGTTACTCTACACTAACGTTCGGTTACTAATGAGCTGCTTAAATCGGCTTTAAATTTGCTAGATGTAACTGCTTCCTAAAAAATTGTGACATCAGCCAAAGCTTAGTAAGTGCATGCTGCTTTGCGTATTGTATTTTAATTTGACTACAATATTTATTCAATGTTAAGTGGCTTTTTACTTTTACGTTTTTGAGTAGCTTATGTAACTATTAGTCTGATTAGTAAATAATTAGGTTTATTTTAAATCTTCTTCAGAGTTTGTGTGACTCTTCTTAGACGTAAAAGAGAATGATAAGCTCTGCTGATATTTTTTACGGGTATTTCGAAGGTAAAGTATTTCGAATTTAACTTTTAAGACTTTATTGCAATCTATATACATTTAAACTTTAATATAGCAGTTCTAAATATTAAAGAGTTACTTAATTTATGCATTATGAGTACTAACTACGATGACTGAAAATAGAAGAGCCTAAAAATTATATTTTTACATACCTGTAAGTAAGATATAGCCCAAAAGACGTTGAAGGAATAGAAGCTCTGCTGGGAACTACAGCTGTCACACTCACATTGCTTCCCTGGGAGAAGAATGTGACACTCCGTTCGATCATGGAACCGCAGAACTCGCCAAAGCTGGGAACGGCACGCCCTTGGGGCTCCTCATGCCCTCGCAGCAGCAGGGAGGACGAGAAACGCCCTGGTGAGCGCAAGGGTTCCTCATTTAATTCCTTCAAGTCTTCAGAGATTTTCATGTAACCCTTCTGACAAATTGCAGTTTGATTCCTAAGACGAAGTTTAAATCCGTCACTTTTAGAAAATGAATGTTACAGATATACTAATCATGACATAAATTATAATTAATGA
This sequence comes from Stegodyphus mimosarum, assembly GCA_000611955.2. NCBI lineage: Eukaryota > Metazoa > Arthropoda > Arachnida > Araneae > Eresidae > Stegodyphus > Stegodyphus mimosarum. The sequence goes on along the minus strand of KK116227.1, from coordinate 329,110 downwards.
CAATAAAAAATCACTTCTAGTTTTCACGCTATCTGCTATTATGTAGCTCTTACTTAAACTAGCATGCACTTACGACATACAAATAAATACGTATTTTTAAACTAATAAGTACTGCAAGTTGTGAATACATAGATCTCTAAATGTAGCTTCTACTTAAATTACCAGATTATTCGTGATCAAAAGACTATTTAAAAAAAAGCACCTGAAAAACATTGAAAAGTAGTAAATAATTTTATAAAAATAGTTTTTTTATTAGTGATCATTCATTTCTATACTAATATGATTTTAGCGTACGTAGTCATGCATAGTCATAGTAAATAGTCATACTTAGTTACAGTCGTACACAGGCATGGTATTATGGCATATATTTGCCTTTTCAGTATTGTCGACTGAAATTTGCGTTCATTTTGTTTATCATCCTTTACGTACACGATTTATTGACCGAAAATCATATAATTATATTTTAAAGTATTTTTAAGTTATTAAATCTATAAATACATAACTCCTTCTTTATATGTAAATATTGAAATTTCTACGTAAGCTAACTCTTCATTGCTATAAAGTGAGTTTAACTCTGCACGAAGGAATGGTATATTTCTTTACATTCTTGATGTTAAACACATTTATTTATGAAATTTGTTGCGCTTAAGATAAAAATGAGAATGGAACTTCTTTCAGTTATCGTAGTTGAAAATCAATCACATGTTGTGATTTAATTAAAATGCAAGTCATAAAAATTTAAAATTTGGTTATCAGTTAATTTCAATAAATTGGAACAATCCATTTTGTGTATTTAATTTTCCATTATTTATTCGCAAATCTTGCCAAATCCTTTTATCGAATACCTTAGCATCCAAAAATCAATATTTTCAAGACAAATCAACTCTTTGTTTCCCATATGATCAACACCACTGTTTGATTAAGTACAATCTAGCGGATCTTTAATTCAAATAACTTAATAATTATAACTGGCATATTTATATTCGAAATCAACTATTTTTTTATTTCATATTTCATCTACTTAGTGTTCAGAATTATTCAAAGTAGATGTTTGTTGTATTTGTTATACATTTATGACAAGCAGTTCACAGTATTTCATAAAAGTTCAGAAGTGATAATCAGCAAAGATAATAAATAGAAAGATAATAAATAGTAACAAAATAATAAATAGAATTCATATTTATAAAATGGGGTATCAGTATCTCAAAAATTTTTCAGTGTATCTTAAAATGAATACCTATAATTCTAGATTATTTTAGGTTATTTTGTTCTCTGCAGAAAGAGATTAAATCTGATTTTCGAAGCAGCAAATTCGAAAAATCTGCGTTGCTCTCACCAGGATTCGAATACCGAGTTTTCGAATTGCCAGTCGGATGTGCTACCGAAGGTTACTATGCTGAAAGTTTACTCTTGTATGACATCACAGATCCAAAGTCTGCTCAATGGCAACTTTTTCCCTATTGCGTTTGTGTCCTCGTTTCTCCCAATTCTTTAACTGACTGACGCCAGCGTTGGGAACAGCCTGATTTTGCAGACTGACCTTAGTGCTACCATTTACCCTACGATGGTACGAAGTGAAAATTTCCATAATTCGACAGCTTATAATATCCCTCACTCAAAGGCCAATTCAGAAGAGAGGATGTCAGTTGCCAAATTGACCATATTTTAGTCGGGCTCTGCTGTAGAAAAGTTTATTCCCCGAAGATGGAAATGGGAAACGCTAACTTTATTCTTGCCGCTTTTCAATTTCCGAATGTGCTGATCCTCATAACGTGAAGGCACGCAGGGATAAAGCGAAAATTTCTTATGTTATTTACAGAAATCATATGCCTATTTAACTAATAAAATATATATTTAAATCCATGTGCAATCTCCAGTTATTCGGTTTAAATATCTTTTTTGCCATGCAAAACAAAATTAAGCATATTGCTAACTTAATTATATGTTTTTAATATCTTTTACATTTAAGTAAGATGGAAACGTAATGCAATGCATCACGGTCAACTCTCAATTTCTTACAATAATATGGAAGACTAGGTCCGTGGTTAACTCAAAACCGCAGTTTGTACGAGAATAGTTTGAAAACACAGGAAACAATAAATAAACCATATTTTATCTAACAGGTAAAGGTCACTACATTTTACTTACACTTTCAAGCTCTTAATCTGCAAAAGGAGTTCAATTATGTTATATTAGTGCCTTTGAAGAACACCAAATATAAACTAGAGCTTTTAGTCGTTAGTATATTAAAATAAATCATTTATGTGCGTTGTGATTAATGATTTAAATACCCGAACAATCCAATGAACACTGGTGTTGGTGTCATGTACAGTTTCCAGTAGATAAAATAAAACATCATACTAAATTTATAAATGAAACAGACTTTTATTTTACGATTAAAATTAAGTTATACTATTGGCAATTAGAATTTAAGGCTCCCCGGAGTTAAAATAGAAAATAAATATTGAACATTTATCACATTTAATATTACAAAATAAAATTAGTTGTTTATTTAATTATTATTATACACTAGTTTAAATCTCCCGACACTTTCAGAGAAAGAAAAATTAATTTTGATTGTAAACTTTAAGAACAACTAGGATCTAAAAGAATAAATATGAATTTACACCTTTCTAACTTGATTTTTAAATGAATTATTTACTTGAATTAAGTTTATTGATTCATCACATTCACTGAAAAGGTATCTTAGCTTGAAACTAGCAGGTGGAAGCATTAAATAGAACCCAAGAAAGATCTATTCGGCACGGCAAAGCAGATGCAAACAGGTACCTTACAAGGCATAGTGATAATTCACTTAAAGTTTGAGACGCTTCGTATATTTTATGTTTCCAAATACAAAACGTTACAATGGTGCCTGAACTTTGAATGGAATGATATTGGAAGAAACTCCAATGTTTAGTTTGGTTCCTTCGGCTTCAAAAGTGCCGCTGAGTGCAGTTAATCCCATGGAGGGATTTGGATTTATTATTGACACTATAAAGAATTATGAAACCAATAGTCACATTTGATAGGAAAAGCTCTGTAATGAGCTTTCTGAAACAATTAAATTGCCACTTCCTACTGTATCCAGTGCCAGAGGTGCAAAAGTAACTATCACCAGCTGAAGAGACGTAGAAATTCACTAGAGACGGCTGATGGCCTCCTCCAGCAACTTACACATCTCCACGAACATGCGTGCGACAAAAGATGAACCAGGAAACCTCCGAGTTGAGTCCTCGAGGAACTAAATGGCTAAGCGGAGGTCTTGATGGACCAGCAAGATGTATAGGACCGTAGCAGCCGCAGGATAATGAAGCACATGGTTATCTGATGGCACAGTACTACAATAAATCTTCCTTCGAGAGTCTAGTAAACTAGATTACATCCATATCTCGAGGGAACCAAATTTAGGCCCCTCACTGCTATTCCGCAGCACATCATTCACAGGCGGGCAAGAGATCGCAAGAGTATTCAAAGAGCGACCATGAAATTACTCGTCGACCTCAATCTGCAGCACGCTAATACCGGGAATCAAGTGAGTTCAAAAAAAAAAAAAAAAAAAAAAAAGAAAAGAAAAAAAGAAAAGACCGCAAAGTTGTGTGCATCGTCTTTCTGTTACAAACTTTACCAACGGCGCCAAATCTTCCTCAAAAGGGTGACAATTCCTGACAAAAACGCGTCAAAGAAAGCAATTATTAATTTTCAAAACGTTAATGCAACACCTTTCTTATTATCGCCAGAAACTCGCCAAATAAAAACACCTGCTAATAGTAACCCTAAAATTCTGCCGGAAACACTAGTTGACCTTCACTACAAATCATCCCAAAGCAGCTTAAAATGACAAGATAGCAATCACACTAAATCCTACGAAAACTACAAAATTTTGTTAATGAGCATATTTCACAGAATATAAATGAATGAATTAATTAATTACCTTAATTTTGCTACACAGCAATTAAATACACAAGCTAAATCTATAAAAAAAAGATTTTTTTCAATGCATTCGTCTCTATATTCTTCCTTAACTTCATAGTGTACATGTTGTTTGTGTGATTTTGTTTACACTACTCTTTGCATATCTACAGACATCAACGTATAATAGAAAATTATTGGCTATTTGCTTGTATTAACTCCCAGGCACTTATAATATTAATTACTGTTTGTGTTGTTATTTCGCACATTTTTCTTTGTGTCTTTTATTTTCGAAACGTTGCAAACAAGCATCTGAAATCGTTAACCTTTTATACATTGAAGTTTTCAGATAGTACCTTTCTATAGCTTTCAACAAATAAACGTAACATGTTATAAATAGGGGTCTGTTAACCTGAAAGCTGGTCAATACGCTTCTCATGAACTTGGGCTTACTCTGTTTATGTTCTTGATAATATTAAATTAATTCAAATGATGGCCAAAAGTTTAGTAAGCGTGTAATCTATCGACAGAAATGGGGAAGGAAATTCAGTACTGCTTGAAGTCACTACTTTTCTGTCTCTACTTAATGAATCATGTTCCGTTAAAACAAGTCCTTTTTTCGAAAATAGTTTTAGTTAAAAAGAAAGCAGATAGGAATTTTTATATAAATAAAAATTACTTATTTCTTACCGTTTAATATGTTCTATAACAAATTGATTTCCATATGTTTTAATTTATCAGAAGTAGGTTTCTTTTTATTTGATTATGGCACAGTACTCAAGAGCTATCTGCCTAAGGGGAGGGATGCCTTCGTGGAGGACGTTCTAAGAGGAACTATCTCGTATGCACGTTACAGGTAAAAAGCCCTTGAACCAGGATTCGAGCCCCGGATCGACCTACGACCGTTCAGCGACTTTTATTCTCGGCCGCTGGTGGCCCTAGTATCTGGCTAAGTACGAATAGTATGTTTAGGTAAAGAGAAAATATTTTCATAACTTATTTTTAAACTTCTGGCTAATTTTGCTTCATGGAAAAACAATAAAATAGATATTTGTTTATTCACGTTTTACTTAAGAAAAGTTAAAACTGAGTCCAAAAGCGAATTGTCTTAAAAAAATTCCTTCAAATTGGCAATGCGTAACTATTTGACGAGCACTAAACAGGCAAACATATTATCTCAATTTTCTGAATGTTCAAAATGGCGGTATATGCAAGTAATCCTGTTTGCTGCAATGCAAACTTTATGCTTCCATTAAATAAAGCAACATAACTAAATATCCACGGTTCGACGTTTAAGATATAATAATAAAGTAACCTTAGAATAGAATACATTTTAAATAAAACTGGTTTTTATTGGAAAACGATTAGCCATATTTTCTCTTTTTTAACACTTTAAAATAAAAATCTGCCTATTTACAGGACTCAGTCATCGATCCCTCTTCTTTTGCTCTTCAAGAACAGAGACATATTTAATTGCCTTCGAAAACGTTATAAAGTTTCATTTATAATATGCGTCTGCCTGAGACTGCTTTTTCAATTAATGTGTAATTAACGTAATTCTCTGCCTATTGATTAGTTTCCAATTATAGAATCCTAACCGCGTAATATTAACGCAAATATCCTCTAGAGCTAGTGGACTGGAAAGCAAGTTATTGTGCCGTCTAATATCAATACAACCATTTCTATGAAGATTTTAAATAGCTTTTGTAATTTATCTTGAATATAAACAGAAGGCACCAACCGCGCGTACGAACAAACCTCCACCACTTGCGAGTATTTAAAATAATATAAGTGAATTTCCGTCTTACAAATATCGTATCCGGAGGCTATACAAGTTTGTCTAATTTAGCTGACACAAAACTTTGATGGCGCCTTTAAACGTCGGCTGGAAAACTGGATAAAGCATAAATCTAAACATTAGGCGGTGGAAAACAAGCTGCAAGGCCACCAAAAAAGGCTCTGTATATAAAACATTTTAAACACTCATCTTGAATACTTTCAAATCTAATTAGCAATCTGGTGAGGGCTAATGGGAAAGCAAAGTTATCATAATGTTACAAATCATAAAAATTGAGTAATTAACATAAAATAAATTTCACTATGTACATCAACTTTTCTCTTCTATTTTATCGGTACACATGAAACACGCAATTGCAACTGTTTTTTTCTTTTTTCAAAATCTCCAGAACGTAAACAAAATTCATTCTTTTCCCCTCCTTTGAATTTCTTCTCCAGATGCCACGTGTGATACTAATAAAAGTGTTTATATTTGAATAGATAGCGAAGTGGGTATTCCAGACTTTCTAGTTGGCAAATGTCAAAAAAAGCTCGGATGACAGCCAAAAAAAGCGAAAATCAGTTAAGCAGAATGTCACCTGCAAGCAAATGATTAACTCATCATACGCTGATGAAATTACTCTCGCAGAGTCATCATCTGCTGATGACAGCTTCCCTTCGGGGGCTAATGGGATATGCTCCTCGCTTATATCTTGTGCTCTGACAATTCAGCACAGAGTTTAATGCAATACACGCACCCTTTCTCTTATTAGTTTTGGGAAGATCGTCCTCAGGAGTGGAACTAGTCATTTGGGTATCAAGAATTTAAAATATCTGCAGGAAATTTAAATGTAGGTTGACGTTACGTTAATTAGCAGTTTACGTAGTAATGTTTTCTAATTGAATGCATTGATTTTTTAAACTGTGTTCCATGGAATCTTGGAGTTTTCAAGTAAAAAATCAAAATCTGAGAGAATTTTTGAATAACATGTTGTCAACGAAACTAACCATCTGAAACTTAATTCAGGAAATGCTTTTATCCTAATTGTTATTTTTGCGTTACATAATGTGAAAAAGTCTGTTTTCGTAAAATTTTAATGAAATAATGATTTTTCATTTCATTTTTCTACGTAACGTGCACCCAACATTAATACGTTTCAATGCCTTTTTAGCATTTATTTTTCCGAAGATAATGCGGTTCCGCTAAATAAATTTATAGCTTTACAGGAGTTCTACAAAACATCGTATTTTTAGGGATTCTGCAAATTAAAATTAAATTTTAGAGATTTCCTGAGTGGATAAAGTTTGAAGAACTCCGTTATGATCTAATCTTTCGAACTTTACCTTCACGTTACGTATATGCTAGTGACCATTAAAATTTCCACAAAGATGGAAACCATTTAGCAGGAACTTATCTATGGTACGTATAGTGTGTAATAGAAGGAAGGTATGATTAAATTTGCAAGTGTTTTGGATAATGCAGAGCCCAATACATGGAGGTGTGTTACTCTGGTAACAGCAACAGCTATAATCTGTCTGAGCATCTAGTCGAACTGAGCTTCGATGACGGATATGGGTACTTTGTTACATCAGCTTAAGTCTATGCCTGCGTTCATCAATGATAGTACTGGCGAGTGGTGTAGTGTCAGTCTCGCGGAAACCCGTGAACACATGTTCTCAATGGGTGAGAAATCTGGAGAATACTCTAATCAGAGTAGTCAAAGATCCTCTGTATCAAAGAAAGTCTGCACAACAAGGTCAACATGCGATCGTGCATTATCTTGTTAATAATAACGTTATGCAGATATCGGAGGTAGGGTAGAGCCACAGTTTTAACACGTCAGAAATATAACGGTGGCTGTCAACATTATCGGCTATGCGAACAATTAATGACAGGCATGTGGACTCACTGGCACCCCATACCAGCATGTCAACTGCTGGATCGGTATGGCGATGACTTACTGGCTTTCATTCTCCTCGGTGCCTCAGTTCACAGACACGTCCATCATAATACACTATACGCAGAATCAGGAGTCGTCTGAAAAAACAATATGGTGCGACTCCTGTTGTTTCAGTATTGTCGTTTGTGATGCCACTGTGGACATACCCGTCTCTGTTGCATCTTCATGGAAAGCCGAAACAATTGTCGCCTTACTTTAAGTCCATTGTACTACAGATATCGTCGTACTGTCTCAGCGCACACTTGTCATCCCGCGCACTGTCATCCTGAGTCTGATTTGCACATCTGTTATACTGACCTGTCATCTGCACGCCTGTCACTCTGAGTCTGGCTCCTGTACACCAGTCATATTGGCCTGTCATCTTGTAAGGATTTTAAGTTTTACTAACGTTTAGTTTATTTTAAACCTTTACTATCTTCTCTTATTATCCATTTCCGGCCAGAGTAAGGGTGAATAGATTTAGTGTTGCAAACTTTAGAAGTATTTAAGACATGGATTTTAGCCAAGAGAGATTTCTCGCGGCCTTTACCACGCATGTGATTTTCGTTGCCTGCCTTTAAGGCCAGAGCTTAGTTCTCGCTCATATTTGAAGACGTACTGTAGTCTTTGCATTCAGCTCACGACATACCTAGTACTAAAGGACGAATCTTCGAGTTACTATTCTCTGTAAAGCATTTTAGTTCTTGCTTAGTTAAGTTAGTTTATTTTTTATTTTCTACGATTTAGACCAAAAGTATTGGTCTTTGTATCCCGAAGTGCGGGAGCGCCTGTACATTTTGAGAAATAAAGAGTAGAGTTAACTCTTCTTATTTGTGTTGTCTGTTCCACTCACACACCAACATAACTTTGAGTAAGCTCAGGACTCCAGTTATATTTGCAAAAACAAGAAGAAGGAACAGTTGTCATACACACCTTGGATGACAGGACATACCTATCATCTTGAGTCTGTCACAGGTACGTGACATGTCTGTACGATTTTTAAAAGCTAAGAGATTAATATGTCTATCCTCTCGGAGGTTAGCGGCCCGGAGCCGCTGAGATCCTATATGGCGTTCCGTATGGCTTTTCCGGACCCATCGATTATATTTTTACCTCATATTCATGGGAGCCCGAGCAACACATGCAGCAGTGTTATGGAACAATAAACCGTAGTTTCGACAGCACACGATCGCTTCATGATCAATTCCGACAGGTGCTGGAAGGATTTTCACCTTCTTGCTCGTTGCTTAACACCCCCTCTACACAAGCAATCAATGCTACGTGTTATTTTCATGGCCTAAAACTTTTAATAATCAGCAGTGTACTTTCACTGCATTTTCCTAGTTGGATGGTCTTGCAATTGGTTAATTTTACAGTTATGCAGTTAATTATTAAAATTTAATAGTAAAGGTTTAATATGTCATGAAACAGAAAGATGCACTAATTATTCAAATACAGCTTTTAAAACTTTTAGACAATTACTTAGATTATAGGTGTCCAACTCGAGAAATAGTCACTAAAAGAAGGGAACTTAAACGCTGAAGGGATACAAAGCTCTGACATCACGAATTGTGATTTCACAAATCTTATGCATTCTGACTAGTTTGCAAAATGTGTTCATAGGCTATAACTTTCGTAACTATCAAAATTTCGTAATACACTTTCTTCTGATATTGATTCTAAAATGATTCTAAAAATTCGCATTATTTTATAATAACAGGTTGCGTTTCGCTTAAACATGTCCGTGAAAATAACAGTTTTCTGATATGGCAAATCGTGATTTAAAAATAATCAATTTGTTAAACTGCTAAGAGGTCTCAACGGCTTAAAATTATAACCAAAATAAATTCAGCATTTTCTCATAAAACTTTAGACTTTTAGTTATGGTATTCTTGAGGACAATCTCTAAGAGTGCGTTTGAGGATTTGTACTGTACATCTAATGAGATATGCAAATTCAATTCACTCAGTTTGAATTGACGCATAGATTAGCAAACTACTCAGCCATCTAAGTCCAGCTGATTTTGATGGACTGCCTATAAATTATGATTATCATCCCTTTTAGTAAATGACGTCACTAGCGCGTCACATTATGCATATCTAATGAGAGTTTAGATGCTAATCTAATTTATAAAATTCAAATTTAAGGACTAGAAGGAGAAATGAACTAAATGTATAAATTTCTTTAAGTATCAACAATTGAAGCTTATTGATGAAATGTCAGGAGTCAGGTGACAATTAATAAAGGCCCTTTAGAATAATATTAATTTCTTATTAATTTTACTATCAATACGAAATACGAAGTCATATCGAAGGACTGTTCATTGCTCCATGTTTATGAAAGATAAATATATTTATATAAACCAACAATTCACAATAAATTATAATAAGAAAACTTTCCATATACCATCTCCAACGAACAGAAATTCAATTTAAAATCATCATCTAAAAGGTATTTGTCAGAATTTTAAAAAGAATTTAGAATTTTCTAGTTCTCTTTTGCTTTAAAAACAGTTAAGGAAAACCTTAAATCGCAAAAATGCCAAAATCAGAAGTAAAACTTATTTAAGTATTGAAAAACCTGTTATTGTTATTGATTGCAGATTAATCGACTTATCAAGAAGATAAACCAATCTATCCTCAAATAACAACAACGAAAATAAGAGAGAGTGTTTCATCTTACTTCCAAGTAAGCATCACATTGTTCGCTAGATTCAGATCATAATTTACACTTTTCCTTAGATATGGCATATGGAAGGTTTTCTTATTATAATTTATTGTGAATTATTGGTTTATTACTTTGCAGCTTTATCGCAAGTCTTGGGATTATTAGTTTGCTTTTAATTGCTTTTATATTGAATTTATATACATATAATTACTATTAGACGAAACCTGAAAGTATGCTTTTGTGTAATAAAGACTGTAAGTATCCGTCAAAATTTAATCTAATTTGAAATTGATTTTTGTATAATATCCATAATGCAAAACATTGTTGTTCTTGAAAGGAGAAGGATCACGTCGTATTTCCTCAATTTGCAAAGATTTTTTCCCTAAACTCAGCATCAATACGTAGCTGAAATCTCGCGAACTTTAAATTACACTCTTGTATACTTTCTTGCTCTACATGATTAAAAGGAATGTCTATTTACTCATACAATTTATAAAATATGAGTGATTCGTTATTATAATTAAACGCTCAAAAGGAACTGGTGAAATTCTTTTGATTTAAATGAAATTATAACACACTTTACTGCATAGAATCTTCTCAAATACTCATAAAATTTTGACTCGTGAAAAATACGAAATGAATCAAAGGAATTTTACGAAACTCGTGAAATTCGTTTGATTCAGATGAAATTATACTTCGCTTTAGTCAAAATATTCGTTAAAAATTGAGCTCATATTTCTGAACACGTTGTTAAAAACTGAGTACAAGATTGAACTCAACATCAAAGCATGTAATTTACCAACTTCAATTTATGATGTCAGACTCTTAAATAGGAATTCATGATGCAAGCAATTTAAAAACAGTTGCCGTTCTGTATCATCAGGAAATTACAAGAATCTAAATATTAAATTATTAATGCCTTTGGTGGTTCGTTTATAGCTCGGTTCTTTAGCACTTAATGATTTGGATGCAATGATGCGTAGTTTTTTTCCCACCTATGTAAAGTATTGCAAGATAGTTTTCTCACAGAAAGATTTCTATAAAGCCATTGCTGCTATTAGGCTACTTGCTATTTTCTATACCTTCATGTTACTTGCCTTCACGTCTAAAATCTTGAACTCGACTTACAGTAATATCAAAAGGTTTGGCAGTGAAAATCAAATCTTCGGAAGAGTAAACATAGCCCTCGTGACCGATCCCGTCTATTTTAAAAGTGGTTATGATAAGGGCTTATTAAATTAGGTTAAAATAACCCCTCCGATTAATGATTATTGGAGAAGTCAAACAAGTCATTTGCACTTAGACAGTTGAGCGAGATGATCTGTAATTAAACCATCGAAACTAGTCTTGCAAAATTTACAAATAATAAGCTGATTCTTGTTGTCTGACTTCTTCAATAATGCGTAGTAATTTATTAAAAATTAAGAGAAGTTAAAGAAGCAATGTTATATAATGATATCTGTACAAAGCGAAACAAAAATAATTTAAAAGGCCCATTTTTAACGGAATTTAATATTCTTTAACGGAATTAACTGTAAATAAGAATATGTGATTTTTCCTTTTTACAGCATAATTTGAAGAACTACGGGTATTATGTGCAGCACTTCCTTAGAAGTAATACTCGTTTAAATAAAAATATTTTTAACTGGTGCAGAATGAACGCAGAATTGTTTCTTTTATTACTTTCTTATTTTTGACATAATATTCATATTATTTCGAATTTTTAAGTTTCTCAACTGCGGCTATTTGGATCTTAACTGATGATCATAAAATCTATTTTTTAAAATGTAAAAATCGAAGATTTCCTTAAGAATCATAATTTCAAACATAAATTTAATAAATGTATATGGCCTAAATTTAACGTGGAAATCTCTCTTTCTGTAAGTGAAGTCTCATATATTTTTCGTTCAGGATTAACATAGAAATCTCATAATGCCACATAAAATAAAGTTCTCCTGTAAATATGCTGTTGATATCTGTATATTAATAAACGTATTGAAAAAGAAAAGAAGAAAGATTTTCTTTACTTATAAAACAGGCAGAAGATACTTTTGCGTAGCCTCAAATATTAGTACGCCCACATATTAATCAACATGAAATGGGCCCAATATAACGTAGAAACTCACTAAAAAAAGTAATTAAGTGTAATTCTAAGATTTATTCATTCATTCTAAGATTCATTTGTAATTCTAAGATAGAAACTCCTCAAATGGAAAAAGCTGATTTTTAGAAATTCCTCAATTAAATTTTCCTTCTCTCTTTATATTTATCAATATATTAAGGACAGTACATTGTATAACGCAGGTAAAACACGATCGTAAAAAGCAGAAATTAGAAAACTGATGTCTTTCACGAGTTTCTAATAGCGATTGTATAGTAATAAGTTTATGCACTTAACATGTAAGGTGGTTTCTCCTTTCTTTCAGCATACTTTCGTGGCCCACCAGCGGCCGAACGATTAAATCGCTGAGCACTGGTAGTTCGGTCCCGCGAACGGGCTGGCTGCATGAGCGTTCGTGGTTTTCCCATATTTAGCGTGCATATGAACCAGTTTTCCTTAGGAAGTCCTCTATGAATGCTTCCCTCCCCTTAGGAAAATAGCTCTAGTGTGCTTTGCCGTAATTAAATAAACCAAACTAAATGGTGGTGTAACGGTAGCACTCGGCGCGTATTCGAGAGGTCCAGGCTCGAGTCCCGGGGAGAGCATTGCACATTTTTTATGCCTTTTGCATGCTAAAATAACTTAATAACTTTACAGTGGCGCCTGAACTAAAAGGTAGTGCACGATAATTCGTTACCACCAGGATTAAAACGCGGAATATGTAAGGTATGTAAATATGTATGGTGTTTTCTCTTTCCAGCATGCCTTCGTTGTGTAACGGTAGCACACTCGGCAGGCATTCGAAAAGTCCACGTTCGAGTCTCAGTGAAGGCATCGCTCATTTTTTCATACCTCCTGCTTCAAAAAGAAAACTAATGGCTCTACAAATAAAAATAGAATCAAAAGTGATTGATCAACTATCGGAATAAAATTAAGTATCGTACATATTGATGAATGAAATAAATGTAAATAAATATACAGGTATAAAATATTAACAAAAGAAAAAAAAATAAATGTCAGAGGATAAATGATAGTATAATTTCTGTTATCCAGATAGTAACCGAAAGATTAGATAATTTTAAATCCTGCTTCTTTCAAGCGCTTTCATGCTAATCCGTTAATACACATTTAAATTGAGAGATTAATAATATTTAACACAATCAGAAGTAAAATACTTTTTTTCCCCAAAAAATTATAAAATTGATTTAAAATGGATTCTGAAGAGATTTTTTCTTGGTGTCTGTACGTACGTATATATGTATGTATCTCGCCTAACTCAAAAACGAGCAGCCTCAGAATGTTGAAATTTTGTAGATAGGACTGTTATAACATGTAGATGTGCACTTCCTATTTTGGTTGCAGTTGGCGGCATCAAAAGTATATAAATATATGTATATAAATATATATATATATATATCCACTCTGCTACTCGGCTCAGTTTTTTATTCTTATGTGTTAGTAAATTGTACATTTTGCGCTTTAAAAATGATTGAATTGTGCTGTTATCTTCTGGCTAAGATTTTTATGCCTTTAGTAAATCTGCATGTAAGATTTGTAGAATTATCAACAATTTAAAAGTTGTTTAATTTCTGCTAAGCCTAAACATTTTTCTCATGGTGTCAATATTTGTTTACATTTGGAACTTAGGATAATAGTGGATTTGTTGCCAATTTATAGAAACTAAGCTTCACAAGAGCAAAGATAACGCCTTCTTTTATTATTGCGAATTAAATTATGCTTAATGCATTTTGGAATTTATTCGAGGAAATAAGTGTTTAAGATTTACTTCGTAATTTTGAATATAGATATTTTGAGTTTTAAATGATTTTCGCCTTGTTGCGAAGGGATAACTGAATTAATTGAATGAGAATTACTGATCCATCTGTGAAAAAATGTTTATTTTTTTTTCTTTGCTTGTTTAATTTTTTTATATACCGTTTTAGATTTATTATAGTATTTCAATAAAAGATGTGTGTGGCAATGATTAGATAATTCTTCAGATAATATGCATAAGTTTTGTGCATTCTGAGTTAGAAAATGAACGAGATGTAACGCTATTAAGTGAACCTAGCGCCAGAGTATCGGTATGGTAAAGAAATATAATGAATTCTAAAAAGCGCATTTATTCTATTGTGGTTTATGCGCTAACGAAGAAGTAGATTTAATTCAATCCAATAAGTTTAAATGTAATGCAAAATTCGCATAATTTAATATTCCGTGCAAGGAAGTCATGTGTTGTACACATCAGAGTGTTTTTATTGCAATTCGCAGTACCAAGTGTACCACTTTCTTACACGGCCTATTATTTTTGCAATCATTGGTCGTAGTCATATATTTCCAATTACAAAAGGGTCGGAAATGGAGAAAATATTCATGTTTTGGCACAATCAAATTAAAAAAGAAAATTTGACAAATAACGAAATCTAATTTTTAATGCGATCTCTCGGTTCCTATACTTATAAAAAACTTACACTCGTTATAAAAAATAAAATTATAATAAGTTTGATACCCATACGACAAAAACTGACCGGAGTATTTAATTTCAAAATTTACAGTTTTTGATGTTATTTTCACCTTGCCTTGAGGGATTTGTTAATTAAGCTAGAATAATTCGAGGAATTAAGTTTAAATAAAATGCAACAAAAATGTGTATAATTCAATAGGCCGTACAAGAAAATCATGCGGTGTCCACATGAGATTTTTTTCTTATAATATTTCAATTTCTGCTTTAAATTGTTTTAGTTGAATGGAAGTTCAAGCGAGGCTAAAATCTGAATTCAAATTGAGTCCTTTGAGAGTGCAGTTTGCTTAGCATGTGGGTAAAACGAAAGTCACGCTACGATACTGAAATGTTTATTTCCATAATACAGTGCAAAATGTCAAGCACTAGAAATCAGATCAAGTCTCGAAGACTATTTGCCACTTAAGTTAAAGAACTGTTGCGAATCGAGCCAATTCAATTCTAACATATAAAAATAGCCATTGAGCATCCAGTGATAATGCAGTCTTTATCTAATAAACTGCAGGCAATGGATAAATTGAAAAACTAGGTAAATGAATTATTTGCAGTGTATTAGAAGCCAACCAACTTGAATACCTACGTCATTACATCATGTGCTCTACATCATTGCAACAGCAAGGAAAAAAGTAAATTATCCATCCAACAGGAAATAGATTTTCTGTAAACACACTCATAGATCTTTTACGGTGCTCCCCCCCATTCCACTTGCCTTCGTGATGTAATTGAAAGTAACTGAAAGATGTTAACTACGTCCAGCTCGTAATCGGGAGGCCTGGTGTTCGAATTCCTGTGAGGGTATCGCGGATAACCTACATTTTCTTGACACCAAAAATTCTATAAGAAATCTATTGGTCGAACCCGAGCTAATAGAACGATAATTCGTCACCATCAGGATTTGTCGACTGGGTCCCCTTATCCTCAGTCCTCCTTTAATGCTTCATTCACCCCTTTAAGTCATAAGACTACACTAGTTATTTTCCCTCTTCTTTCCGCGTGTTTTCGTGATGCAGCTGAAAGTACGTCCTACGCGAGAACGGGAGATCTCGTGTTCGAAACCCAGTGAGAGCACTGCACAATTTTTAGGTTCAT
Organism: Stegodyphus mimosarum; assembly: GCA_000611955.2. Classification (NCBI taxonomy): domain Eukaryota; kingdom Metazoa; phylum Arthropoda; class Arachnida; order Araneae; family Eresidae; genus Stegodyphus; species Stegodyphus mimosarum. The sequence continues at coordinate 313,104 of KK116227.1, read as the reverse complement.
GCAATCTGAATTCAAATTTCTCAAGCTTTCCGCGCAACTGCTATCACTGCTCTACAAGTACTACCTATAATCCATCCACTGAATTCTATCGTAGAAAACAATCCGTAGTAAGCATGGACTCTAGATAGAAAGCATTGTTTGGATATATTGTCTTCTTCACAAGAATTACGCGAGCAGCTATATTGAGTCTCTTTATCTTTTAGACGCTTTTAATTGATGCTATATACTTATTCTTCCCGACGCTGTATAGTTAATCTTTCCTACTGATGTCTTATGAAGTCTTCACTTGTACGTTTGAAAGAGTAATGCAGGAACAGATACTGCTTAAGAAAAGCGAAGATATTAAATATCTATATATTAGGCCTTAATGGAGAGCGGAGAAATCGAATACATTAGTTGGTTCAGTATGCACAATTCAATTTGTCAGGTGAACTATTCACATTTAAATATTTCAGACTTAGATATAGTCTGAATAGTATATCATTTCAACTCGAGTCGCTTGGTGCCATAGGACATTCAGAGGTGTTCGAAGCCAGGCCAATCATCGGTAACGACTTGGCCTCATGCCTTATAGCTGTAGTAACTAGTTTGAGGTTACGTGTTCCACATCCATTCAAGGACGCACAACAAGGCTCGCCCAGTTATTTACTCCCCATTTCAGGCAAGAACTTAGATTAAGTCTGAATAGTGCATCATTTCAACTCGAGTTGCATGGTGCCGTAGGACATACAGAAGTGTTCGAAGCCAGGTCAATCATCGGAAACGACTTGGCCTCATGCCTTATAGCTATAATAACTAGTCTGAGGGTACATGTACCCCATCCATTCAAGGACGCACAACAAGGCTCGCCTAGTTAGTTACTCCCCATTTCAGGCAAGAGTCGTTGCGAACGCAAAGCTCAGCGCACCACACAGAGCATGGAGCTTAGAGTCGAAGGACTGGCCACCACTCTAGCCTACTCGGAGGGCCGAAGTCCATGACAGTATCGACTGCCCCTTGCGGCATCAGGATCCAGGTCTGTGTATTTTATATCTCGTAGCCAAGACTGCCTAGATACAGATCCTAGCCAGCGGCTTAACAGGTTTTCCTGCATCGACCACCGGGGAGGGGAAATAGCTATAGTAAGAGTGACTATGTTAAATGCGTTCAGTCTTTTCTTAGATTCTCTGCTAAAGAAACAACTTGCAGTGAGTTCTTGTTCACAGTACATGCATCCCTGAAATGAATCCATAGATAAACTCGTTTAAAAAGCCGCTTCTATCACTAGTTCCTCCATGCAATCAATTCCTTTCTCATATCAAGAGGCTCTCCGAGTCTGCTTTTTTTATTCAAATGGAAATATGAAAGAGAGAGATACATCAGGTATGAGCAGGAGGCTGTACTCGTTTAAAACCTCGAGTTACAAAAATATTTCTGCTCTCTAGGCTTTCTGTAACACAGTTCCTAACTGTAAAGTTTCATCTAAAGTTTAGTTGAATCGAATCCGATTTTGATATAGAGACCTATGCACTTTCTTTAGGGTCTACTATCTTGATTGTTATTTTTTTATTGACGGCCTATTAAATATGTCCTCTTGAGAATACTAGCGATTACATACGGGTGCAAATGAGCTCATGATATTCTAAAGATGTAGAGTTTGGTGTTCTTTGGTAGCACCAAACCCCTAACAGAATTGGAACGAATTATCGCTCATCTGATGATAAGGACAAAGACTTGAAAATGTTCAAAATAATCTTTTTATTAAATCAGTATTTTGAATATAAAATGCATGTCTCTGATTAACAAAATTAGCTAACCGCTTGGCGGCAAGACAACTTAAGAATCGCAGTAAAATTCAAAATTGAAACTAAAACTAGTAGTCAACGATTATACATTTGATTTAACGCGAAATTGGCTCAAACTTCTCACAGGTTCAACAATTTAAATGAATGGCAGAAGGAATGCAAAGCCAAAAAATGCAATCTTATCTGAGCCAATCGAAACTTAGTAACATGGCCTCGAGAAACAGAAACATGATCTGTGTTATCATCCAAAACTGTCGTCTTACTTTTATGAAAAAGGAAATATTTATGGAATGAAAAGAAAATTGGGAATCGTCTGGCAAAAATAATAGTAATATCGGATTTTTGAAAATTGATATAAGGAAAAATCTATTTAATAATATAAATATGAACCAAAATATTACTGGTCACGGACGATTCCCCCCATATTTTAAGAGATTTGGTCTCCAAGAAAATGAAAACTGTCAATTTTGTAAAGTAAAAAGCAATAATTGCCACTTCCTAGAATCTTGTAGTTTTCCTAGAGACATAGTTCGGAGACACCAGTCTGATATAAATGGGGATTTTGGAAATTATGAGAAATTTAAACAAGTAGCTGAAGAAATTATGATGAGAATTAATCAGAATAGAGAAACGATAGGGATTTTGATTGAATTGGGTAATTTGATGGAACCTGGTTGGCTCGCTTTTCTCCGTTATTGATGGGTTGGTCCCTGTTATGCCCTAATGGCTGAACTTGTTTCGGTCCGGGGGGACTGGGATTCCTAGGGGACCGGAGGAACAACTGTCGCCTTACAAATTCTTAATTTAATTTGCATTCTGGGAGGGAAATGAAAAGGAGAAGTGACAGAAAAGATCTACATCATAATAGCTGGAATCCTAATAGCTAATTAGAAATTTAGACATCACAGATATTAATAAATTAGAAACGATTTTAGAGAAACAATCAAAGGATATTATGAAGATTATAAATGATAACAAAGAAATAATGGGAATAGACATTTGAAATATTTTATACAGGTTTTGAGGAAAAGTTACGAGGAGATATGTTTTATTTTGTGTTCGTTCTTCTTATGTTTGTATTTTGTCTTGATTTTGGGTTTGTTGAGTGAATGGTTGTTTTCTTACTATCCTTGTTTGGGATGTGTTCATTGTTAGCTGTTTGTTCGTTGTTGTCTTGGGCCTGCCCCCTTTTCTTTGTCTAATGGCTGGATTTTCTAGCTGGGTGGACAGGGGGCTGCGCCCCAGAATTAATCAATCATAATAGCTGGCTAAATTAACAGAAAGGAACTTTACAGAAATAATACATGTAGACTAAATACTGGAATGTTGTACGAAATCCTCAACACATCACGTAATAGCTGGCAATGTTTCGTTCTTACATTCTTCTGAATAAAGGGTTTGTATCTACCTTAATAAGTAATTACATCTGAAAGTCTTGCATCATCTGTATGCCTTATTCCAATTTCATCTCTGTATGTTAATTTTAACCTGTCTCATAATGCATAGTTTATATTGCCTTTATTTTCCTGATATTTCACAGACACATCACAACCACTTGCGTTCATTGAAAAATCACACGAATAATAGCTATTTCTTTGATTGCAAGTTTCTTTAAAGAGAATCACATGATATTATTGTCTTCAAAACCAGACAGCTGTATATTTATCATACTTTCATGCTATCCAAACATTGGAATGGTACCGTATATTACGATGCAACACTTAACATTAAAAGAAGTTACATTTTGTTATCTGAATTCGAATCTTATACAAAATCTATCAAATCGCTTCACTTTTCGCCAATACCAAGCAAAATATGCATAGGTTTTATAGCAATGACTACACTGAGATGCAAATGTATAAGCATACCATTAGTTCAGTGATCACGAAAAAAAATTTGGTATGCTTTCACCAAAGGCACAGTAAAATAGTTTTTCATTAAAATAAAATGCCATAATAAAATAATTTTTCATTCAAAATTATCCGAAATTTGAACTTAAAACTACTATTTAGAGTTAAAAATTTCACCTTTCCAAAGCAGTGTTCGTATTATTTTTGTCTACGTTTCCAAGCAGAGGTAAAATTAACTTAAGTTTAGATATGCAGTTATACACTGGCCCTTATTATATGGAACATTCTTTGAAATTTTCCTTATCTCCACTTATTCACATTTCTCAAGAACGGTGGAGGAAAGTAAGAGAAAAAAGAAAATTAATCCTACTCATCATTAAAAAAAAGATGTTATGTATGAACGTGGATTGTAAGAACAGAACTAGTAACTGTTTTATGCAAATAAAGATAACAGCTTCATTTGTCCTTAGTTTACGTTTAGTACAAGCGTCACAAATTAACACATTACTTTTTTATTCTCTTTAGAGCTTAATGGACACGTGATAACATATGTACAGTCTATACTAGGAATATTAAATAAAATATTGAAGAGGCGATGAAAATAATTTTTTAAAATCAAAAGACAACATTTCGAAAATAGAATTGCCAAATTACCTATCGCCTATCGCCAAATCGCCAAATTAACAAGAATCGCCAAATTAACAAGAATCGCCAAATCGCCAAATTAACAATTTTCTTGTTAATTTGCCTATCGCCAAATTAACAAGAAAAAGCAGGAACAAGAATTTCTATGCAACACTATCGCTTAAATAATTTTTCGTCGTAATTCTGTCGTAACTAATTTCAGACTTTTAGAAGATATTGTAGTTAATAAAAATTCTGAATGTTATTAGTACAAAATTGCAACATATTTTATGTAAGTTGAGTTACAAAAAAGAAAAACAGCAAAATAGTATAATTTCCATTAACATATCCAAGATATAAGTAGAATTTATAGCACACGTGAAAGCTTTTACTTAAAAGTTTCTAGAATATTTTAAAATGAAAGAGATTATTTTGCTTTCTTTATAATACATTTTATTTTGATTGCGATATATTCGTAATACCCTGGGCTAGGTAAAAGCGTAAATGCAAAATAAAATCTTCAATGATTATTTACTTTATTTCACATTTACTAAGGCTTTCAAACCATCTATTTTGAATATAATATTTATAGGTAAAATTATGAAATATAGAAAACGTATTTTATGCATTAAAGGTAAGAAAACGTTAAGACCATTCATATGTTTTCACTTAAAGTGCACAAATAATTAATAAATCGAAATGCTTCCTCTAAATATTTGACACAGCAATGTGCTTTATCGCGATTTTTATATCAAGAAAAAACCTGATTCTCAATTAACGTCCTTTAACTTCTTAAATCACTTGTTATTTAATGACACATTTGAATGATTTAGTATTAAACTCCCGCGTAGGTATTATTATAAACTTTTCTCGCTGTCCAGAAGAAATCGAATTAAAGATAAATGCAACTCATAATCACAAAACATTTTAATACTGAATAATTTATTTGCTTTAAAAAGTATTTCTCCCACCTTCTTAGCATGCCTTCGTGGTGTAGTAGTCAGTACGCTCGACGCGAATTCGAGAGGTCCGTGGTTCGAATGCCGGTGGGGGGCATTGCTCATTTAATACATTTCCTGCTTCAAATTAACCTAAGGATTCTACAGTGTTGCCCGATCTAAAAGGGTGGTTGATGATGATTCTCCACCACCAGAAATAGGCGACTGGAGCCCCTAACCCCCAGTCATCCTTTAAAAGGGGGAATATATAAGGTATTTCTTCCGCCTTCTTAACATGTTTTCGTAGTGTAGTGCTCAGCACGCGAATTTGAGAGGTAGGAGGTTCGAATCCCGACGAAGGCATTGCTCATTTTTCACATCTCTACTTAATGTCTCTACAGCTTCATAACAGAATTTTCTTCTAATAAAATTATTCTGTAGATTCCTTCAAACGAATGTATTAGACTTCCTTGAAGTTTTCACAGTTACATAAATGATTATCGCTTTAAAGAAGAATGGAATTCATAATCAGAAAAAAAACTTCCATAATAAATAATTTAATTGCATCATATGGAAATTTTCTTCGTGTAAAATTATTCTATAGATTCCTTCAAACGATGTATTAGACTTCCTTGAAGTTTTCACAATTGCCTAAATGATTAACGCCTTAAAAGAAGAATGGAATTCCTATTCAGAAAAAGCTTTGATAATAAATAATTTAAATGCTTCATATCGGAATTTTCTTCTAGTAAAATTATTCTGTAGATTCCTTCAAACGATGTATTACACTTCTTTGAAGTTTTCACAATTACCTGAATGATTATTGCCTTAAAAGAAGATTGGAATTCCTATTCAGAAAAAGCTTTGATAATAATTAATTTAAATGCTTCATATTGGAATTTTCTTCTAGTAAAATTATACTGTAGATTTCTTCAAACGATGTATTACACTTCTTTGAAGTTTTGACAATTACCTAAATGATTATTGCCTTAAGAACGGAATTCATAATCCGACAAAAACTTTGATAATAAATAATTTAATTACAACTTATGGAAATTTTCTTCGTGTCAAATTATTCTGTAAATTCCTCCAAACGATGCATTAGACTTGAATTCTTCGCAATTACCTTAATGATTCTTTATTTTTTGTTCCGTCAAAAGTATTTAAATATATTACTTTCTTCTTTTTTTCTCCTCAGATATCGTTAAACGTATTTAAATTGTTTCACCAGATGCCAGAATGCTGAGTAACTTCCTGGTCAAGAAGAGGAAAGTGTCATTTTCTTTCGTTAGAAATGCATTTAGACTTTTATGCCAAGCGAACTTTACAGGATTTTACAGGATGTTAATAACAAGTAGGTGTAAATAATTTATATCCAACTAATTTCTTCATTTCAGAAATTTCTATGAATGTGCCCAGAAAAAATATGATAGCTCGGAGTAGCATAAAAAAGTTCTAACGTAGATAAAATGATGAAAAGAAAGAGACATAATTCCCGTTAGTTGAAAATTAATAAATTTTAGACTAATTACACCTGTAGAAGCAATATGGAACATGTAGCAAAAACGTTTAAAATGTAGCTTATATTAATGATTAAAATTACTTGCATGCATAAAGCATTTTAAAACATAATCACTATAAAACAAGATTCTTATTATAAACTTCGATGATGCAGAACTTATTTTGGAGAAATAGGCAGAATATATAAAACTGAAAAGGGTAAAGAATGCAAGTAAAAGATATCGCATTGTTGATACTTTTTGGAACCGTTACGTGTAACATCAAAATAAAAGGAGTTAAAAAGTTTAAACATGTTGTTATTAACTACAAATTTAAAGACAATACATTAAAAATTTTAAAGCATGACTTGAAAAAAATTACCCTGCACCAAAAAGGTCAATTTTGCTTCATTCGAAGTCAAAATATAGGTTCCACCCGAAAACTTTCAAATGCTCGTAAAAGCAAGAATATATTTTGTTGTTATGGCCATCAGATGTATCATGAAACCACAAGACTGCAAATTTATTTGCTTTTAAGGCGTCTACAAAGAAGGCTTGGCGATACTACTTTACTTTTCTATTGCTTTGGTTTATATGATCAGGGGCAAAGACTCGAAAGCTATCTGCCTAAGGGAAGGGAGGCCTTCGTGGACGACTTTCTAAGGGAAACTGGCTTGTATACGGAAAACCACGAAAGCTCCCATGCAACCAGCCCGTTCGGAACAAACTACCAATGTTCAGCGACTTTACCGCTCGGCCGCTGGTTGGACCTTTACTTAATACCGAACTAATCTAAGATAGTTAGAATAAGCGATCGAAGACTAACTAATCGAAGAAATTAAAAATATCTAATAATCTATAACTTAAAATAAAAAAAGTCAACATTGTTTGGAAAGAAAATCAACTTATCAACGAACTTTTCGAATTAGAGAAGTTCAGTTTATCGATGAAAGTTAATTATGAATTTTAAAATGTTTTTCCTTGTAGAAAGTATTAATTTGGCTGATCAAAACTTCTGAGTTATAGAAAGTTTATTTCATTTATAATACTTAGAGAAATATTACACTAGCCCATAAAGATTTCTACTCACAGATGGATTTTTATGGTATTGAATACACATATCGCTAGTTACTTAATATGGCATTCAGAACCATAGATGGATAAGTAGAATGTGAAAATTCTTGCAATTTTGATAAGTGCATCGCAATCTAGAAGTTTATTATTTACGTTTCCTTCTCCATTTCCCAAGGCACTGGGCCTCGGTGCTTCAGCAATCGAATAAAATGTGCATCGAAATGAAATGGAATGAAGTTATTTGAAACCTTGCAGAACACCCCAAATCCAATTTATTCCCTATACATAAAGGCATCATCAGCTAAATAGACGGAGGCTGCAGCAGTTATTCTCTTATTCCGTGCGGGACGTAGAAGCAGTACCTCAAGGAATGGCTTCCCAGGAATCGTAGAGCGAATTCCTGATAGAAAACAAATCCGAGGAACTCGGACAAGAAGTAATTAGAAACCCCGGGGTTCGAAAAAACTCTATTTGTTCCACTCGAAGAGAAAAAGCAGTGAACAAGAGAAAAACGTCGGAGAAAAAGGACTTCTTTTTCCAGAGGTACATTTCTTTCTCACGTTTCCCTCTCCACACTCGAAACGCAAGACAATAATTTCGAAATAGAGGGTAAAACAATAGAAGGAAATAAAGCGAGGCAAAGGTCTTTTATTCGAAGACCGTTTCGGTGAGTGTTATAGAGAATTCATTTAATTGCTACTCAATATAAATTTCGCGTGGAATGATAATGAGGCAGTAATTAAATATCGAGAGAATGGTTACATTTTTCTACATCCGGTGAAACAATTGTTTCGAGCAATTACGAGAATTAAAATGAAACTAATTGTTCTTACGAACTAGCGATAAAATAAATTTATGTATTAAACTTAAAGAGAGTAAAAATTTTGCACAGAATGTACAAAATATTCCAGATGGAATCATTTTACATTTTACATCAAAGAAACATATTCATGTATAGTATTCTAATCGAAGATAAAAAGAACAGCTCTTTAGTTTGTACAATACGCGTTTAAGTTTCTAGCCAGTTATTTTATGTTAATTTTCTGTCTTATTGCTATTTGCATTAACAATTTCCCCCCAGAATGTAAATTGCATTAACAATTTTCCTCCAGACTGTAAATTTCTAACTCGCGTGAAATTGAAATAAAGCAGAAAAAAGCTGCTATTTAAAGGAAGGTTTTAGAGGGTAGAAACAGAGTTTGTTCTGCCCGCTTAAAGACCACGTTGCTAATTTGATTCTCTTGTAAAACCCTATTCTGCTGTGTTGAATAATTCTGGCCATTAAGACTGTTATGTCGAGGACAGAGACAGCTTGCGCGTTATTCCAATTATGAAGCCATTAAGCTAACGTTTTCGTTTTAGTTAATCCATAAGCGTTGGCTTCTGTAGACACGAGTTGGTGCTGACCGTTAACCTTTATTTGAGTTAATAAAATGGTCCTTTAAACCATTTCGCTGTCCCTGTGGCACTTACAACATACACTGAAATTTAACATATAGTCTATTAGAGTTTTGCTTTAACTTATGCTACCAAATGCTACTATGCTTAAGACCAAAATAAGTTTATTTAATAAAAGGAACATCAGTTTTGCAAAACTTTCTAGCATATTATTGAAACTTAAACCCAAGATGATCAAACATTTTCACGTTTAGGATATACCTCAAATTTGTACTCATATATGGAAATAGGAATTTCAGAAAGAAAATCTACGTCTTTGAAAACTAGTACAATCTTCAGTAGTTTGGATAAAAGCAACATTATTTTTGCATACGGTTTTTTCGATAGATATATACTATATTCCATGTTTGCATATAGCAGATACACAAATTTATCTATATACATATTTTTCTAAAACATTACATAGAAATGCCTAATCAAATATACATATTTTGTGTTGTAAGTACGTTACTGCATTAAACACAAATATATCACAAATATATACGTAACTTATAAGATTCATCACAGTTTATAATAGTGATATACACTTAAAGTATAAATTACGTTTATACTTTAAATTTAAAGTATAAATAGTATAATAGTAAAATTTAAGTAATAAATAGTAAAATTTAAAGTATACATTTAAAGTATAAATTTAAATTTAAAGTATAAATTTAAAGTATAAATTTGTCGACATACTGACAATACGCTTGCAGCACATAACATACTGCTCAGAACGTTTTAGCTTTTATATTAACATTTTAGTCACAGGATATGAAGTCAATATATTCTTCAGCGTCTTCAGAAATGTGATTTTCATGAGCACGTGGTATACAGAACTCAAACTACCAAAGTACAATGTTCGATGCAGATCTAAAAACAATGAATGCAGCTGTGACTTACAATACCCCTACTAAGAGCAGAGAATTACGTCTTCAGACAGACTTTCTAATCAAAAGTTATCTTCTGTCGCTAAAGCAAAAATAAAACGTTGAATGCCAAGTGTTTATTTTAAAGTACTGAAGGTCAATCACTCCCTGGGTTAGTGTACAGTCCCGAATCTTCAGAAACGAGCTATCAAGTACATACAAAGCCAAAAAAGCCAAAGCAAACTCAAGTTTCCTAACTACTTTGACCTTAAATTCGAATTAATTTCAAAATGAAAACAAACTTTGCAACAGATTTATAACAACATAACAGAAGATATCCATCAGAGCCATATAAATCATACATCAACTTGCTCATTTGTTCATGGAATACTTGAGATTTCAGATTGCGATCTTGTTGTCTTGTTGCCTATACGAAAACGCGCTGTACCACGGCCAGCTGGAGAATATCCCGAATTCTAAATTCCGGAAGGTCACAGCTGTTCAGTGGCTGAACTCAGGAAGGTTCCACTCAGGGGTTCTGTCCATTTGTGAGCTGAAGGCTGTTTGGTTAATAAAAGGCAGTTAAAAATTTGAGTCAGAGGATGGCTCCTTGCACTTTGCACTTGGACAAACAGAAATCGCATTACTAAATTGTATTTGTTTGTTTTACAGCTGACATATCAAAAACAAACTTCTACTAACAGTGTTTACCAAACTCATTTGCATTTCCGTTTGTTTTTATCTTGATGAAGCCCTCTGCCTTTTTGCATACATGTATCTAACATACAGATTGATTATACATACAGATTCATACATACAGATTGATTAAATCAATATATAAATTCATCAATTAATTGTATTAACAATAGAAGCGCCGAGCTTTCTCCCTACCTAGAAGCGCCAACAGCAGTCAGATTGACTGCTCAGCGAATTAAATGTATATATTAAAATGCAAGTGCTTTATAATGCTTTTAAGAATATTAATTATAGTTGTTTAAGAACTTCTTTCAAGAATAATAGATTATTTTTATAAAAAATAGATATTCAACTTAACCTTAATAAAACGCATTTTATAGCTTTTTGAAATTTTTACACCACGAAGTTTTTGAATCACATTGTTTTCGACCATGATATTTTGTACCATTATGTTTTAGAACTGTGATGTTTTTTCTTTGTTTTATTTTATTCCACGACGTTTTCGTCTTGCGTCGTTTTCTCCGCGACGTTTTTGTCCGCGATGTCTTCGGCTGTAACGATTAAAAATTTGAGGAACAAGCTTTGTAATAATACTTTGTCAGTACTGAGTGTTCTGTGCGTAGTTTTGGAAAACATCTTGGAGTAACTGCTTAAAGTCCTAAAGTCCTGATCTGGAACAGGGAGCTGAAATCAGCTATGTTCTGGTGTAGATACTGTGCTGAAGTAGTATAATAACTGCACTTGAAAGGGATTTAAAATCCTCTTTTATTAAATCAATCTTATTTACAAACCACTTACAAACAACTCGGTTTACAAACCAACTCGGGAGGGATACAGAAAGTAAAAGACCACACTTGGGTCTAAATGAACAATCAGATAAATTTAAACTAAAGCTAAATAGAAATTTAATTGATCTTTGCTCACAGAGCTCTTCGCGGAGTTGGCCTCTAACTAAATGATGCGTAGCAGGAATTACTAATACTAGCGCACTTGGATTTATTTCAATAAGCAATCACGTAGTAAGCACTATGGCTTAGAATTTAGCTGCTAGCTGGTCAGGCGAACGTCGAACAGAATGACCGTGATCTGAGACTAAAAGCTCTCTCACACTAAGAGGTTTCTACCTCTGGTTTAAATAGTACTTGGCTCTATTTCAAATTAGCATAAGCTGAAAACGCGCGCTTCTTCTGACGGGAAGTTGAAACTGAGAAGAGATAGAAAGATTTAAATTAAAATAAAACTTTGTTAGTTTAACTAAAACCTTACAACTTTAACTTGAAATTAAGTTTAAATAAATTTAGAAGTTTCGTAGGTATTTAAGTAGAGTATCTTTGAGCTTGTAGGAGTTGTAAAAGGAGATGGAAGTTGCTTATACATAATACAGGAAAATTTCTGAGTTCATAAACATGAAACTGGGAAACTGGAAATAAGGAAAGCGTTGAAGTAAGTTTTTATGATAGTGTCAACGATCATGCATGCATCTAATTTTATATTTTTTCCTTCCAAAAAGGCTGAAATAGTTCCAAAAGTGCTGTGATACCATTGCAAGTTATTTATGTTAATTAATCAGTTTTTTAATGTCCGAACTTGTACTGTCATTTCTTTTTTTCCGTTTCCCTGACAGAATGCAAAATACCTCGCGTGTATTTAGGCAAGTGTTTGAGATTGTTATGACAGACCGTGTTCTGCCTGCTGAGGGCCGCGTTACAAGTTGTTATTCTAAGATACACTGTCTACGACTTTGCTTTATTCTTGACGATAGTGCTGTTATGCGTGTAGGCTTAAGAGTCAACTTTCGAATTTAAATTTATCCGCATAACTTTTGGCTAACGAAGACTTAGATTTGGTTTCAATTTAAAATTATATCTTGAGTTCAGGCCATAAATTCTGGACGATTGTCAAGCATCAAAGGTTCAACTTACTTACTTTTAAATTTTGAACCCTTCCTCAGTTCTGTTTCAGATTAGACCTAAACATCGCTTACATGTCTATTTGAGTATTTGCCACAAGTTACATTTAAGCATGTTTCCTACACTATAACATTAATTTTTTCGCTATAAATTACGGGATGAATTACTTACTATATTGGGTTTTACCTTCCTTTATGTTTTTAAAATGCTCGAACAAGTTCCTTATGTTAGTTGTTTTTTAGTTATTAAAATCAGGTACGGTGATCACGAGTTTGATTATTAATAACCAGTTGTCTTATTACTTTGTCTGTACATTTACTTCTACTTTCTTCGGCTTCCATCGGAATGCACTTTTATTTAGTTACTTAAACGCAATATTTAGTAAATGTATTTATTCTTGAATTCGAAAGAGAGTCTACGGTGAATATCGATGACTTGCACTTTATAATTTATACCTTCAAGAGAATTGCTCAATTTTGAGCAGCTTCAAGTCTGGTCAGCTTTGCTATTCCTAATTACAGACAAATTTAGGGTCCAACCCGAAGCTTATAGTAATGCTTTACTCTGCATTTAATGTTTTAATTTTATACGAGCCTTTGTTTTAATTTTCTTGGAAATTGCGAAGATTTGACTTTCTGGTGTTAATTAATTATGTATAATAGTAAATAAAGTTAACAAGTAAAATTAAAAGGCTTTTTTTAAACCTTCTGCTGACTTCATGTTCTTCTACTTAAAATGTAAATCACAGAAATGTTGTCGAGTACCAAGATCAAAGAGTTAACATTTAGAACAATGTGGATGAATGTGAAATTTAAATTAATGAATATTCACCCTGTTAAATTAAGGAACATTAACATTGTTGTAAATAATACACTAGTATTACCTACTATTTTAGCCCTTGGATTTAAAATGCGCAGCGATAGGCAGGTACTGTTCAAATCACAGTAAGATTAGCGAGAACCAAGTTCAAAGAGTTAACATTTAGAACAGTGCGGATCAAACTAAAACTTAAATTAATGAGCATTAACACTGTTGTGAACAATACAATTACTTATTACTTACTATTTCAGGACTTGGATTTAAAATGCGCATTGATACACACGTACTGCTGACAGTTCAGGTAAGATAAGCATAATGGCGCAGTGACAGTCAGCGCTTCTAGGGCAAAGACAAATCAGGTAATTTCTATGTCGTTTTGAAGCGAAAGGATAATTATTTAATCCAAAATTTTGTGTTTATTTATGTTAAGATGTATTTGCAATTTTTTGTTACACGTTTTCCAGCAGCTGTTCTGACAGATTTAGCTTCTAATGTACTTACATTTCGTTCGTCGTCACATAAATGGACACTGAGGGACATATTTTAAAATTCAGTAAATTTCTGCCAAAGACAAGGTCCAAGATAAAGAGATTGAGAGATGTTGATTAGATCAAAGATCTCAGGTTTGTCAGTGATGAGTCAACAGATGCTGATTTTCTCTGTATGTTAATATCGCAGCAAAGGTCAGATTCAGCGAATCAGCGAAAGCTCACTTTGGAAGGAAATTCAGAGGCTGTGAAACTAGTGACAGTCGACCTGAAATATTATGAAATTAAGAACTTCATTAGTTTAATTTTTTAATAGATAAACAATCAAAGCAAAACTCTTCGCAAGTCAAATACCACTATTTCTTTACAGAACAGCAAGAATCCTTTTGGATTTCACAATTTTTAAGTTATAAATTTCTGTTTTATATAATAAATGTTTTAGCAAAATAATGAGCTCAAAAGGGTCGTTAGTGCAGATTGAGTTACTCGTCTCGGAACGGCATTTACTCTCGGAACACTTAAATGCATTGTACAACTTTTTAAACTATTGCCACCAAATATTATTGCCCTGTACCATATTTAAAGACATTAAAGAATGAAAAATCAGCATGAATGTATTTATATTCCTTGCATTAGGGGAAAAAACAATGGTAAAAAAACAATGGAAAAAAACCTAGAGCCATCCAATTTTGAGTACCGTAGTTTTCCATCTTCGGGCAACATGGACACCTGGAAGCTCGAATTTTGAATTTCGAATTTGTTTTATTATCTGTTCCATATTTTTCGAAACGTTAACGAATTTTTGATTAAAAAACTCAACGATTTCAATCCGAGCAATGGCAACACAGTATGGAATAAAACATTTTCATCACCAGCCCGCGAGACTGTCTACTGGAAAATCTAGGTATATGCTATTTTAAATGTTTCGAGATTTTTTGTTGAACCGCAATTTGTGGGGCAGAAGCTTCAAAAACGTGATATTTAATACGCACACGAAATGTTAATAATAAAGTAATAAGAAAGAATTTTGTAATGCCATCTTGGTTGTAGAGACATTAGGTACTTTGGAAGCAGGAGATATGAAAAAACGAGCAATGCCCTCGTCGGGACTCGAACTACAGACCTCTCGAATACGCGTTGAGTATGCTGACCACTACACCACGAACGCACGCCAAGATGGCGGGAGAAATACCTTATATGATAAGAAAACTAAACATTGATAGTATATACTGAGTAAAAGACTGAAAAAATAGAAAAATATTTATGCCAACACTTAACGCTGCATTGGGAATTCTAAACGTTGCTATGTTGCTTTTAATATTCTTGTTCTTTTGCTGTTGAATTGTATGTGAGGCAAGTACGAAAAGAATGACGCCAAATAATGAAACTAAAAAGACAAAACAAAATAGGTTAGTAGGAGGAGTGAGTGTAACAGCAGACTGGTAGACTGCGAGCTCAGGAATTTTTAAAACCTTAATAAATCTCTTTGAGCGACCGGTGTAATATGAAAACTATCAGATTTTTTATTTTGTCATTTAAAAATTCGTTCTTAAGAATTACCGGAACGTTATGACAAGTATTAATGCATGACTTACGATAGCTTCATCACACCAATATATAACCTAAAAAATTAATCAAGTCGAATATTAATATCGATATAGGGAGTATAATTGAAAGGAGGCTATATTTCGCGTATTATCATGGCAGCACAATTAATTCCCAGAGATAAAAAAAGAAATATTAATTCAACTAACATGAAAAACAAATATATTCATGAATACTGCGACAAAAAACAGGAAGGAAGTCTAATATAATCCTTTTTATAGCAAGTCATTTGATCGAGTAGATGTAAGCTAGAATAGAAAACAATCGCTATACGCCAGAAGTTAAAGAAGTAATTAGAGAAACACAGTGTGACGAAGAATAAGAGCATACAAAACGTACTCGTGCTCCATGAAGCGCAAATAAAAAATACAAGTTCTGTTAGGAAGCAGATAGAAAATTCAGCTGCTGTTTCTTTTTCTTTGCGCAGCAAATAAAAGGAAGAAATACGGGAATGTCTCCGGAAAAGGAAAAAACAGGGCGGAAATTAAACCACAAGCCGGAATGGGGTCGGTGGTTATAGAGAAAAAGCGAAAAGCCGGTGTGAATTTAAATCGGCCCCTTTAGATGTTATTTACCTTTTTTCCTTTCTTTGTTAAAGAGCGCTTATATTTTCTATTAAACCCTTTAGATCTTCGAATACGTTATTGTTGCAAGAATCTGGATAGCTTATTTACTGATACGTGAATATTAAAATATATCAAAGAATTCAATGCAATATAATAAAAGTACACAAATCCAGGTATAAATACCGGTAGAATTTTTACCTTGAAATCAAAAAAATAATTTTTTTCATACCAAATTTAGGAAATTTTTGCTTTCTTAGAGAAAACCCTGGACGGTCAGAGGGTTAAAAATGGCTAACGGTACATACTTGAAATTTGATTGAATTCTTTATATAGGCACTGTCTTCTAACTGAACTAAAGATTTGATGAATATTTTAGTATTAAAAATTTTTATATATGAAAGCATAACAGATTTTTTTAATAAAATGCATTTTATAAACTCAACTTCAAATAAAATAAGAATTTATCGTGAACTTCTTAGGACTTTTGATTCATAGTAATTTTCAAATGTTATGAAAGCTATATAATGAATATGGAATTAAATTATGCAGCAAGATGTTTTAAACTGTGTGAGCAAGATGAAAACCTGACGTGAACACATAAAAATGTTGTCATAAAGCAGATTAAATTATAAAAATATTTGTGGCAACACAAACTTTCTGCTTACTAGTTCCCAAAGCAGCTATATTATGTAGTCAGCTGTAAAACGTTGGAAGTAATTGCTTCTAAAATAGATAAGTTATCCCGATTCTCGCAACAGTAACATATTCGAAGATCTTAAGGTTTTAAGGTGTACGAGCACCCTTAAGAGATTATATTCTGTCGGAACAATACAATTACAGGGGTAAGTCCATTTAATAAGTGGCTATCTCGCTAAATTTGCGAGACATCCCCACATTGGCGGCGTCGCCAAATTCAATAAATAATTGCTAAAGATAGCCAAACTTTACGACCATTTGGCGACATTTTGATCCGGTCCCTGTATAACTTAATACTGTAATTAAATTACTGTAACTAATCCCTCTATATATCTGTAACCATATACAGCCCTTAGATGTAATTTTAACCGTATCTTCATTCCAGTAATTTTAAGAAGTGGGAAGAACTAGAGATTTTTCCGGGACCGGCGGAAACTGTGTAAGACAAGAGACAGCATCAGTTTCTCAACTCTTAGTTCAGAACTGACATCGGAGCATTAAAATCTCCGTGCGAGTTTCGCTTTTTAGATGCACTTTGTGTTTGCGTTGTGTTCAATGTTCTTAGTGATTTGAAGTTTCACTACTGATTGCACTCTGTCATACTGGGATAGCTGTAAGATTGCTTTTGTGGAAATTTCCAGAACTGTATTGTATTCTTTTGGGAAAAATAAATTTTATCCAGCTATAATCGGTTATCTGTGCATTTCATCCATTATGAAGCCGGACACACAAAACGATATATGTATAAAACGGCGGCACTAGATATCTACGAAATATTGTCTATAAAAAGGCGTATTTTGCTATAGTTTTCAAACTGCAATCGTATGATGGGAGAAATACTAAAATGCCTCTAAATGATATTTTCGTATTTC
Organism: Stegodyphus mimosarum; assembly: GCA_000611955.2. Lineage (NCBI taxonomy): Eukaryota > Metazoa > Arthropoda > Arachnida > Araneae > Eresidae > Stegodyphus > Stegodyphus mimosarum. Next base: position 295,377 of record KK116227.1, on the reverse strand, counting down.
TTAATGATAGTGAGAAAAATGCCAATTTTTAACAGACGTTTAACAATTTGCATTCCTCAAAAACCTTCACACAATATTTAAAGAAGCAAATAAAACCATTTTCGGTACGATATACAAACCCACACATGCAGTCAGGAAACGAAGAACCCCGCTGGCGTTGTACGCAAAATATTTATTTTAAGAATAAAGTCTGTACAAGTGAATAGTTTCATGTAAGATATCAACACCTTTTAAGATTTTTATTGCGGGGTAAATTATACACAAGTATATGGTCTCATATAAGATATCAGCATTTTTGAATTTCTTTTTTATTTTCATTTTTTACAAATTATTTTTTTTTCATTATTAGCTGTCAATATTACCTGAATACATTTCTCCGATATTTACTTGAATATTCTCTTGCTAAGCAGCATGACATAAATAATTTTTTGTGCACCATAATTGAGCTGCTGAGTTTTCTAAATATGCTTTCTATCTAAAAATGTCACTTTCTAAAAATTAATCTTTTTTATAATATACTGCTTGAAAAATGTGTTTAAGGTTTACCAGGTAAAAATAATTAAGTATTTTACTTTTATTATATATATTGTTTACAGCAGTTTTGGGTGTTTTTGTAGTATTTTGAAAATTTGGCTGTTTTTTACTTAGTGTCCTGAAATTTTAATGACAATTTCAGTATCATATGATAGTGAGTTTATTTCTCACTTCTAATGTTATTTATTGATGTTAAATGATTTTCCAACTTGTGGATTTTTAATCGTGTTCTTCCTATCTTCACTTAATTTTATGTAACTGATTAAAATAGCAAAAGTTATATTTACAGTTCTCCGGTCAGAGCAACATGAGAAGAAGTGACTATCATGAAATGAGAAATACTGTAAACTCAAGAAGTGAGTATCTTTGAATCAGATAGTGAGTTTGATCTCAGGAATGACATTTTGGTTCACTTTATTTGTCGAAGATTTGTTTCCACTTTCCAAAGAACCATTTATTGGTATTCATTTTCATTCTTATTTCCAGCATTACTTGATTATCAGAAAACGTAAAATTATACTTTAATTAAACATAAATTTATAAGGCATTTCATCCGCCTTCTTGGCACGCTTTCGTGTTGTAATGGTTAAGCACACTTGGCGCGTATTCGAGAGGTCCGTGGTTCGAGGTCATTGCTCATTTGTTTATCTCCCCTGCTTTCAAAAATACCTAATGGCTCTACAAGTTATACATTGTTAAAAATATGTGTATATATAAGAGCAATAAATACTTCTTAAGCAATATTTATTGGTCTCACATATATACTGGCGATAAATGCTTCACAGCCTAATCCTACAGATTCCAGCAAATATGTTTCTTGCCGTTTAGAGCCCTATGTACAGTAATAACGAAGTCTGAATCCGATGCTGTTCTTTATCATTCTTATATCAATTTCAGAGGCTTTTCACATATTTAGATGTTCTTTTGAAAATAGTTTCATCTTTCTGAGTGCTGGCACGAAAATATTAGAGGAGGTTATAAGTAGTTTGCCGCACTTAATGACACTTTGCTTGAAATTAGACTAAAAATTGAATATAAATGGGTTTCAAAATAGAAAAAGGTTAATTTTTATAGTTACACAAAAATTGTAGAAATTTTTAAAATAAAAAGAAAGACAAAAGTTTATTTGAAGTTTAAACAAAAATAAAATGTTATCTGAAATATGTAGGAAAATTATAGTTTGAAACAAAAGCAGTGTAAGAATTCTTGGAACATTAACAGGAAAACATTTCGTTTGAAAAGAATGTACAAAATGTATTTGAAACGTGTTCTATCTTAAAGAAAAAGGTAAATTTTTTATATAAAAAACAATATAAAATTAGCCTTAAGTACAAAAGAAAAATGAATACCAAGAAAATAAAGATTTGTAATAAATAGAAAATGAAATTTATTTGAAATATAACGGAAAACAAATTTTTGTTTAAGTTAAAGATGAAAAATAAAAATTTTAATTAAAAAGGAAAAAAACACGAAGAGTATTTTCTGAATTCATTATAATTCAACTTGTTTCCTTTTATAGAAATTATAAAAAAGCTTATAAATTATCTACTAGAAAAGCTATAAAATTATTTTCATTATGTCTGACTTTAGGATATATGGCTGATGGTATTTTCTCAGAATTTACCCTTCCATCACATATTCACATATACGATAAAAACAATGAACTGCATGTGATGTAGACAATGGAAAATTTCATTATAACTGAATTTCTTTTGAGTAATGATCTTTCATAAATTTTTATATAACTTCTAAATTTTTCCTATATGGCCAGTTTCATAATTTACGGAAAAGTTTAATAGCTTTTTTTTATGTATACTAATGAAACTTTCTCCATCTGTTTACATTTTCTTCTTTCACTACATAAAATTTACTCTCGTTTTGTAAAAATATACAACAAAAGTAAAAAGTTGAAAAATCTGTAAACGTTAAATAAACCAACTACAAATTACACCTTAAAATAATTTCCAATACATCCAGCTTTTAGCTTGCTGCAAACAGCTAAGAATTTATTTATTTAATGAATAATGTAAATAATATATTTCATAACAAAAACAAAAACTCTCTTGTTTTATATTTATTGAAAAATTTCGTGAACGTATGCCTCTTATTTTAGACAACTTATAGTCATCAAATGCGTTCTGCTTTCATTATTGATTTTCTTAGATGAATCTCATAGTGTCAAAGGTAACTCTGATGAGTGTTAAAGGAAGTAAAATGCAACAATAATTAATTTAACTTATTACCATTTTCTAAAAAGGTTTGGAAAATAGTGCCATACCGAAAACTGGCAAACATAAACTGTTCTATTTCCTTCTATAGAAATTCAGTTTAGTACTGAATTGTTGCTGCACAGCTTAATGGGAAGAGGCTTGTCCTTTTTGATAGATTCAAATTCAAGAAATATTGTGTTAGAAATAAATTGTTTTCAAGAAGGCATAGTAATTTCCATGGAATTATTACTTATTATTAACGTTGGTTATGAAATAAGTAAGGTTATAGAAATTCAGTTTAGTACTGAATTGTTGCTGCACAGCTTAATGGGAAGAGGCTTGTCCTTTTTGATAGATTCAAATTCAAGAAATATTGTGTTAGAAATAAATTGTTTTCAAGAAGGCATAGTAATTTCCATGGAATTATTACTTATTATTAACGTTGGTTATGAAATAAGTAAGGTATTTTGAAGAGTTTTTATTTTTGTTGATTTTTCTCGCGGTGGTTTTTTTTTTTTTTTTTTTTTTTCTAAGAAAAGTCCTGAAATAAATTTTCACTGCCTTTCTAAAAGCCAATTTTCATAAAATTTTGCACGTAAGTATATATACGAGGGCAATATAATATTTAGGGAAATTTAACTTACCTTCCCTTGGTATTTAAACCCAGCCAGCCCTCGAGCGACAAGTCGCTGAACACTGGTAGTTGTCTGGGCTTCGAATTGTGGGTAAGGAGGCTGGCTGCATGGGAATTTTCGTGCTTTTGTCCCCATGTCTAAAGTTGATAAGAGCGAATTTTCTTTAGAAAGTCCTTCATGAAGGCATCCTTTCTCTTATTCAGATAGCCCTCGAATGCTTTGCCGTAATCAAATAAATCAAACCAAACCTTAATATTTAATCTAGTTAAGCCTAAGCCTGTAAAGTTGGCATTTCCTCTTACAAAGTGTTAATGCTAGTAAAACAATTTACAGGCTTTAAGAAGACGAAACAGGTATTCAAACAAGAAATTACGTTACATATATGTAATTTCGTAAAGAGTAAGGCTGATTATCTCCTTAAATTAAAATATTTCATGCAGAGATCCTCATTATTAGATTCTCAAACATTTTAGAATTTTATAAATTAATGCATTTAATTCCTTCTCTTTTAAGAACAAATTCCAGTTCATTCACTAATGGAAGATATATCTATTCCATTAGGTTGTCATTCGGTCTTTAAGAGCAGAATAGAATGAATGCAGCATATAATAAAATTAGCCTATCGATTCATCGCTACAAATGTAATAATTCCAATTACAGGTACGCAAACATTAAAAGTGATCAGTACGATTATTCTTCCCCCCCACACACACACGCACACGATTTTTAGTCGCATGTAATTAACATTGTTGTTTTAGTAACTTGTAAGGTTTACTTTATGTTAATTAACAGTTATTTTAAGTTTTTTATCTTTCCTATCTTATTCTAATTTCAGCTTACAATTTCCTGCCAGAATGTAATTTCAGAAACGCAAATAATGCAAATGAGAAAGAGTACTATTTAAGTCGTGACTTAACCGACCTCAAGAGAGAGAGTCTGATTCCCTGACTAGCGCGCGTTTACCTTCTGGCTACCTCTCTCTTAGCTGTTATTACGCCCGGCCTTCGCCGATTTAATTAATACTTAGGGGCCAACTAGCTAGATTCTGATAGCTTCGGCTATATCCTTTAAGAGCTTTAGTTAAGCTAATTTTAGCTCAAATTATTAGTATTTTAAGTTCAAGCCCGAGTGGCGGCTTTGTGTAAAGTTCCAAGTAGGAACTAATTGTAAATATACTGAGAAATAAAGGGTTATTAAATCCTCTTTCAGTCTTACGTATTCTGTTCACACACTTAAGCGATTATTCCCTTATTAGTGTTCGTGGGGTTCTGAACTAGAACTTTAGATTTAAATAGTTGAACCTCATAAACTAAAACAAATATTTTATTTTAGCTTTGTTTTATATAAATTAGTGTAATGTAAAACATTAATATGAAAGTTCCTATTTAAAAGTTAAATCTCTCTCTCTCTCTTTATATAAAAGTAAGTGTGTGTGTGTGTGCAAATACATAACTGTTATTTTTTAAACTTCCCTCCAAAAGAAAAGACTGAAAAGTCCTTTTATAAGTATTTAAATTTATAATTTATTGGAAAGATATCATTTTTATACCTACAAACAATCAACAAACGTTTGACTTATTCGCTATTAAAAAAACAGAAATCTCCGTGCATATCGAAACATACGAGAGAGATCTCTCATTTTCAAAAGATAGGATACTTCTTCTATAATCTCTTATTCTTACTTATTGTATTATTTATTATTTATATAGTACTTTGAGCGAAGCAGAAGGAACAGAAGATTTAAACTTGGAAAATTAACTGTATGTATTTTCATTATTTCATGCAAAATTACAAACTAAATTGACACGTTTTATTGAATGTAGGGTCTAATTCACCAATTGAAGAAGTTTTATCAATATATTTAGAAAAAGGTGTAAAGTTAATTGCGAGAAACGTGAGCCATCACTTTACCTCTGCTGTTATTTCAAACGCAGATCTTGCCCTTGCTAGATGGATGTGTTAGATATTTACACAAAATATCATGCACAGGGCAAGCCAATAATTATTTGCAAATGAACAAATGTAATATGTGCCAAAAAACCAGCAAAGTTTAAGTATGGATATTTTTCCTGGAGTAAAAAGCGTGAGCTGTGACGTCACTGTTTTTGCTCTTTGGATTTTTCTCACTAACACTGTACAGTTTAAATTACCCAAGTAGTTTTATCTTAATAGTAGCTGAATGTATCCAAGAATACAGAAGAAGAAGAAATTATCCAAGAATTTCCATCTAGATTTATTAATAGCTGAATTTATCCAGGAATACAGAAGAAGAGGAAACAATCCAAAACTTTTCTTCTACAGTTAATAATAGCTGAATTTGTCCAAGAATCCATAAAAACAAGAACTTATCCAAGAATTTTTATCTAGAATTATTAATAGCTGTGACGACATACATAGCGTACGCTGCGTCGCATCTGTTTTTATTCTTTGTATTTCTTAACGGAATTGTATATTTTAAATTATCCAAGTATCTGTCTGCTGTTATTAATAACTAAATTTTGAATTTGAGTAACAGAAGTGAAAATAACTTACGACAGTTACTTAAGAAGATTTCCATTAATTTTGAAATCTGTGAATTGAAAAATTTGGGGTCTATTAGAATCTTACAGTTGCGAAATTAAGCTTAAAGAATGAAATACTCGTACATTCCGATGACCTCAGAGATCACGTGACCAATGTACAGTCAATATAACCAAGTCATCCTTATGAGATATTGTCATTCTCATTAAGTTTCCATGTACAAAACGAATGTATCTCATTAATTTTCCATGTTCAAAACGGAAAATAAATTAAAATGTTATATAAAATGCAATTAGGAAACGCTCTATGAATAACAAGAGTAACAAATGCTTTAGCACGAAGAAAATATAAAATTCAAAGTGTACAAAAACAAATTTAAATGTAAGGATAATTATTTTCTATAACAAACAGATGTATTTTTAACGAAGAAACGGAAACTAGAAAATAATTTATCATATTTTGTTAGCTATTTATTATGTTATGATAAACTTTCTTTTACAGTCGAAAGCTTTTCATCTTTTTACGGATTGCTTCAATTTTATTTACTTAAAACGTTTTGAAAAAGTATAGCAAGGTCTCCTGCCACCAAAAATTCTATTTGTGCATTATGTTTCATTGATTGTTTTATTAACTGTAAATTTTGCATAGTCGTATCAGTAAGCAAGTAATGTTATTCCCAAATAAGCATTAAACACGATGAAGTAGCTAATTTAAATTTCTATATAATTTATTTTGCATTAATAAAAGGAACGGTACAACAAAATAAAAATATGATGATGACGATACACAGTATGTATTTCAATTCATACGAATGCATAGCAGTTTGTGTGATAAAGTTGATATATATCTCATTTTGCTGCAAGAATTAAGATAAATTGATTGTTATACAGAGATGAAAATGCTTTGAGCTATTGCCTCGGACTAAAACTCGGCTTATTTTCAGAGTAAAAGTCTGTCTATATTGAAAGAATAAACATCACAGAGAAGAAGAGAAATGGTTCAATCCAAAATCCTTTCACCTTGAGACAAGAAGAAGATGGAATACCCAGCGTTTTTCTCGACCAGTCTCTTATACCTTCTATTTCTTTCCTGTTATTTATGCAGTTAATTGAGAATTTTTGATAGTATGAATCCAAGTCTCTCAATCAAGAATCGAGAAATTCATACATTAAATATATATTACTTGAATTTTAAATAAAAAGGATATATAAAGAATCACTGTTATATTAAACAGCATTTGTAATTAGATAAACAACTGAACAATCAAATTTTGTACTTTACTTTGTTTTAACAGAAATCTCATAATGGATGCGACTATTTTTCCAGGTCTTTTCTTATACAGCTAAATATGTATTTGAAGTAATGCGCACTCAAAATGTATGAATAATACTTACAATGTATTAATAGTATATTAATTCTCCTCAGCATTTGGAATGAAACATATCACGCAATTAGCTGCTAATCTGCAAAGGCAAATATGTACTAATAAATGTTCATGTTTGTAGATGCATTACTTTGTCTAGATTTAAATTGAATGTTTAATATTTAGTTTGTCTTCCTTCTTTAATTTTCTAGCGTAAAGCTCTGGCCAGAAGACATTTTCGAATTTAGTTAACATGCATTTCTATGCAATGTATAACTACGTGTAAAATATGCAATGTATAACTATGCAATGTATAACTCCATGCAATGTATAACTACGTGTAAAAGCTTAATTTAATTGTCTGATTTTCGTTTAATTGTTGCCCTCCATTTTCAATGTATTAACTTCTTAAAATAGAATGGAATTTAGTTACTATGAAAAAATGTCAGAAATTTAACAAATAGTTGTTAGATTTTTTGTTAATGTTCTGACAAAGTCCTGCTGCACGTGTATATCAGATATTTTATTTTGTATCAAAGATTTATGACATTTACAGCATAAGAAAGTCTTTGCTGCAGAAAATATATTTCAAATTCATTTTTAAATTAAAACTCTTGTAGAGTCATTAGGTTATTTTGAAGCAGGAGTACCCGAAAAATGAACAATGCCTTCACCGAGACTCGAACCTGCACCTCTAGAATGCGCACCGAGTGCGATACCGTTTCACCACGAAGGCATGCGGAAAGGAGGGAGAAAGTATCTTATATACATTCTCTTTTAAAGAGCGACTGGAGATTAGGGAACCCAGTCGCCAAATCCTGGTGGTCAAGAATCATCATTACCACTTTTTCGTTGGGATGATACTGTACATACATTAAGTTTTTTTCGAAGCAGGAGACACGAAAAATTGGCAATGTCCACTACGGGATTCAAACCTGAACCTCTCGAATACGCGCAGAGTGCGCTACCGTTACACCACGAAGGCATGCACTCTAGTGTTTCATTTTGCAATGTATTAAATATGCTTTCTATTTTCAATTTTCCATCTTATAGCAAAACATGAAAGCACAAGAGTAAAGTTAACCATCACCTTATAACCTCACTTAGGCCTCTAATATTTATGATAAATATTGTAAATTTAATTAATCGATATTTGAAAGGTGTTCTTTTTCTTAATATATATATATGTTATTGTATTTTACATATTTACAATTTTTATTATCTATACATACGTACTTTGTTTTTTTATTATATATGTCTAATATTAACTATGTTTCTTACTTCTGTGTTGTTAGAACGCTCTACATTAGCTGTAATCATACATGAAACAAGTGAAGCAAATTTACTGAAGTAAATTCGTAAATTTACTTACCTCGTTAGTTCGAGTCTTCCAATTTGGAACGAGAGAAAGGTTAATTCAACGAAATCCCCGAATTCTTCACCAGCAGCTTCGAAAGATATTTTGCAGACGAACGGAAGGTACCTTTGGAATGGCCCAGTCACTCGCAGTGGGTACTTAACATTCGCTTCCCCATAAAAAGTTCGATTACAATCTGAAAAATAGAATATATCATCTTCATTACGATTATGAAAACTTAATAACGTTAGATGAAAATGCTGAAATACTGGTTGTGAAAGCTGCTTACTTTTATTAATCGCACTTTATGAGATGTCATAAGGTTAGTTTAATTGTGATATAAATTAGTAAATGTTTTTAGATAATCGATTTATTTGTGGCATTAAATTTAAGCACCTGAACACATAATCAGTTTTATTATAGCAATATTTCATAACATTTTCAACATAATTTATGGAGCAAGCCGGAACTTCATACTGTTGACAACTGGGACGTAATTTTATAAGATTCCTTTAATAATCAATTTAAGTACGATAACTGTTTATAAGATTTAAGTTTAAACATATTTCATAAGACTATGAAAAATCATGTTCCTGTAATGTAAATTCATAGGAATTTCAAAAACAGTTTTCTTTGCTGTAGAATATATATGCCACTGTGAAAGACCGAAATTGGAGAATGTCGACTTTCACCGGAGAATGTCAACATTCACCAAATACGGCGGTGAAAGATCGAATATAACATTGCATTCTTGTACATTCGGACCTCACCGGTATATGTCGACAATCACAGATATGCTGTGGTGTAGGTCGAAAAGAGAGGAGTATACGAAGAGGCGACTGGGTGTTTCCCATAAATGCAGTTGCAAAAAAGCAAGGTCCTCTTGTGCAATTCAAAGCGTCTTAATAGTTTAAGTTGTTGCAATAAATAAGATTTGAATCACATAATTTAGTAAGTTTTTTATTACTATTATTTTATTTTCTCATTTAGAACTTACTGTATAATTAAGTTTTTAACTTCTATTATTTTCCTTTCTCATTTTGAATGTACTGTGTGTTTTAAGTTCTTATGTTATTAAAATCGTATTTTAAATCTCAAGTGCGTTTTTTCGCGACTGAATTACGGAGAAGAAAATATAATATTATTATATGTTGGACATTCACCATTAGTACATGTTGAATGTCGACATTTACCGGTGTAAGTCAGAAATAAGAGTATTTGGAAAATATTTCGGACATACACCAAGCGACTATGTAAATGTTGATATTCACCGGTGAAAGTCGACATTCTCCAGATTTCGGTGTTTCACCGTAACATATATATATACAAGACATAAAATATGAAAGACAATTACTAGCAAATTTTTAACTTAATTTGGAAATAGTCCTTTTAGTTTCTAATTTTAATTTTGATGCAAGCCCTTCAAAGAAACTGCACTGCTGCACTTATATCGTTCTTTCATCTGTAATGGTTTTCAATGCTGTGAGATCGTTTTCAATCATCATTTAAAATTGAAACAAAGGATTTCGAGCTACTTTATAGGCTCTTCTGAAGTACGCAGTTATTTCTCTCTTGATTGGGTAATTTACAACTTTTATTTTAGCTGAATGTTCTACTATTTAAAATGTAATCAGTATATATACGATTCTAGGGTGCTTGGTGCACTCATAGTGATGTGAAGAAAAATAAACATGACCTAAGAAATTATTCTTCAAGAAAATAAAATTATGTGTTCTGTTATCTACGAAGTATTCAGCGTCTACATGTTTCTGTTTCTATCACGCGTCATATTCGGGTGCGAGTTATAGCACTCTACAACATCTCGGCTATGACTAGATAGTTAATTAGTGCCTTCCTCTGCAAAATTATTACCCATGTATATGTAATAAATTCTGTACGTAAGTCAACATACACGTAGGCACTTGAAAGTCACATAAGCAGGCTCGTGGTTCAGTCAATTTGTCAATTCGGGACAATCAGTCAATTCGGGACAATTTGTCAGGACTGAGTGTTCGGTGCATATTCTTGGCGAACATATTCGTGAAATACTTTAAGTCCTGATCTTGAACAGGGAGGTGAATGCAGCTATGTTCTGTGGTAGAAAACTGTAGTTAAGTGGTAGAAGAACTGCACTTAATAAGGATTAAAAATCCTTTTTTATTAAACCGCAATTATATACAGCCACTTCCCAACTCGGGAAGGGTACAGAAAATAATGACCGCACTTGGGTCTAAACTGAACAATCAAATAATTTTAACTAAAATTAAATAGAAATTAAGTAGTCGTTGCTCACCGAGCTATAAACGCGAGGTTGGCCTCTATGCTAAATGGTGCGTAGCAAGATTTAACTAATACTAACGCACTTAGAATTACTTCAATAAGTAATAGCGTAACAGCGCTACGGCTTAGAATTTAAATACTAGCTGGTCAGGCGAACGTCGAATAGAGTAACAGTGGTCTGAGACTAAAAGCTCTCTCACTCTGAGAGGTTCCTACCTACCGTTTAAATAGAAACTTGGCTCCACATCAAATTAGCATAAAGCTGAAACGCGCGCTTATTCTAACGGGAAGTTGAGATAAGAATAGATAGAAAAAGGCAAATTAAAATAAAACTTTGTTAGTTTAAACTAAAACCTTACAAGTTAAAATTTAACTTAAAACCCAAACGAAATGTTAACTGCAGAATTAGTGTTTTTATATCGCATAATTTAATTAATATGTGAAAATAATTTCTTAGGGAAGTTTATTCTGATTTAAAAAAATCAAATTTGGTATTTCCAAAATATAGCCAAAAGTGTATTTTGGAAATTAAAAACGTGATTTAAAATAATTATAAAGATCAAAGTCTCTACTTGCACATTACAGTAATAAAAATGTAAAATGTGAAAGTGTATTATTGTAGAACTTGAATGGAAAACAGAAACGCTTCATACGCAATGTTGATCGTTTAAAAGCAAAAATAAGGAAATTCGGTGAACTGAGAGCAGGTTGTCTCTAGTAAATGAACAAAATATTAATACGAAATTGAGTAGAATATAAAAGTGTTTGCATCAGCGATAAATATTCAGCAGAAAAAAAATAAAATATAAAATATTCGCTGACATTAAACATTGTTTCGCGATCATAAATTAGTTTTACAGTATTTTCCCTTTTTCTCGACATGTAGTTTAGAATTTTTACGCTCAAATAATCTGAATATAATATTTTATTTATCACCTCCACCTGTTTCAAATTGAGAAATATTTTTATACTTTTGATACGCAACGATAAATTAAATCTGCAGAAGTGAATTTAAGCATACGAAATGCGGATATATGGGTTATATGTATCAGAATAGTTCTAGAAGAATTCAACCTGAAACTTCGAAAAATGCAACGAAGAAACAATGAGAGAGAGCAAAGATCAAATCCTGTAAAGCTATTCTTACTGCGCTCAGTCTAGTAAGTTCTTCGGAATAGCATATAAAACAATCGAGCAGGGATTCCAAACATGAATTTTCCCATTTTTGTTGCTTGTTCTACCGATTACTCCACCACAGCACTCACCAGAAAACCGATATGGTTCTTTTATCTCCAATCTGCTAAAGGCGACTTGGAAAAAGCACTAAACCCTGCCTGTGAAACCTCCGTACTAAGGAATAAACGTGTCCACAACATTTCTGCCTTCCGCGCCACTGCTGAAGTCTACATAGTTTAAGTGTTCGACGCTTGACTAATTAGCTGTGCTTCCGTGGGTTTCTAGTCTCGGATTTTCCGTTTGCTAGCTGGATGTGCTACTCACTTACATTATGAAAGGTAGCATTGGGAAAAGAGAATGCAATAATTACATACAAAAGATGCAAGTCTTTTGTTTTGTTTGATGCAAGTCTTTATAGAAATGAAGCTAGTCATTTCTATAAAATGCTATAAATTAAATTTCAAACATTTGTACTTATTCCTTCTCTAGAAATTAAGAAGTAACAATGTTATATATTTAACCTCATACACTCAATATCCTAATAGGAGCGCATACGCAAGTGTGCACATATAGGGATATTATTTGTAGAGTCAGTTAGATTGTATCGATGCGAGTGACATGAAAAATGTGCAGTGAGTGCCCTTCCCTGAAGTCACCTGCATATAAATGGTGCTTTCCATTTTAAATCCGAATTCACAGTTATCATTCACAATTTTTTTATTGGTAAGCTCCTACTTAAGCAAATAAAATACAGCTATCGAAAGTATTTTTTATAATAAATAGCTATAATTCTCTAATTTTACAATTAATTTCCCCAGCACCTAAGCCCACCATCAGCAGAGCGGTTAAATTGCTGAACGCTAGTAGTTCCAGCCGAGTTTGAATCGGAGCAAACGGGCGGACTACATGGTCCTTTTTGGTGGCTTTCCCCATCCATAACGTGGATACGACCCAGTTTCCTCAGACATTCCTCCACGAAGGCACTCTTCCCGTAGGGTCGTAGCCTTCATGCATATTACCGTAATCTAATAAATCAAACTATCTCAGGCATCATAAAATACAGTATGCACAAGAATTTTAAAACGTTATTACTTTTTAATGTTGTAGAGTCATTAGGTTGTTTTGATGCAGCAGACATACAAAATGCGCAAATGCCCTTGCCCGTACTCGAACCTGGACCTTTCGAATACGAATCGAGTGTGCTAAGGAAATGTCTGGATCTTCAAACGCATAATACTTAAATTCTTTCCCCTAAAATAATACGCTTGCTGAGAATAACATGACATGAGAAGATGCATTCTACAAAAAAAATCATTTATATTGAGATATTATTACAAAAACAATAATTTATATTGAGATATTATTACAAAAACAATAATTTATATTGGGATATTTATTTATTTTGGGATACTTCGGCTTCACCAAAAATTAGATTTAAGTAAACGGCTACATATTTAAAATGAAATACCTTGTTTTGTTTAAACCGGAAGTTTACTGTCACATGTAAATCTAAGGCAGCAAATTTTTACCTTAGTGGAAATTAGATGCATTTCACCAGCTTCATCCCAAATGAAATCCAGAAAGGGCTTTAAAAGCATCTAAATACGCTAGGAGAAACGAGGCTTCGGAAATTATAATTTTGAAATTTGTAAAGATCATGTGAAGATAAAATTTGTGAAGAAATTACTCCTGTCCTAAACAGCCTTATTATGTAAAATGCCCGTAAAACTGTGCTACCATTTACAATTTTATGAAAGTTTAGGGATTAAGGTTCTTATAACCATGAGGAAATGTAACTGTAGGAGAAACAAGCCAACGCAAAATTTAGTTAGCCAAAAAGAGAACATCTTAAGTATGAATTATTCCCAAGCTTTGTTTTAAGGAATCTTTTTATTTCCAGGAACTCAAGCATTTGAAATCGGTTGCCACTGAGTAAATATTTTATTACGATCATTGATAAAGCCTTTAAAATATTTTCCTCCTGCTATCATAAAGACATTACGGTGCTAGAAATAACCGCAATAAATACGTTGTCATCGACTTCTATCTTTCTGTGAATAATAAAATTTTTCTCATTCTTCAGAGGTTCATCTTTCCAAACTTTTCCTCACCTATCAATAAAATTCTTTGTTCTGTAATCCTTATAAAAGCTTCCTGTATCCATTTGAGACATTTGTATCTGATCTTTCTGGAAATCCAAAGAGCTTTATCCAGAATTATAGGAAATTGCTTCATTAAGATGCTTTCACATTAAAACGTCATGTAATGAGAAATAGGACTCATTAACATAACTTGATTACAATTGTATTGTTATTGGATAGATGCATAATAGTCTCTAGAAAAGAAAAAATAATTATCACCGACAATAAACCGAATTAGTTATTCTTATTTACGAAATAACAACATGATAAAGATTTTAGATAGCTAGATAAAAGTTTCCTCGATAAAAACAGTAGGGATTTTCAAAGCTTTATTCCATTAATTTTCTAAATAGGTTATAAGATATTTTCATTCTCCTTTCAGCATACCTCATGGTGTAACTGGAAGCACACTCGAAGCGTATTCCGGAGGTGCGAAGTTCGAAACCCGGCAACGACAAGGCATATTTTTCACGCCTCCAGCAACAAAACCCCTAATGACTCTACAAAGCTGTACGCCATTACCGCTAATTTTGACTGCGTTAACACCCGCATTTGCATTTGGAGCCATTTCCTACTTGCAGTACGGTACCGACTCCATCGGGAACCTATGATCTGTAATATGCATAGTTTCAAAATTCAGTTCTGTGCTGTAACAATTTGTTTATATTTTTATCATATTTAATAAGTTTGTTACCCCGTTCAGTGCTGCTCCCGAGTTAACTCGGGCTGAGTAATAGGCACCAGTGCGCCGCTCCCGAGTTAACTCGTTTTTCTAGGGAACGTTTTTTTTCTGATTTCCTGTTTTCCCTACTGGCTTTTTGAAGCAACCAATCATGAAGCAGCATATATCCAAGCCTGTAGCCTCACTTCTAAGCAATAAATATGCGTTTCCATTTCTTGTTTCTTGTACAACGATTTTGACCGAGTTAAAATGCGGCACTGAACAGGTTAATTAGAAACAATAATATTTTGCTTCCACCGAACGAATAGTCTTAAATTCACCTACTTCTAATAGAGTTTTGCTGATCAGGGATCCTTTCTCACATTCTCTGGTAGCGGAAGCGTTTCGCCTTGGTGGTTAGACAAAGTCTGAAACATAAAGGGGAGCGAACATTTTTACTTTCCTGTTCATGAGAGAAAGATGCCGATTATATTCTCTTATTCTAAAACGCCATCCTGTATTCATCACATTCTACCTTATAATACTTTGATCGGTTTTATCTAAAATTCTGATGATATAACTACCTGTCAGCTATCCTTTAGTCGAGTTAATAGTTGTAAATGTGATATATAATGTGAGTTCTGTTAGAAATTTCTCCTAGTTCCGCATTTTGATATGAAATGATGCACAAATTAATATCAGAAAGGAAAGACTTGGGTATAAACATTGATAACTGATAGTGAGAGTTTCTCTACATATCTACATACATACAAAGAAAGAGGAGAGAACGATATATGTAAATATATAGATACATACCTCTCGCTAGATATTGCGAAATACTGAAACCGTGTCCATTAATCCGATAGTAGATTTAATTTGGCTTTCCTTTCCTGCTAGAGGATGTGAAGTTTCCAATCCGATAAAAGATATTTAACTTTGCTGCATCTAGAAGACAGACAGCCTACCTTGCTATTACTGTATATTCTGCTACGTTCGTCTGAGTATATTATTGCAAAAGAAGCATGAAACTCTGTAGCATTCATTATTTTAATTAACCAAATTATTTTTAGTTTGAACTTTCCTATCGAATTCTCAAAGTTTCAGTTGCTGCCCGAATTTAGCGCGAGTGAGATATTTATGCAAATCGCATATATCTGTTAGCAGTTAAAAGGCAGGAGTTAACGAGGGGAAAAACAGTGCCTTGGATTTATCGCCGTAAGGCTGTGCGCGCCAAGATTTCCTCTGTCTACTGAAAGTTCGCCTTTATAGGCATTTGCAATTACTAGTGTTTGCTAGTGAAATTCGCATTGTTGCATTTCACTAAGAGTAAGCTTCCCTCGCCGTCCTACGTAGAATTAAGTTAGGGAATTGAATTTGTTAACACACTTTATTTTAATATTATTTTAGTTCAACCCAAGTAGTGGCTTACTCTCGATTTGAAGAGTTGTAAATATTTGAATTAAAGGGTCACTTTTAAACCCTCCTTCTGACTTTGTAGTTTTTCAACACTAAAGGACATAGCCTAGATCTGCTCACTGTCCTCCACATAAGGTTTCACAGTTTATGCTCACGAAAAGAGTCAAGAGATTGAAGGAGAAACCTTACACTGGCGCCCGAACAACTAAAAGGATGGAAGGAAGTTGGAATATGCCTACTACATCCCAGAATACAGCTGCAATGCCTGATGGATTTGGATTCATAGTGGAAACCATCAGAGCAGCCATGAAGCCGGCAGTAGTTTTTGATGCCAGAGGACCTGTGAACACATTCCTGGAAAAGTTAGAAGCGCATTTTTTGCTGTATCCAGTTCCGGAACATCAGAAGGTCATATTAGCGACAGGAGCATTGAGGGGCCAAGCAGCGACCTGGTATAAGTGCATCGGAAAATGTCTGCTGGGAGAACCAGGAACGCCGACTTACACGTACGAGAATTTTAAACTAGCAATTTTGAGAGCGTTTCCTGTGGTTAAAGACCGTGCGAAACTCGAAGCTGAATTGTTTAGCAAGTATCAACAGCGGGTGGATGAACTATCGGAATTTATTTTGAGAAAAATACAAGTCTTTAAATTATTGTATGGCACGAGGCCGGACCCGGAGATTATCCAGATAATCCTGCCCAGATTGTTACCATCTATACAAGATTTCATGGAGCTAAGAAATCCCGTGACGCTGGACAAGCTGTTTGAACTCGCCGTACAATTCGAGAGCCGGCGAGCGGCCGAAAATCAACGGAGACAATCGTATGAACAGCGGCTGCAGGGGAACCAGAATGCCGAAGGAAGAAACAGACGATGGCCGAGAACTACTGGTACCAGTCAAAATGCGAGCGGTCAACCGCGCCAAGTACAGCGCCAACAAAATAATTCCAACTACGGAAGAAAATCATTCTCCCCAGGCAGAAGCCAGCAACAGAAGAAAACACCCGCAAAGCATTTAAACTACTAAGGAATATTGCGGGGAAGGGGGTGCAATGTTCCGAGGAGAAGAAAAATCCCTCTGAAGTACAGCTAAATACGGTCATGGTGAGAAACATTGAATTACCGAGACTGCAGTTACTAATTAACAACGTACCCGCTACAGCTCTGTTGGATACCGGCGCTCAAGGAAGCTGTTTGGCAGAAGAATTTTTTAAGAAGCACTTTCGTAGATATCGTCTGCATAGCGTGGAAGGAATGAAGGTGGTAGCAGCCCAAGGAAAAACGTGTCAATGCATGGGAAAAATCGAGCTGTACATCAAAATCGGCGAAGAACAAAAAAAAATTATGTTTCTTGTAGTGAAGAACCTCCAAGCATCGGTTATTTTAGGAACAGATTTCTTTGCAGCTGTGGATGCGAAAATCGATTTTGAAAACTCCACCTTGCAAGTAACCATGGACCCAGTTAAAAAGAAATCAACACCTCCCCCTGAAGTGGATTTAAGCCATCTAACGCCCGAAGAACAGGACAAGTTTCGGGAATTGGTAAGTAATTTCGCTGATTTATTTGATGATATTCCAGGATTCACCCAGATCGTAGCACACGAAATTAAATTAACTACGGATGAACCTATACGTCAGCGTCCTTACAAGTACGACAAAGTTAAGGAGGAAATAATAAAATACCATATTGATGAAATGTTAAGAAACAAAATAATAACTCCTATTTCTAGTGCATATGCGAGTCCGGTGGTTTTATGTAAGAAAAATAATGATTTGCCGTTAACTGATCCATTAAGGTACAGGTTCGCTATTGACTACAGAAAGCTTAATAGTATAACAAAATTTCCAACTTACCCACTTCCGGTAATTGATGAAATTCTAAGAAGTATTAAATCAACAAAATACATAACCACGCTAGATTTGACATCCGGATATTTTCAGATAAGCATAAAGCCGGAAGATGTTCACAAAACAGCATTCATAACAAAATACGGTACATATGGCTTTTTGCGTATGCCTTTTGGATTGTCGGGAGCCCCGGCCACGTTTCAGAGGTGCATGGACAAAATTTTAAGGCCGGTAATAGGAAAAAGTACATTTATTTATCTTGACGATATAATTGTTACTTCAGAGTCGCTGGAAGAACATATTAAAGACCTTCGAGAAGTCTTTACTCTTTTGAAAGATGCAGGACTTAAAGTGAACATTAAGAAATGTAAATTCGCGGCAAAAGAACTCAAATATTTAGGGTACAAAATTTCTCAAAGGGGGATCGAAACAGATAAATCTAAAGTTATAGCAGTGAAAAATTACCCAATTCCGAATACAGCCAAAAAGTTAGCGACTTTCTTGGGTATGTGCTCATATTATAGAATTTTTATTAAAAATTTCGCAGAAATTGCTGAACCATTGTTAAAGTTGAGAAGGAAAAGAGTTCGTTTTGCGTGGTCTTCAGAAGCAAACGCCGCGTTTGAGAAGTTAAAAGAATCTTTAATTAATGCACCGGTTCTAAAGTTCCCAGAGAAAGACAAGGGTCTAGAAATTTATGCAGACGCATCAGATTACGCAATCGGAGCCGTGTTAACACAAAATAGAAAAGCGATTGCCTTTTTTAGTCGTACATTGAATGATACGCAAAGAAATTATTCGGCAACGGAGCGTGAAACTTTAGCAGTGCTCGCAGCTGTTCAAAAATTTTGTGTATATTTTGGGAGTTCTCCCGTAACAGTATATTCAGATCATGCGGCAGTTACCAGATTATTTTCAGGAAAGAATCTTTCGCCACGCTTAATTCGGTGGACCCTAAAGTTGCAAGAATTTAATCTCATTATCAAACACACACCGGGAAAAGACAATGTAGTGGCCGACGCATTATCTAGAATAAAGTTAGACGAGAACGGCGAGAAAGTAAAAATAGCGATGCTTCAGGCAAAGGTCATTGACTCTCGAGAGACTGTAATAGAAGAAATTGCTAGGGATCCCGAATTCGGAAATATTTATAATTATTTAAAAGACCCAGATAACTTCCAGCATATAGACATTAATGCAATACGAAGCAGAGCACAGAACTATGAAATCATTGATGGTCTCTTATTTTATACTAAAGTTACGAATCAAAATAGTGAATACAGACCAGTCATCCCGGCCAAATTAATTTTAAGTATCTTGCAAGAGCTCCACGATTCGCCTGTCTCGGGCCATTTTGGAATTAGAAAAACAATACAACGCGTACGCGAGGCGGTATATTTTCCGCAATTACAAAAGATAGTTAAAAATTACTGCCAGACTTGTCACACGTGTCAGATAAATAATGACGTAAATTTCCGCCCGGCCGGGTTATTAACTAGTATTGAGTCTAGGTTCCCCAATGAAATAATTGGTATTGACCTCTTAGGCCCCTACCCCAGGAGTCATGTAAATAAGGCACGATTTTTATTAGTCATTGTGGATCATTTCAGTAAATGGGTTGAGTTGATACCACTTAAGCGGGCTTCAGCAAAAGTCGTTGCAGATTCGTTTTTGAACAAATATATTTTAAGATATGGATGTCCAGCGAGGGTGATTAGCGATAATGGTCCCCAGTTTGTAAGCAGTACATTTAAAATGATGTGTGACAAGTTGGGCATTAAGCATATGAAAATGGTACCCTACCGCCCACAATCAAATATAGCGGAACGGGTAAATAAGAATATTGTAAAATTGATTAGAAATTATGTGCAAAAGCACCATTCTAACTGGGATGACTGCGTCGAAGAATTTGCATTCGCCCTCAGAACGGCTAAGCACGAGACAACGAAGAAATCCCCCGCCGAATTGTTTTTGGGCAGGAAGATAATGACCCCCTTAGATAAATTATTTTATGTGAAAGATAGAGCGCCGGAATTTCAAATGGGTGAAATAGAAAAAATGTTGAAGGAGGCAGAAAAGTGCTCCCGGGAAGCGCAAAAGAAACAAAAGATTTACTACGATTCAAAAAGAAGAACCGTAGAATATAAAGTGGGGGAGGAGGTGTTGAAACAAGCCCACGCACTTTCATGCGCAGCAAAAGATAAGGTCGCAAAATTTTGCCCAAGATGGCATGGTCCTTTTGAAATTACAAGAATAGTTGAATGCCGTGCATATTTAAAGAATGAGAAGGGCGAAGAGACTGTGGCAAATTTCGATCAAATTAAACA
Organism: Stegodyphus mimosarum; assembly: GCA_000611955.2. NCBI lineage: Eukaryota > Metazoa > Arthropoda > Arachnida > Araneae > Eresidae > Stegodyphus > Stegodyphus mimosarum. The sequence continues at coordinate 274,907 of KK116227.1, read as the reverse complement.
TTATTATCGAAGAGCTAATAATAATATTTTGAAAGACATGTTGCAGGGTCCAGCCTCACAGAATTTTTCTAAGATTCAAGAGCCCCAACCAGGTCCCTCAAAAACAAGAGAACCCAGTTTGAAAAGGAGGTTACCAGAAGAGAGGAAGCCGCAGCCAAAGAAAAGACCACCCCAAAAAGAAAAAAGGACAAACGCTAAGCAACAGTCTCAGCAACCAAAGCGTCTAAGGAAGGAACGTCCAAATGAAAACACTATGAAAGCTCCACCACTACGGAGGGAACAGAACGGCGAGAAGCGAGCCGCCGAAGGTGCCAACCCACAACGAAGGAGCCTACGAGTGCAGGAGAAGGAACGAGCCAGTCTGGAGAGGGAGCAAAGACTTCAGCACAAACGGAAAGCGCCACCCACCATTCGTCCCAACAAGGTGTTTCTGGAGGAAAGAAGATCGACAAAACGAAAGGCGGCCCCAGAGTTTCAATCTAGGAGTAACAAGCAAAGAATAGCCCAAGCCACAGTATATCCAACCTTTCAGGAATGGACAAAAAAACGCCTAAAAGACTGGCAGAAAGATAAGTAGATTCTTTATTTTCTTTTAAAATTCACACAGTTATGTTTCTGATTTAAGTGCAAGTTGCAGATTTAAAAGGGAAGTTACCCGAGTCAAAAGCCGGTTGCCGAAAGCGTAAAGGACACGCTTGAAGGAACAACTTAATTATGCAGCGGAAGAAATTCGAGAGTTCAGTTGAAAAACTGTGAGACTTCGTGAAATGTTCTTTGTAATCCAGAACATGGGATTCATCGATTTTAGTCAAAAGACTCTCTGTAAATAGGAAATTGAATTGTGTTAATTAAAAGCAACTAGTACGTAAGTTGTATAGCAAAACTGTTGTATTATATTTTTCTATGTATAAATAATGAATGCATTTAATGTAAAACTGTTTTCTATGTAATGCATGATTTGTTGTAAGCCTTAAGCACTGGTTTTGTTTATATCGAATATTTTGGAAAAGCGTAAAGGATACGCAAGTTAAAATTAAAATGTAATGTAAAAGCGTAAAGCGCGCTAAATTAGAAAGTGAATATATAAGTGTTATTTAACGCAATGAGCATTTAAAGAAAATTTGAATTGAAGATTGAAAGAATGAATTATATGTATGAAATGCAATTGAAATGTTTGAATGTTGTACGTAGTGTTCTCTGGTTTCACACAAAAGTTTAAAGTTCATTTCATGTTAGAACCTCAGGGCATTTCAGATTTGTTTTAGGGGAGGTCTGAGGTCTTGAAAGTCGAAGAATTAACCCCAATAGAATTGAAGTCAGGTGGTAGTTGTGAACACTTGACAAAGTAAAACTGCGTGTTTTTCACAAACACTACATTTGGCCAGAGAACAAGGGGGAAGTTTTAAAAATGAATGAGTGTAAAATGAATGCGTTTGGCGAAAAGCGCTAATAGAAAATAAAAAACGCGAATACCTAAAGCGCGAATAAAAGGTCATTACGGAAAGCATCAGAGGAAGGGAATGTTGTACTTTTCAGGTGAAATGTACTTATAACATGAAATTAAAATTTATTTCCTTCCAGATTGGAAGGAACCAGATAGAATCCAGCCAAATTCCTGATGGATCTTTTTGATGTGAAGACGGAAAAAGATATTCTATGTTAAAATATCTAAGACACAAACAGAGAGTTAAACTAAATTTAAAACTTACAATTGTAAAGGATGGCGAATAGGAAGGAAAATTTAGATTTAGAATTTAGCATCTTCACTAAAAGCCGATTTTAGGCTACTTAGTTTCAGACTACTAAATTCTGGGAGCAACTTTGTAGCATTCATTATTTTAATTAACCAAATTATTTTTAGTTTGAACTTTCCTATCGAATTCTCAAAGTTTCAGTTGCTGCCCGAATTTAGCGCGAGTGAGATATTTATGCAAATCGCATATATCTGTTAGCAGTTAAAAGGCAGGAGTTAACGAGGGGAAAGACAGAGCCTTGGATTTATCGCCGTAAGGCTGTGCGCGCAAAGATTTCCTCTGTCTACTGAAAGTTCGCCTTCATAGGCAATTTGCAATTACCAGTGTTTGCTAGTGAAATTCGCATAATTGCATTTCACTAAGAGTTAAGCTTCCCTCGCCGTCCTATTTAGAATTAAGTTAGGTATTGAATTTGTTAACACACTTTAGTTTAATATTATTTTAGTTCAGCCCAAGTAGTGGCTTACTCTCGATTTGAAGAGTTGTAAATATTTGAATTAAAGGGTCACTTTTAAACCCTCATTCCTGACTTTGTAGTTTTTCAACACTAAGGACATAGCCTAGATCTGCTCACTGTCCTCCACATAAGGTTTCACAGTTTATGCTCACGAAAAGAGTCAAGAGATTGAAGGAGAAACCTTACAACTCTTTTATTGATACTAAATATATCCGAGTTTTCATGTTATTTTTTAAATTTAGCAAGCATATTCCCTTACCGGGAAATAAATTTCGAATAACATTTCATGAAAAAAAAAAATGTTTTGTCATCGCTGGAAATATAACGACAAGATAACGTATCATTTCTGCATGACATTAGGATAATGCCATTGTGGTTGGTAGTGCTTAAAAATACTAAATTATTTAATCGCTATTGAAATATGTCTAGATTACTTTCTGATCGTATCAAGCTGAAATATGTCAGATCCATTTATTTTTTTACAAATTTAGGAACGGAGATATTAGACAGTGAATTGATTATACATCAACAAAATATAAACCGTCAAAGCTGTGGAAAGTTTCAATAAATTTACAATTATTGTCAGAAGTTTTCTTGGACGAGTTAGCATTTTTATAAAATTCCTACCTATTATATTGTAACTGAAGATATGGATGATGAAAATGGATCTTATTTTTAGACACCGCTACTTTCTCTTTATTATTATCGGATAGTGAGGGCATTTAACATCGTTTCTGAGATAAAAAAAGAGCTTTAAAAGAACTGAAAACTAAATGGCAAGTGTCTCTCGTACAGCCTTAACGTAATAAATATTGCCCTATCCTTATCATGTATAACTACTTAACCTCTACTATAAACAGCAATGCTATCTGACTCAGAATTAAGTAAACTCACTCCCCATATCGACTGTAATATGTATAAGGCCAGTTTCCAGTTACAGGGAACAAGAAATATATATATCTTATTATATATTGTAATGTTAATATTACTGTCTGTCCTTGTTGAAATGCAAAATGTTTTAAATGAATAATATAATAACAGCTTTCTATAGTTTATTTATTACTATTTTCATTTGTTACGTTCTTTCGGTAAACGCATCCGTCGAACATTAATTTATTCGCATAATTTTCAACTCTCGATTTAAGGAAGATAAAATTAGTAAAATAAAAGGGAGAAATAAGCAAGGAAATAATGTAGGGTTCACTTTACATATCTCAAAGCGTACCATGACTATCTGCCTAAGAGGATGGATGCCTTTGTGAAGGATCTTCTTTAGAAAACTGACTCGCTTTCATGTTACACACAGAAAAATATCACGGAAACTACCTATCCAAATCAGAAAGTTTGTGTGGGTGCTAGCTTGAAACGAATTATCAATATTCAATGATTGCAACGACTCGGCCATTGGTGCATCAATATCATTTAAATTAGTAAATGCGTTGTTATAAATATTAAGGTAAGGCAAGAACAGGTTTTGGAATCATTGAGTAGAAAACAAATAGAGTAAGAATCATCAAAAAAGGCATTTATCATAGAAAAGGAACTTACAAAAAATAAAATTCAGCTTCCATCTGTGCGACAATTAATTGAAACACATTCCGTTTTTTATTCCAGAAAAAGTTGAGAAATAATTTTCATGTACGTATTTAATTTTCCCTGTCTTTTTTATGCAGAGTTTGCAGAAGCTCCTGTATATTCAAATTAGTGTTTTGAACTTGTGTTTACTTATTTCATTCATAAGTAATCTTTTGCATCAACGGTTGAAATTTTTTGCAGATCCGTCACGCCCTTTTCTTTATAATTCTTTTGTTTCTAGAAATAGCACATTTGATTGGTTTTACATTACTCAATACTTGACATTTTATATTTTGCTCTGTGACATTTTCTCAAACGGCGAAAATAAAATTTCATTGAGCTATTGAATTTAATTTATATCTTTCAGTTTTGAGCTTAATAAATTATCAACTGTAAAATAATTTAAAATATACGTCATACGTGAGGCTTAAAATGATGCTATCAAGTTGTATTTGAAATACAAAAGACAATACAGTAAAGTCTTCAAGGGAAAAAAAGGAATTTTCAGGAAATTATCCGAAATAGTTTTGTTATAAAATGTAAAATCAATTATGATTATAAGGTTTTACAAAAAGCAATGATATAAATTTGCTTAAGATTGCTAAAACTGTAATGTAAATAATAATAATTTTGTCGCACGAACCATTCTGCATTTGTAAATATTGAATGCGTAATTGCCCAGAAAATTTGCCCCAAATGTGCTTTAACTTACTATTGTTATTATTATTGCATTTGAATATATTCACTGCTGGTGGTTAAAAAAGCATTAAGCTGTTTCAAAGCGAGGGCATGGGAGAATTTCATCACATGCCTTTCATCACCAAAGATGATATTCATGCTTTGAAACGATTGCGCAGGATGCGTTAGTTTGGGTTTCGTTAGATGGTCGGTGGACTAATGAAATTTATATTCTTTCTTTGCTTCATGAAAAACAGATCTTACTTACCGTTTTGGTAAAAGATGGGAAACGGTTATAACAAGATCTGTCCCCACCAATCTGCCACAAGACGTCGTTGTGGCCATCTTCATATGGACCACAGGGCATAACGATCTTCAGAGCCATAAAACTGTCATTGTCAGCTCCACTACATACGCCCCATTTCATTCAGGGAAAGGGAAAGCTGATCATCTCCACATCTGCTAAGCTTTAAATATAGAACCACGAGAAGACACAATGGAAGGATGGGCATGACAATACTGGATGGCGAAGGATCAAATGGCTGACCTGCCAAAGATTTGGGTTAACTGAAGAGGAACTTTCGCAAACAAACCACTACACCAACGGGCATTCTTCCTTTAATTATGAGTCACTCGAATATCGTTTCGATATGCTGAGATGACACGCATAGAGACAAATCGTGAGCATTTTTAATAGCTTTGGTCCAGTGATAACCAAAATCATGGTCAGGTTTCCCTCACAGTTTGTCAATCACATGTGTAGGAAAGTGAAAAAAAGTCTGATGTACTCACCACATGACTTCCCTGTACGTAATATTAAATTATACGCGTTTTTATTGGCAGTCAATCGCTAGGTTCACTTAGCAGCGTTACATCTCATTCATTTTATAATTCAGAATGCGCAAAAAATTATATCATGTGAAGAACTATTTAATCCTTGCCACACATTCTATTCAATTACTATAATAAATCTAAAATGATGTGTAAAAGGAATTAAAAAACAGTTTTTCACAGACGATTCAGTACTTCTCATTCAATTAATTCAATTCTCACTTGGCGACAAGGCGAAAATACATAAAAACTCAAAATATCTATCTTAAAAATTACGAGGTAAATATTAAACACTTATTTCCTCGAATAAATTCCAGAATGGATTTAGCATGATTTAATTCTCAATAATAAAAGAAGGCGTTATCTTTTCTGTTGCGAAGCTTAGTTTCTCTAGATTGGCAACAATTCAATATTCTCTTAAGTTTCAAATGTAAACAAATACGGCTGCCATAGGAAAAATTATTAGGCTTAGCCGCACTTAAACAATTTTTAAATTGTTGATAATTCTACAAATCTTGCATGAAGATTTACTAAGGGCATAAAAACCTTAGCCGGAAGAAAAGAACAACATAATTCAATATATATATATATACACATATTTATATACGTTTGGTGACGCCGATTGCAACCAAAATAGGAGTTGCACATCTACATGTTATAGCAGTCCTATATACAAAATTCCAAAGTTCTGAGGCTACTCGTTTTCGAGTTATGCGGGATACATACATACATACATACGTACGCCCGCACCGCCACAAAAAAAATCTCTTTAGAATCCATTTTAAATCAGTTTTGTAATTTTTTTGGGGAAAAGAGTCCTTTATTCTGTCTTACGTAGGGATGTCATGCAAAAACATCGGTAAATTGTATTCGATAGCTGTCAAAATGGATATTTTCGTTGAAATACCCGAAATGTTTCGCGATTACAATACTTCCTTTTTGTTTCGTACAAGGAAGTGAAAAGACGATTTCGGGGATGTTATAAAATTCATTTTAATAAAACATTTCTAATTTTAGAGTTTACACAGAGGATATTTTGACCTTCATTATTATATGGTAATAAGTGCCTATATACTGTCTTTCAGAAATATGTATTTCAAAACTTGCTTGCGAACTACACTTAAATTTTTTTCAGGCGGTCATCAAAAATTTAAACCCACTTCTTTAATGAAACAGATTTTACGAGGATTGATAATTTTTTTTTGATAGCGTGTCTTTGAGAAAACGTTTATCTCATTGGAATTCTTATTACTGAATCGTGTACTAATCTCCGATATTTTTACTTAAAATGTATTACGTAACTAAAACGTTTGCAGTATAAAAGCGCATGATACATTTAAATAGGAAGAATGAATTTATGACAAAGGCTGAAAAACAATTTAGCTGGATTTTCGAAATAAACAAGAACAGAATTTTGCAGTGATCACTTTTGAAAGAAGAATGCTGCAAAAATTGTATATAATAAACGTACTTAGTTTTACAAAAATGCATGCACTTTAAGAAAAAATAATTACTTCTTTGCAGCAATCACGTTTTTTAAAGAATTTGGAATAAAACAACAAATGCAAGTCCTAGTGAATTTTTTAAACTATTTCTATTAGCCCTGGCAACTGTTGATAAAGTGCGACTGAAGACTGATCATTCAATAAAACATTTCACTGCCGCAGGGGAAAGTTTACCCTTATAATACTTAGACTCTATATTCAAGGAAAAATCAATATTTACTGTCAATAAAACTCAAAAGAAACAAAAAATTTGACCTAGGTTAAAAAAAAAAAACTCCAAAAGGCAAAATTTCGGATGGGATTTCTAGCCAATCAATAGTTTAAATTCCAGCATTAAATTTAGACTACATTCCAATCGGCTAGAAGATTCTTATAACCCAGAGCTCTGTCACTGTTTTATATAGTTTAACTATGATGAACCAGATTTATTATTTCTTTATTTCTTAGGCAGATTTAAAATAGTGAAGTTTTATATGTGCTATGTGTTTCTGAATAACTGCTATATTTCTTTCCCTTGAAAATTTTACTCTATGGAATTATATCATTCCTCCATGCATACTCTCCTGGTGTAAGTAGTTTGCACATCCAACTAGTAAAAGTAGTAAATGGAAGATTCCTGGTTTGAATACCGACAGAGGCAAAGAATTATTTTTATCCCTTTGAAGACCTAACAGGTGTCAACAATAAAGCTCAAACTATAGGATACAGTTGTTTTTTAGCTATCTCACTTCAAACGATTATTACATTTTTAAGCTTTACAGAATAAGAAATCATGGTAGAATATTTTAACTAAGCTGCTATGTAAAACATAGCACTATTAAAAGCTAAATTTGATCTTAACATAATAGAAATCACTGAAAAGGAAAGATGGAATCATGGTTTAATATTTCTTAGGAAGGAATACCAATATATCGTTATTAAAATAACATTGCGTTGGCACGAAAATAATTTCGGTTTGTATAAATTGATAATTTTATGTTGGTTTTATTATTCTTCTTTCATATCTTACAATTTTTTCTTTTCCGATTTGGTAGCTGACATTATCAGGTTGCTGTAAAAATGAATTCCGTCTATTTTTGTTTATAATTGTTAGTTTACGGTCAGTTTTAACACGGGATGCAAAAGTAAACATTTTCGACATATTTTATCTTTTTATTTTCACAAAGACAATAAAACGGACGAGGCTCACAAAGCGGCATGCAAATTTATGGTGTTGATTGTTTAAAAGCACGCATGTTCAGAACTGGTTTATAATATTTCGTTCTGGAGATTTTTTGCATGAAACTCCTCAACATTCTGGCCGATCTTCCGAAGTTCATGATGACAAAATTAAAGCCAAAATTCAATTGAATCGATCTCCATATAAGTGTGCGAGGGATTATAAAAATGTCAAATGTATCTCTCACGACCACTGAAAATTACACAAGATGTCTTGGACACGTTAACAAACTTCAAAAAGCATATTTGAGTTCCACATGAATTGAAAGAAATTCCCTTAAAACAGCGAATCAATTTTTGCGATAAGCATTTCAAGAGCAATGCAATCGATTCGTTTTTGAAATAAATTATCACTGGTAAAGAAATGTAATTCGTCTACAATAACGCTAATTGAAAAAGGTCGTGGTCCAAGTATGATGAATCAGAAGACTCTCTATCAATAGCTAAATTGCATCAGAAAAAGATCATGCTGTCAATTTGTTGGATTCACAAAGGTGTTGTATATTTTGAGGTGCTCCCAAGCAACCAGATGATCAACTAAGATATTTCCCTCTAATAAAGTATGAAACTGGAAGAAGCAATGATAGAGAAAAGGTCAGAATTGGCAAATAGCAAAGTTATCATGCTCCACCGCGACAACGCAAGATATCACACATCTTTAGCAACATGTACGAAATTATTGGAGTTTGTTTGAGAAGTGATGACGCATTCCCCACATATTCCGATTTTACACCATCGGATTATCATTTATTTCGAAGTTTACGAAACTTCCTAAAATGGTAAAACTTTTAGTAATAAAGATGACCCCAGCACATTGTTGAACGTTTTTGCTGATAAAAGAGCAGGTGTTTTGAGAAAACGGAATTATGGAGTTACCAGAAAGATGGCAAAAGATCATCGAATAGAATGGAAGATAACTGAATGATTAAAGTTCTTTTTTATAGAAAACTGAGTTTTCTTCTACACTAAAAAACCGAAATTACGTTCATGGCAACTCAATATATGGATAGATCCTACCAATCATAACGGATAGGGTCACATTTGATAAACAAGTGTGATATCGGTCCACTTAATATTACCAGAAATTTAAAGTTAATAAAGGCAGTGCAATATAATACGCATTACCATTCCAATACGCATGCATTTGCGTGAGAATAGAAACTTGCAATGCATTATGAAATCGAAGCTACGTAGGGATATTTGGAGGTTAGAAAGCAGAAAGGGTGTTAATGCACATATGATTCTGCAAGCGTCTCTGACTTTTGAATTTCAAAATTTTGCACATGAGTATAAGTCTTTTTGTTGTTTGTGATGATTCGCTATGATTTAGGAAAACTAACAAATATTTTTTATTAGTAGCTGTTCATCTCTCTGGTATTTATGAAAATTTCATTCAATGTTGAAGTTGACTGCATAAAGTTTCAAGGCTTAAACTTTATTACTTAAAGAATTAATGTGGATTTATTTTGAAACTTAAATTTATTTAATCCCTTTAAATTTTTATTGTATTTTTCATTTCATTTTATTATACGTCAAACTAAAAATTGCAAATATCAATACTAATATCAGTTACTAACGTTATCATACATAAACTTTAAATATTAAATTGCATCGAAATAATAGAAATAAAGCATTTTCCAAAGGTTCTTCTTCATTTGAATTCACATAATCCGCATCTATGAATTTCAGTGAAATGAAGTTTGCACTTTGTAGCAGGTTTTAGTGGTTTATCCAGCAAAACTTCACACTTGTCGTCGTCATCATCGTACCTATAAACTGCACACCATTCAAGTCCATGCATTTTTTCAATCTCTTCCTGCAACCCAGAAAAACTAGCCATCACTATTCATTCCAAACTGTTGCTACATATCTTTGTTTTGAGGTCATCTACATCTCTTGGATTTTCTACTCATACTTCTATCTTGACCCATTCTAGAAGACATACATCCGTTGGAGTCAGGTCTGAAGTTCTTACGGACCATAATGTGGTTTCGTTGTGGCTAATGGATTTGCTCCTGAATTCTGGATCCAAGACGTAATTGCAAGAACTGAATTGTGAAGGATCCTGTCTTGCTGGATGCAAAGTACAAGCATTTGCGCTAGCAGAAACAAGAGTAGAATATTTAGCTAGGCAGCCTCTGCTACAGTATATTACTTAAAAAAATAAAGGTTCAATTAGGTCTTTCATCGGTAAAAGTATTATGGGCTAACCCTCTCATGAATCTGGAATCCACGTGATTTGACAGTTGTCCAAATTCGGCAATTATACTGATTCAACTAGACATGTTGAAAGTAGCTTCATCTTAAATTAATACTTTTCCCTAACATTGCTCATCACTTTCTATTTAGTTAAGCATTAATTAGTAGAGTGTAACCTAATATTTTCCTGTTCCTCATTTAGCACCTGGTGGGCAATCACAGCTTGCGTAATCATGATTTGGGATGATACCAGTTAGCATGGGTTTCGGAAGATGAATTTCCAAGAACCTTTGTGGAATCAATATTGTTGGACTCTTATAATGCATTGCTGCCATCTTTCCGCTTGTACTCGATCAGTCACTTCACTATACGTCCTATCTCCGGGAGCTTTGCATGCCATTTCCTGATGAAGTTTATGTCTAAGACCACTTTTCAATAAACGTTGCTGACTTTTTTACTCACCAGTCGTTGATTCGTACGATTTTAACTGCGCATACACAACACACTCTCTTCTCTTAAATCGAACAAGGAAGGAACCTTAGGAACAGTGTAATCAATTACACTCACGTGTTCCTAGGTAAAGTGCTCCAGGCAAAATTTTAAGAACTACTGAATAATTCAGACTAGTTTTCGTTGATGTATTTCCTTCCATTATGAAAGGTTTCTTTATGTTAATCAAACAGTTATTTTATATTTTGGATATCTAGCGTCGCTTCTCGTTTTCTGCTTCCCCACCAAAATAAAATTAGTTTGCGTGTATGTAAGATGAAATTTTTAGATTGTAAAACAGAGCTTTTTCAGCTTATATCAGATCTCTAGTCTTTGGTCTTGCATTGTAATAGTCGATAGTTGAATATCCATGCCGGCGAAGTAGCCTATGTAGCCCTTGGCTATCGGCATATTTAAATCAAATTTTATACTTGACTTGTGTTACTTTAAGATATCTCGCCACAAGTTGTAGAATCAAGTGACGTTTTGAAGCAGGAGATATGAAAAATGAGCAATACCCTTCCCGAAACCCGAACTAGAACCTCTCTCAGGTTTCAGTTGTTGTTTTAGATTGAGTGACAATTTGCTGCTTGCAGTTTATGATTGCAAAAGATTTCCTCACTGTAATAAGGTTATCTTGAATTAAAGCATGAGAAGGAGATCATGAATGGGAAACCTTTTCATAGTTAAAGCATGGAAAACCTTTTCACAGTTTTTCAACAGTTCCAGCTCCATCATATCTTCTGAAGTGTTTATCAGTGACATATATTTATATTTGGTCTGCTTCACAAGTGAGGTTTTAAAATTACAATTACATTAATAATCTAAATTTTATAATATAATAAAGCAAATAATTTAGTAATTTATATAATAAAGAAAATATTTTAGTAATTTTAGTATC